>VZTQ01000787.1:0-76560 GCA_013400755.1 Pelecanoides urinatrix | reverse complement strand
GCCTTGGCACAGGCTGCCCAGGGCAGTGGTGGAGTCCCCATCCCTGGAGGGATTTAAAAGACGTGTAGATGAGGCGCTTGGGGACATGGTTTAGTGGGCATGGGGGGGTTGGGTTGACGGTTGGACTCGATGACCTTAGAGGTCTTTTCCAACCTTAGTGATTCTATGATTCTATGATTCTTTGAAAACAGCCTTTTCACCAGTGGAGGTGATGGGGTGTTCTCATATGTCTGGATGCAGTGAGGGTCACTTTCTGTGCCCTGTGAGTGTCACTAGAGCCTGTCATCAATTTTTCACAGAGATACGGGTTCAGATCAAACAAACCATCATAAAGGAATATTAGTTTTGACGAGTCTCAAAAAAACAGGAAAAGTAATTTTGGAGAAAACTTTAGGCATTTGCAAAATTTTCCATTTTGATTTTCAGTCATTTTTTGTCTCTGAGTCAAGAAAGGCTTTCATTTCAAAACTTGATTAATCTTGGACTTACCAACAGGCAAAGAAAGAAGAAGAAAAGTCAAATATATTCATCTGGAGTTTGTGAATATGGGACATATGACAGCCCATAACTGTACTTTGCTGTGCAAAAACGAACGGTTTTCAGAAAAAAACATGCTTGGCAAAAAAGGAAGAAAAAAAAGCAGACAGACAGAGATCTTGACTTTTCATCCTAATTTGACATGGGAATGCTTTTTTTCTTTTTTGAAATATGAAGAATTTTTACCAGATGAGAAATCCATTTCCCATTTATGCTCCAGTTATCACTGTGATGGGCATTTTTAAATATGATTTTGATAGGAGAAGGGGGTGGAGAGAAGTCCAGGACCTTCTGTGTTAACTTGTACATTCTGTGCAGCTATCAGCTGACACACTGCATTAAAAACCTCGAAGCATCAGGATTATTAGGACAGCCACATTTGCCTGGGCCAACGCAGTACATGAAGCTCATGAGGAAGCCCACAGAACAGGGGGACAAGATGCCCGCACAACACTCGTGTCCATCAGGAACTCCTGTGGAGACTGGATTAAACTGGGATTGATACAACAAAGGAAATGCAGCCTCACTTCATCTTATTTCCCCCAGAAAGGGAACTACTCCTTTAGCACCGAAGCACCTCACCTCCCACCTCTATCACCATTTTCAAATGGTCCCACAAAGCCTGGCCAAAAGAGAAGGGGCATGGAAAGATGACTGCCCAGCCACCACCGCGCATGAGCCCGTAAAGCACAACTCAGCTACAGGTTCTCCCATCTCCTTTTCATTCACATTTCAGTGACATTTGAAAGTCCTCTCAGATTCTAAAACACATAGATTTTGACATTTTATTACTTGCCTGTCTCTGTTTTATGGTTATTAGGATGGGTGAAAAATTAAAGTTCCTGGAGGCTGCTGTGGAAACCTCTATTTATTCAAAGGGCATGTAAAAAATGGCTGCAACCCCTGTAGGCAACATAATGAGATTTAGGACCATTTCAGGCTCTCAGTTGCTTTGCATAATAAGCATGGTACTTCCAGTGTCAGAAGCTCAACCCCAAGTCCTTTCTGCCCACCCAGTAACTCCCATTTCATCCCTGCCATGTCTCCAGAGTCCAGGGCACCCACCTGGCAGGAGCTGTGGGCACAAGGTGATGTCCGAATTCCTTCACATTTGTCACAAATGTCCATGGTGTTGCAATTTCAAGGCAGGGTGGGTGGCTAATGTGTGTCACCCAAAACAGCACGACCCATATGTGCATGGTCCACTAGCTGAGGTCTGCGAGAAACTCAGGAGACCAGCTTTCAGCTTAGACTTGCTGAAGGCAATGCAGATAATAAAGCCCATAAGAGATCATATTTTCATTCTAACTTATTTCATGGTCCAGACACAGATCAACATAAATTGCTCTCATCAAATTATTCTATTATAGGGATCATATTTTGTATTCCCACAGTTCCACACCAGTTCTGCCTGAAGGAACCACTCCAAGCCAGAATATCCTTCAGTCTTGCCCAAGACTGGAGGGGAATGTTCAAGGGGAATATGCTTCAGTCTTGCCCTGGTTTGAGCTGCTGAGAAAACCATCTCCCTAGGTAGTGGAAATCCAGAAGGAAAAGTATTTCTGTGCCGTGAACTGCAGAGCCAATGTCAAGCTGCTAAATCAGTCTCCCAAGAACTCAGAAAAAAACACAGGGCTACAAGTGATTATACCTTCAGTTAGCCTTTGCCTACATGAGGAGAAAGTCATTGCTTGCCCAGGAAGGTCTTGGAGAAGCCAAGGATTTAGGCAGGTCAATCCCAGGAACAGTAAAGGTCTCCAAGCCTGGCTCTCATTCTCCCTGGTAAAGGTGAGGTCTCACATTCCCCATTTAGGAACTGACTCTGAAAGCAAAGGGTTAGATGAGTATTGGGTTTCACAATTCCGTGGGAGACTGGACTGAGGGAGCTTGTGCCTTTATTTTTTTAGGTCTATTCTCCTTCCTGGAAGTGAGGAATTACTAAGTCATGTGCTAATGAAGTCTGTTAAGAAAAACCTCTCAGTGCCTAAATAAGTTGCTTGACAAAGGAGTGTACTAGCCCAGGTACCCTTTTTTACCAAAGTGCTCTCCTGTGCAAAGGGAGGTGAGCCCGGGAAATGCATGGCAGCACATGCCCATGGTCCAGCCGTGACTGTGGCTGCTTGGAGCCGTGCCGCCGTGCTGCTCCTCCTCCGTACGCCGCTGCTTCTGCCTCCGTGCAACCAGCCGTGACGCTCCGGCTTGTTCCTGCGGCTGCATGCAAGTTGCTGACTCAGCAGACGCCGTGTGGGAGCTTCCCCGACGGATGGTCACCTCCAGAATCACTGACCCACAGTGGATGCGGACCGCAGCAGGGCTCTCGTTCAGGAAGAGCCAGGGGCTGCAGAGCTAGTGGGGAGGGAGCAGATTCCCCTGTGATTTACTCGGCTGCCAAGTGCTGTGCACAGCCTGCGCTGCTTGGGGCAGCCACTTTGGCACTGCCACCTGCAACCACCGGCGTGAGTCAAATGCAACTTCAGATTTGGGGGGTTATCTTTTTTCTTCTCTCAAGAAAGTCCCTGCTTTCTGTGAAGCATCTGGAAAATCAGGTATCTGGAAATGGCAATGTTTCAGGCCAGCTATGTTGCTTATGGGAGTCCATATGGGGTGGGCTCTTTACCAAGTTAATGCTTCTTACAGGGCACTCTGGAATTGCTGTAGCAGGAGAAAGGGGAAAAAAAGAAGAATTTTTGGTTGAAGTTTGTCCCGGCAAAGAAAAGGCTTTTATGTGGCAAGATATACCCTACATGGGCCCAGGAGGAACCTGTGCAAGACCAAAGGCTTGAGGTGGCTGAGCAGTTTCTGTCTGTGCCCTGCCTTCAGGGGCCATCACTGCCTGAGCTGAGCCACCCCACCAACGTGATGCTTTTCTGGCTGCCCTGGGTGCGACTCGGCATCCTTGGCTGCGGGCAGCGTTCCTCCTCCTCCTCCTTGGGCAGATCGCCTGGCTCAGGGCAGCATCCCCCTCATGACCGGTGGATTATCAACCGAACTCAGAGCCCCTGGGTTCCTGGCTCTGCAGCGGGCTCCTTGGAGGGCCATGACAAGTCCCAGCCATCGGATGAGAAAATAAACTCATGGTCAGGGGAAAACACAAAATGTGCTTCACCAGGACACCTTGTATCTGTCTGAATCTGGTTTTCTGTGGAAATGATTGGAAATATCCTGTGGCCTGGAGCAGATCATCTCCTAATTGCTGGGTGATGTCTCCACTGGAAAATCTCTTCTGCTTAGGAGGCAGCCGGTGTATACAGGATAGCTCTATGTCAGCGTGACAGCACACGCAACACGAAGTCTTTATCACGAGTCTTGTGCCTCCGGCCCTTGGGATGCCCAGGCAACATGGCAAGACAAAGGACAAGAAGTACCCGCCGGGTTTCCCAGCGCGATCTGCACCCCGATGTGGATGGGCATGAAGTGCCCCCAGCATCAGGCAGGATCGACACACCAGACGGGGAGTGCTGAAATCACCGGGCAGAGCCGCAGACCGGCACTGCCGGTGCTGGAGGCGGCGGGAGGTGGTCTGATGCTGGAGCAAACCTGGCCACCGGCTGGCAGAGCACAGCGTCCGTCCCGTGGTCTGTCCGTCTGCACCCGGGGCTCTCCCACCACCCCATCCGGAGCCGGGCACCTCTCAGGGACCACAGGCATCCTGCGAGCCTCCGCTGATGGCTTTCAAACTTTTTCTGTGTATTTCTTATGAAATCATCTTTTCTTTGGAAATAGCCATTAAGACCAAAAGCAAACAAAAGAGGGAAAGCCAAAGCAAACCAACCCTTCTGTTTTTTTTTAAATTGCCTGAAAAGGCAAAATGTTTCATTTTGGCTCTAACATATTTCTATTCTGTCTTTCCTGTGAGAGTAAGACAAGCGACAAACAAACAAACAACAACAAAAGCAAAGTGAGGCTTCCTAGCAAGAGCATGTTGCCATACTGCACGCATCAATTTTCTTCTTCAGTGTTTTCAGCTCAAAATACAAAGAAACACAATGAAAAACTGTTTTCCGGGTGTTATCTGCCTTTCTCAGACGCGGGTGTGTGGCCAGGACCCCCCGTGGCGGGGGCACGAGGACAGGCTCTGGGGGATCAGCAGCGTGGCATGGAGAGGCCACAGGCAGCTCCTTCAGGCCTGCAGAGGAGAGAAGCTCGTCCCCGCTGCTCCCTCCTCTCCACATTTCTCGGCGTTGTGTGGCTTCAGAGGCTCTGCCTTGCGCTCCTCCAGCTCCCAGCTGCTGTCAGGTTTGAAACAAGCTTTACTGCCGCGTGTATTTAATTCTTATTTTAACTCCCGAGAGTTGCTAAATAGGAATTGCCTAGAGAAAACGTGAGAAAGCGTTTTCTCCCCTTCAGAACACGATGCTCTTACTTAGCTCAGCCGCGAAGTCGCTTGTGCTTGTTTGAAGGACACCCAACACAATCGCCGCTTCTCCTCTGAGCCCTTTGCTGAGTTCACATATTGAACATACAAGTCTCTTCCCTTTCAATCCAGCCAGAATCCTATTAGCTACAACATTTTTACAATTCATGAGCCACACCAGGGGTTTGCTTAACACTCATTTGCTAGTCTTTCTAGCTCACTGGCAAGGTGTCCAATTAGTCTAAACAGCTCTTAGCTTTAGTAGAGTTAATTGTTTCACATTGCACAGTAGCGGCTGGGGAGTGCCCTAAATTTCCCAGGAGGATTTTTAATTATTGCTGCTATGCTGCTGGTACTCATTCTCCTTCCCATCACCTGTCACACGTGTTTTCCTCTATCGCAGCATGAGCGTACCACCAGCCTTGCACATCCACAATTAACGTGCAATTCTCGTAACCAGTCATGGGCGATGAATTGCAAAAATTGTTTTCCCCCCATTCTTTTGTTTGTCTTTTCTGAAGAACCACTTGTGGATTCTGGCAGAAATGCAACCGGCTCGTATTCCCAGCCTCTGCAATTATGGGAACCATCGTTAACAAGCAGAGAAATGGGCACAGAAAATTAGAAGCACTTGGAATTTGGCTTGTAATGTTTCACTGAAAGCCTGAAACTGAGTTATTCAAGGCATGTAAAAAATGGCTATATGTGTAGGCATAACTACAAAGCATGTTTCCCTACTGGTCACGGTTTAGGTAGAGACCTATATCTAAACCCCAAGGTGTAGAGGCTCAATTTGCCCATCCCAGGCAGGGATTCTAATTACATGACTATTGTATAAAAGGTGCATTTACATCCCTCACGGAAAGTTGCCAGGGGCTGGTTCCACGTGTCTGCAGGGGCTGGGTGCTGCCTGACCCTTCGTGGGGGGCACGGCATCATGCTCATGTAATGCCCTGCAGCATTGCCCAGTTTCCCATTTTCTCAATTCTTGATATTCTTCCAGCAAACCAAAGCGTCTTACCCCACCCTTCCCATCTGCACTTCGGACTATGGGCAAATAACGGACTTTTCCTTTGAGGGATAAACTGGGAAACTGGACACCTCTCCAGTGCCACTGTCCCCCCAAACTAACATCTCTCTCAGGGTTAGAGAAAGAAATCTTTCAGTTTAATCCAATCTATTTCTTGGGGTCCATTTAGTCCTTTATCACCTTTTCCTCCAGTTAAGCTGATTTTTAAATTTAACAACTCTCTAGAAATTAAACAAAAAAACCCTCTTTAGACACAAAAGGCTTTGCTATGAAAGCCTGCTAATGAAATGTGCTGCTGTTTCCAAAGCATTTCATCTGGGAAATTCCCAGATTACATTTTTCAATTTTTTTTTTTAATCCTCCCTCCCTTTTTCTAGCTGAAATTGCTATTTCAAGACATTCTTGAATATTTGCTGTTATTTACTCCTTTTCCTCTGAAGGGAATTTTAAGCCTGTGCGTGCATGGAACAGCGCAATAAAACCATATGGCAGCAGCCCTTTGTCGTCAGGGATTTGGACGGAGATAAGGAGCTGGAAGGGGCAGAGAGAGACCCGAGGGGTATCTTGGCACTGCAGAGGTGTCTATGCAGAAGCTGTCTTCGTCACTGAAAAATTACGTGAAAAGTGGCCGTATTCTGTACAGTGATCCAAGAATAGGAAAGACCCGATGAGATCCAGACCTCAGCTGGAAAACTGTTACAGACCTAGAAATGGGAAAAGACTGAAAAGCAGCGGACAGCAGCCCTGCAGAGGGGCAGGCTGTCCCGCTGGCGGAGACCTAGTCCTGCAAAAGGGAACAAGTGCTGGCAGACGGAGGAGGGACAGCGTGAGCCGTGCAAAAGCATCTTTCTGAGGAGGACTGGGATTTGGACATGACCAATTTTCTCCAGACTCCCAAAACAGCCTTTTCTCTCCCTGCCCCTCATTTCTGCAGTTTATTGCCGCACGAGGCAATGCTTCAGCAACGCGGCTCCATCGCCTGCTTCTTCCTCCCCTTTTTGCAGTCACTTCCCTCCCTCCTGTCGTTCCTCCACCCTTTTTCTTCTCCTCTTTCTTTTCATTTTCTTCCTTCCTGCTGCTTGGGGGTTATCTTTGACTTTTAAAAATGGAACCTGCCTGTAAAATTCACCATAGAGATTATCCATTTTTCAAAAGAGTGCTCCTGACATTATGTGGGGAGAGAATTCCGGAGAAATATATATAACTGCAATCGAGCAAACAACAAAAACGCTTCCTCCAGAGAGTTCCTCACAGTTCACTAAGAAAAAACAAAGCCTAGACACTGAATCATAAACCTCCAGCTTAATTATAGACACACAGCAGCGTGGTATCACAGCGCTGCTGCTAGTGCTGCACAGCTACTGCGTGCGTCTGCCCAGCACAGGCAAGGAGCTGATGGAGCACTGAGCTAAGTAATTCTTCAAAAATACTCCACTTAGGAAAAGAAGTGGCAAGGACTATTAGCAATTTCAGTGTGTCAAGGAACTGGGCATTTCATCTGGGGGAGGGAGGTGGTGAATCAGTCAAAATGTTTTCATCAATGAGGGAAGAAAAACGGGATGAAGAGAAGAAAAATAGTAGGAATTTAGAGGCAGAGAGAAGCTAGGAGAAAAAGATCAGATTGAAATCTTCCTTCCCATGAGGGGGGCAGGGCGGGGGTAGGGGGTAATGGGTGGCAGCAATTCGGTGGAAATTTTGTGAACTGACTCACTTTTAGAGTTAAGATAAATACATTTTTACATGAATTTTATAAATTAAATACATCTTATAAACATGAAAGAAGGAAAGGGTTTGTTCAGCCTTTGACAAAAAATCATTTCTCATTTAGGAAAAATCCACCCCCGTGGTGTCCGCTGGCCTGGGCCGCTGGAGGGACGGCACTGCCACGGTCCTGGGTGAACCCGTGGAGGTGGAAGCAGGGGCTGAGCTCGGACGTCCCCACACTCGTTTCTGGCCGGGGGCTGCTGGTGCTCCTCAGCCCTGTCGTCGTATTTTGGCATCTCGGTGAAAGCCCACCTTCCCTGGCAGTTTAGGAAGCAAGAGAGGAGGCGGGGGGTACAGACACAGGCATCCTGCCGTCCCCGGTGAGGGGCTGGGGACCCCCAGGGAGGGGTTGGTCAGGCGGGAACAGGGGGACGGGATGCAGCAGCCAGGACACCCACCGAGTCCTTCATTTCCCTCTGAGCAATCTCAGACAAAGCCCAGAGGGTTGTGACAGATACCTGTGCTGATGAAAAAATACCAGCCAGCTTCCCACAGCAAGCCTTACATTTCACATCAGAAGTTAAATGCAGTTTTACCTCCTTCACCATGTTTTTAAGAGCTGAAGAGCTGTGTTGTTCTTCCCACAGACCTCTCCAACATCTGAGTGGGAAGCTCACATTGCAGTGTACTTTTTTTTTTCCACTTAATGATATAACTGATACAAAAGGCACAGCTCCTGATCAAATTTAAGGTCTAACCAGGTACCACATGGGCAAATAATGAATACTGTCCCTGCTCCAAAGCATTTATATTTGTAGGGCAGGTTAGACACAACACAAGCAAGGGGGCAAAGGCAAGACACCGAGGGCCTTGCATCAGTGCAACGACGTCTCCACAGGGCAGCGTGTTTAATAGCACGGCATTAGCATCCCAGGGAACCACTTGCCTCCCACGGGGAGACAGCGGCTCATGAGCATCCCAGCACTCTTCTGTCACGGCTGCGCTGAGGACTGGTGGAGGCTCTCAAAGCTAAAAGAGAAAAACCAGGCACTTGCAGCACTTCTCCTTGGGCTGACCCAGCTGCAGCTCCGTCCTGCCCCCTCCCTTTCAGCCATGTTTTCCTAAGGAGGGGGTCCCCAGATGGTTCTGGGGTAAAAAATGAAGCAAGTAACATGAATTGAGGCCAGTCACCTTGGAGATACCCTGGGGACCTCCTTTTTTGCATCTCAGCTGGGGCCGTGCGCTGCACACAGGCTGGTGCCTATCGGGACCCAGAGCTGCCTCTGGCAGGAGGCTGGGAAAGCTCGAGGGAAGGTGTTAGAAGTCCTCACAAACCGGGCAGATCGTCTGGCTGAGCCTCCTGCCCGTGGTCCATCCGCTGGGCTCCAGACCCCTTCTCTGTAACCTGGCATCAGTTTTCGTACAGCAGAGACCTGACTTCTTTCCCCTTGGCCTCTCCCACCCCTCGATTTGAATAACATTTCATCTTAAATCCCAAACCTGAGATCTCTCTCCCCATTACCCCTTTGATCATGCTGGCCGGCTGTTTCTTTTCCTAATAAAGGAGCAAATTTAGCAGCTCAGGAGGAGCTAATGGGCAGGTTCCTCCATCATCCTCAGAACCATTAGTGCTCACATCTTCCCTCTTAGTAGGGCACATTTGTATGTTTAATTTAAGAAGGTTATCTGTCAAAAGCAATATCTCAAGGTAGCACTGAGCTGGATAAATATGTCAGAAACTATAGCTCCTGCTGTGAGAAACAAATGTTCAGAAAATTCATAGTTTGGAGGATCACAAGACTGAGAAAATCAGGCCAGACTGACATCTCTGTTTCAGAGCTGCTCACTGCCCTCTCCCCGTCCCCCTCTGGTCCTAACAGCAGCGATGGGCAGAGACCAGCCCGGTTGCTCCTTCAGCTCAAAGAGGGAATAATCCCTTGGGGAGGACAGCAGGGGGGTGATCCCATTCAGCATATTAATTCAGCTCCTGGCACAGTTGGGAAATGATCAGAGAAAATGGGACTTACGCACGGGAAGGAGTCAGCGTTGGCTTTAGATCCCGGGAGCTTGAGTCCCTGCAGCAATGGTTTCCTATCAAAGGAGCCCAGAGGTGTTTTCCCTTTTAGATACAGATGCAGGTAGAGGTACCACCCCTAGTTCTCAAGTGCAATAAAGATGGAGGTGTTCTGGTCCAGATTTGTGCCTAGCCAGGACTATTGTCTACTTGCCTGACATCTTCTGAAGCATAAAAGGCCAAACAGTAAATCAAAATGCCTCCCCCCAAAGAGAGAAACCAGAAATTATGGCTGCCTCATGGCCATTTACAGGCTGGCCTCACACAGGGAAAGGGGGCTCTAGGGGGGCCACAACAAGTGGCCGGTGGGGAGAAGGGCATGACCCACCTTCCACACTGGCGAGGAGCAGAAGCTCTAGTTCATGCTCAGCCCCCACCAGTAACTGACCATGGCAGGACTGGTTTGCAGTGGTGCAAGCCTGTGCTTTCTAGTAACATCCCACCAGCTGGTTCACTTCAGAGGCCGTCTGATCAATCCATCTGCTCTGGTTTATCTCAGACCCTTAAGCTGTTTGGGTCCAACTTGCCATCTGCAGAGCACCCAGCATAAGGTGGGTGCCGGCTGCCCTAACTCCTCCGGACTTCCAGGTGTTACTGCAGCGAGAAAAGCAAGCCCTGGATTACGGAGAGCACAACTGCAGTGCAAAACCCAGCTCTTCTGAAATACGAAACAGCAAGGATTTCACACAAGTCCCTGGTAAATATGTGGGAAAAAAGTCATCTCTAAAGCTGGCAGGAAGAGAAGGGGACACATCCTCCTGTTTAATCCCACACTAAAACCAGTGGAATTAAGTATCTCCATAGCAAATAAAGTGAGGGACGATGAGGCTGAGGGAGACGCAGCCTCTCACAGCCCCTCCTGGTTTCCAGGGCAGAACATGACCCCTGTTGACCAGTGCTGAGAAATTAATCCCGTGCTGGGAAAAGCAGGAGCAGCCACAGCCTCAGCATAAACAAAGCTGGTTCAGCTTTTGAAGATGGATGCCTTAATCCTGGAGGTCTGTAGGCTAATGACAAGAAATATCAAAGTTAAAGGAGGCAATCGCTTCAATCAGGTAAGTGATTAAAAGCAGCCTTTGAAGCACCCAGAGGTCCCTGCTGCTATCAAAAAGGGAGAGAAAAAAAATCCAGCCTTGGGTAAAGCTCAGCTCTTCAAAGTGTTTCCAGCTGCTAGGGAGCTCGGCAGCTCCACCTCGGAGCAGAGGACAGCCCTGCTCAGCGGGTCCCCACCTGCCTCCGACACAACATGGGGGACATGGTCACTCACCTGAAGGATGCTCCTGGGTGGAGCAAATTTGGGGAGGTGGGGGGGCAAATGGCCTGTTTTCCCCTTGTTTTCCCTTCCCCAAGAGCATGAAGTTCAAAGCCCACATTCAACTGCTGGTAAGAGCTGAATTTGGAGGACCTAGTGCCAGATGAAAGATGCCGTAGCTGCATGATGAAAGACACCGCAGGCTTTCCCCACTGGATCAAATTTGCTCAAAGAGCCACGCGGGTTAGCTTTGTGCTCGCAGGTTAGCTTTATCCCAGATCAGCCACTTGTCTGCATCACTCTCCCTTTACATCAGTGTGGTCACCGTCTGTCCCCCTGGTGCCAGCAGAAAGCCAGCACGATGGCTGGTTTTATCTTCTAATTCTATAGGAAGGTGGTCAGATGCTGGTAACAGATTTGTATCAAGCTGGTGCTGCGCAGGTTTGGCTTTAATGGATGTGGAGAGAGGCTCATCTCACTGCATCCATTGCAGGGCTCGGGAGGGGAACAGCCTAGCCCAAGCCAGGACCAGTGGTGGAGAAGATGAAAATGTCCTCTAGTGATGCCAGAATCCCTCTTTGACTCCAACGGGAGCTGTGATGACTAGCTAGGACCAGTTACCCAGCTCTGAGATGGTAGCTACGACAGCTGAAGCCAATCCCAGGCCCAAGCAGTCAGCGGTGCAGGGTCTTCCTCACCTCTGCACCTTCTGCATGTTACCCATGGTGGCTGCCACCCAGGAGCACGCCCAGCGTGTCACCACCACCTCGAGTAACTACTTCGGGTTGTTCCTCCCCATGCAGAGGCATTTCACAGTCCTTGGAGGACAGGAGCCCTTTCAGAGCGCAGGACTGCTTAGCTAAGATTTTGCTTGGTTGGTTTTCTCCCCCAGATCCCGGCTACTTGACCTGCCTGATCTTTCAAACCCTCCAACTCCATCATTTTATCCTGCAAGTGCTCTGAGCCAGCCATGTGCATTAGCAGGTGACGGGGAGCCTGAGTGGAGAGAAAGGATCTCGGGCAGTGCTTCAGAGGGACGGCTAATTGTCCCATAAAGTACGTGGAAAGCCATTCTTTCCGGATTTTTTGGAAAGTGCTGACCAAAACCACCGCCTGTCTGAGGCAAGGCTTGCATCTTTATTTTGCAAACATGAAATAGGGCTGAAGTGGAAAAACTTTGTTATTCTGCCTGTCCCCCGCCCTGTTCTCTCACGGAGCCATTGCTCAGGCTTATTTGTGGGCTGATACAGAAATGTTTTGTTGGTTCCAGTGCAATGCAGCTGTGAAAAGGGTAGTTCATTTACTGCTGCTGCTACCGACAGCACTGCTGCAGATTGCTGGCAGCTAACAGAAAATTCACAGAATATTGTTTCTGGAGAGATTTCTTGTAAATGTATGTGTTTTATTATAAAATTCACATCTCCCAGGAATTCACATCACAGGAAAGCAGTAGCAACATACAAACAGAATTAAAGTTATGGAATAATCAGGGCTTCTAACAACGGTCTTTGAAGTAGAAGATGGATTGGGATCTGTCAAAGCCTGTCAAATGCAACTGGATTCAAATAACTATGAACTGCATTTAGTGTCATGGGGCTGACCCAGTTTGGGGACATTGCAATAGAAATGACAGTGGTAACCTGTGACGAAGGAAGTCCTCAGTCAATCCAAACCTTCCTCCATACTCTCTATTTCTTGCAGCATGCCCCAGGGGGAAATTCTTCCACGATCCCAGATCTGGTAAATACTGCACACCGAAATAAAGACCATCAGTGCTTCACTGACCGGAGCACACGCAGCGGTCCTGAGCAGTGCTGGCTTGGGTGTGCGTACATTTTTACAACTGCTCTTGCACACAGAGCTGCATATATGCCTCTGGGGACTTCTGTTGTTTTAACTGCATTTGCTGGTAACACCAAGTTACTCAGAGCAATAAAGAAAGGAGCTGGCTGCAAAGAATTGCAGAAAGACCTGAGAGACTGGGTGACCAGGCAACCAAACCATGAATTAAGTCTAATATGGACAAATGTAAAGTGATGCACGTGGGCTAATAAGCGATTCTGTATTTCTAATATGAGACTGAGCACGCAGGATGGGGATCTCAAGCCTATAGCAGATTGCTCCATGAAAACTCACAAATGGTCAAAACAGCAAAAGAAACAGTAGGAATTATTAGGGAACAAAATAGAGAACATCTATTTTGGTGCTTTATGCCACTGCATAAATTTATGGCTTGTCTGCATCTTGAAAGCTGGGCATAGTCTGGTCTTTCTGTTTTGAAAAGAATAAAGGGGAAATGAAAAAAGTCCAGAGAAAGCAGCAAAAGTCATCAAAGGTATGAAACAACTTCCAAATGAGAAACAGCTAAACAGATTAGGACCTTTCAGGATGGGAAACAGAAAATCAGAACAGAGAGGCACAGAAGATGGCATGTGCACAAAGACAGTAGGTAGAAAATGAAATGTGGTCTATTCTAATGCAACAATTTAAGATCATTAAGTGAAATCAGTAATTGAAAGGTTCAAAACAGGCAAAAGGAGGCACTTTTCACACATCACATAGCTCAGCTGAGGAACTTCTCACTGCAGGAGCCTGCAGATATGAAATTTTTGATGGGTTCAAAAAGCAGCTGGGCAAGTTCATGGAAGAATAATCCATTGAAGGCCTTTAAATTCAACAAAAACCCAAGCCTCTGGCTCAGGGAGTGCATGAGCTGCATGTTCCTGGCTCTTGGGACAGTGATCAAAGGAGGTATCATTATATTTGCTCCATCCCACTTGCTGTCAAAAGCAGATACTGAACTCATTGGATTTTTGCTCCAGTCTAATACAGTTGACCTTAACTGAGCACAGTCAAGGAACACACTCTCTGATGTCTAAAAGCACTTTAATACAAATTTATCTCCTTTTGCTCAGATTTTATGCTTGCAAGCGTCCTATCTTACACTCTCCGCAGTGTATTTGGGCATAAGCCCAGGTGGAGGTGGCAGGGTGAGGTGGGGGCAGAGCTCTGGGCACGGGGCAGCATCTCCCCCGCTGCCACCCCCAGCTTCCCGAACACATCTCCGGTCACCGCAGGAAGCATCTTGCGCATCCTTTGACCCTCTGAGTGCTGACTAAAGCTCGTGGCTGGTGACAATGCGGTACATAGTCAGCACCAAAGTGTGGCAGGGTTTTATTGTGCAGGGTAATAGGCTCATCATTTCTGTTTGAAGAAATCTAGCCTCAATGCAATGTTTTACATCCTTGGAGGGGTGAGTGGGGGGTGGAAGAAAAGGGGAGAGATGGGAAACGACATTTCATTTAAATATATGTTTTAATCAAACCCTGTAAATTACTCTAAGTGATGTTTTAACAAGATACAATTGCAAGAGCTGAGCAATGCTTCTACCATTATGCTGTTGTGTTTTTTTTTATTTAACAACCAAAATACAGAATTCAATTTACAGGGCTTTAGCCATGGTAGATGAATTTTTATGGGATAAATTCACACTCCAGTTTTGCTATCAGGTTGCACTATGAGGAGCTGGGCCTTTTTATTATTATTAGACCAGGCTGTCAAAGCCAGTTATATTGCTCTCCTAAAACTAGATGCAAAATCACTTGCCTCTGCGCAGCATCAATAAAAATGGGGCTTTTCTTACTGCAAAATTCCTTTTTTTTAATTCATGTAGAGAGAGTGGGATCATAATCTTAGCTTTCTCTTCTTTCACCCAAACAAAGTCACTCCTACAGAGACTCTTCCAGGCAGATGAAACTGGTGCTGACTTTGTGCAGAACCAGAGGTACCAGAGAAATGTCAGCTGTAGGGGGTCTCTGGGGTCTCTGGCCCAAGGTCCTCCTCAAAGTGGGACTAGCACCAATGCTAGACCAGGTCAGCCCTGACTTTACCCAGCTGCGTCTTGAAAACCTCCAAGGACAGCAATCCCGTGGCCTCTCTGGGATTTGTTCCAGTGCTGCACTATCCTCCCAGCGAAGAAATATGGGGGAAAGTGTGGCACTGCTCCC
The DNA here is from genome assembly GCA_013400755.1 of Pelecanoides urinatrix. Lineage (NCBI taxonomy): Eukaryota > Metazoa > Chordata > Aves > Procellariiformes > Procellariidae > Pelecanoides > Pelecanoides urinatrix. Next base: position 61,602 of record VZTQ01000787.1, on the reverse strand, counting down.
ACGGGAAAGAAATGGGGATAAAAATGTCAGCATTTTCTAATTAATACTTCTACTCTTCCTAACAACTTCCCTGGTGCAAACACCAACTCGCACCTGATCAGGACACAATTGCTGCACGAGCTGCACGGAGAAGTGATGGACCAAAAACTTCACTTTGTTACATCAGCCAGCAAGGAGAGTTAAGATATTTGAAGCGGCTGGCTCTTTCAAGAGGTCTGAATCACCATTCAAACTTGAATTGTTGGGTGGGCACTAACACCTGCCTCAGAAAATTTCCATCAGAAGAAACCCTACTTTTCACCCTGGTCCAGGCGGGGCAGCGCAGATGGCTGCGTTCAGAAAACAAATATCACGTCCAATGCAAAGGGTCCCACCTCCCAACTTCCATGGGCACCAACATTTGCCTTCTGCCTCCACCCCAACAGCAAGGAAAATATCTTCAAATCAATGTAAAAAGCCAGTTTCCAGTGTTTGCTCTCTCTAGAGAGAGAATAGCACCAAAACTGATACATCTTGTTCCCTTACACAACATTTGCTACGACCCTGTCAAAGTCATTATCATTAATCAAATTAGGTGTAAGAATCTAAATAAAAAATGTGCATAGTAATTTATGCAGATTGCTGTGTAAGCTTTTAAAATGCTGGGCTGAGGGAAAAAAACCCAACAATCACATAGACAAAATAAAACCTGCAGCTTTCTTTGCTCTAATTAAATCCATTGTGCTCTGCCTGCAGGTGCATAGACCCTTTTGCTCATCTCTTTCTCTGATCATATTCTGTGCAAAATGACAAATTAATAACTTGAATAACAACAGTTCAACAGAAACAGCCTGATTACAAATCTTCATAGAAAAAGGTATTGTTGCAGGAGTGGTTTCCATTTAAAATGCAGTAAATCAGATGTCTCCGAAGGAAGAAAAGTGCAGTTTAAAAACTTATTTAAATGAAAAAATGGTAAATAGGGGAGGCAGTGCCCATTTCTCTCATTATATGGGTATGATCCAGCTACAGAAAAACCTCACGGAGGAGCTGGTTCAATTTACTGTTATCAGAGGGGATTAGAGCTGAAGATCCCTGTTAGCCACAAGAGCTTTCCTGTGTTATTAACTAGGCTTGCCGGTATTTTTCCTCCCTTAGAACACAAATGAAAAACCTCTTCATTTGCAATGCACGTTGGATATTTCCTGCTTTAATGCAGCATTTCTCCACTGCAGTATTACCATGAACTTCTGCTTTGATTATACTGCTCGAGAGCATACATTGGCAAGCCAAGTCCCACAGCACTTAGGTTATACCACATTTTGCCCAAAGCCCTAGTAGCTTCTGTAAGAAGCCGGCAATGGGGGGAGCGATGAGTGGCTGAATCAGGCCCTGACACAACAGGACGTGGCCCTGGCTCTCCCAAATTCATACCAGGGGCTTCCCAGCATGGGGTAAAGGGAATGGGTTTCTCTGCTCTCTGCTCTGTTCTCCATGATGGGGTTCATGGCATGAAACAGCCTTCCCCCTTTACCCGGCCACCTATGCCTTAACTATAGGATGGCTATTTCAAAGCCAGCGAGAAATGCTTTAATGTGCATCAGTCCAGCAGCAGCAGCAAGGAGCTCCCCATGTCAGGGGCTGTCTCAATCCTGCAGATAGATCGGTGCAAAACCCTCCCACCCTGGTTTGTCAGCAGGCTGAGCTGGTGGGGCTGAACGAGCAACGCTTCTGCCCTGCTGCCCCAGGGTCCGACGCTGCTGCCCACCGCTGCTTTCACCAGCCCCAGGCTCCTTTCTGCCAGTGCAGCCCCTTCCTCGAGCCCACAGGTCACCCCTGGGAATGTCTTGGGTGTATCTCGCCCTTGTATTTAGTGAAAACTCTTGGAAGACTGTAGATCCACATCCCAGCTTTCCCAGGGAGCAACGCAAACCTGCAACAGGAGAGTCACTCCCTCAGGAGCCGTCCATCGCACTGGTCTGTGTTTGTTGGGTTTATTTCTCCCATTTCTTCAATTCAAGACGATTACAAGGACGTCTGAAACCTTCATGAAGGGCAGAAGCATTCATCTACCAAACTTCCGAACTCCAAAGAGAGTAAGACTCACAGAGTACAGCTAAAATACTTCTTTTTCTCCACCTTACACAGCCTGGATTGCATTTTAGCCAAAACCTTTCCCTGAAAGGAACAGCACAAGACCTTGCTCACCCTTTACTAAAGCCTTGCATAGGTCTTAGGCAGGCCTCTCATTGCCCCACTGGCAAAGAAAAAGCGGTGGAAATCTTGAGTATGTCACGAGCTCTGCAGATCAGAGCAGTATTAATTTGATGTAAAAAACCAAGAAAGCTCCACGCCAGCCCTCCCAGCGCTTCACAGAAGAGTGATAGTTTTCCACAGATCTGGAATTATTTGTCAGATGGGCTTATATTTATATTGAGTGGAAAGAAATGGCTCCCTTGAAAACATTTAGCAGTGTCTCTTCAATCTGATCAGCCAGCTGAAAATGCCATTCCTTTTCAGAGGAAAATGGGAGCAATTGGTTTACAAAGTGAGGCCAAGCAAAGACTGCAGGCAGGCTGGTGGGTGGCTGAGCTGGGTGCTGGGGATGGCCAGTGACCGTGGCATGTAAAGCAGCACCCTCGGTGGCCCAGTTTGCCCAGGCACTGTGTCCGTCCCATGGGGGCTTCTCAATCCAGCCACCAAATTCATTCACACAGAAATTGTCATCTTCTGATTTTGGCATGGGCAGAGTTAGGATCCAGCAATGACACAGATCCCTTCGCACGGGGTTGTGTGTTTGTGACCCCACCGCCGTGCGGCACGTGCTGATGAGGGGGTGCAGCTCTCCTCCACTCCCCTGGCAAGCCCAAGCAGGCAAGCAGTGACCACGGCGACAGTCTGTCCCAAAATCCTGAGCTGCTGGCAGACCCCAGCTCTGCTTTCAGCATTGCACAGTGAGAAGACACCTTCTGGTCTTTGGCACAGGCATTACTTTTCTTTTTTAACGTGCTTTTCTGATCTCTTAACATAACAAAAAGGGAAGAGGAAGAATTTGATGTTTGCAAAGGTGAAAACAGAGAAGGGGAAGATCAGGAACCGTTTTGCACAGGAGAGGTGGTATTAACAGCTAATCAGTTCCCGAAAGGATCAGGGCACAGCTGCTGCCCATGCATCCCCGGTCTGGAAGAGGGCACACACAGAGAACCACCAGCCAGAGAAAGCTCCAGAGCCGGCCAGGACAGACAGGGAGGGACAGGGAGCTGGAAGAATCCCTCCTTGTATAACCCACCCCAGCAGCAGCCCTGGCATGGCCATGTGCAGGTGAAGCAATCGTCCTGAGGTCCATGAGCTGGGAAGCCCAACACCAGGCTCAGAGAGGGGGCAAGATGGAGCAGGCATCCCCTCCTTCCACCGTGCCAGGAACCATCCTAGGCACCACAAATTAAGAGAAACGATTTAGGCACTAATCCCTCCTCAGTCTCATTCAAGGCTCTTTTAAATAGCTTCTTCCCAAGAGGCTTCCCCATTGAACATCCTCCTCATCCTCAGAACAAACACCGGTTTTATATTAAGTGCTAATCAGTAGTGCCTGCATGGAGGGAACAGGAGACACGTGTGTGCTAAACCAGCAGCCGAGATGCAGCCACCCAAGGAGGCCATGCAGGGCTGCTGTAGGAGGATTTGTTTTAGAGCCAACTTAATTTAGGAGCTGCGTAACAAAATAGTAACATAAACACGAGCGCACATTGGGCACAAACAATTAGCAGTCTTTCGTTGCATAAATGCAACACACAGATTTCTTTTTCCTTTTATGTCTCTATCTCTGTTCCCACAGCAGCTCTATTAAAAAGGTGATGATTTACTGCAGAATGTGGCATAAAACAATTGCAGTTTGCTGGAAGGCCCTCGCTCTGTTCCCCATCCCTGTGACTGATGCCTGGGATTTAAAGGTGCATCTGGCTCTGCCTCGCACTCTGGCGTGCGGCACACACCGACAAGCTCAGTTTGTGGGACCTGTCTCTACCTCCCCATGCTGAACAATCACACATAGGCACTGGTGCTCTGCCATTTCCACTTATTTTCAGCTTATTTTTCTCACTGAAGAGAAGGAATTTGTCCACAGGAATGAATGGAGGTGCTGGTGAGACAGCGGTGCATTCCACATTCCTCCTCCTGGTTGATTTTCTTACCCAGAAGAGTGAGTTGCAGCAGTCTGTATTCATAAAAGCCTCAGGTCCTGGAGTCATGGGGCTGCAAATTGTCTGAGTTTCATTTTTCTCATGTAACTGAGATTGTCATATTGGGGTTTATCAGGGAAAGCCAACATTTCACAGGGAAGCCAATGCTGAGGGAGGTGAACGATGGCAGAAGGGGACCCAGCAGCCAGACACCAGGTCTCTCAGAGCCATCCACGGACGTGGAGACATCAATGTAAGATGCCCGTCTGGCCTCCGTCACTGCAACATTATTCTCGCAATGCTTCTGTCGGTACGGGAACAAGCTGGACCCTGACGCCCAACGAGGCAAAGAAGTAAATCATGCAGATGACTAGAGGTTTTAAGCTGTAGCATAAAAAATTTATGTCTCTCAGATTAATGTTCGCCTGCGGTCCAGTCCTGGAGATGTCCAGCCCCCTGGGTATCTCAGTTCTTTATTTTAAAGGTCAATTTTACCCACAAGTAAGCCTGGAAGCAGGGTATATGCAGAGAGCCTATTAGAGACTGCTGTAGCTACAGAAGCAGTGAGATAGAAACCTCATGATAACACTGTCCTCTTGTCCCAGGAGCTTCCAACAGCGCAACCATCTTCTTGCATCCAAGGGATGAGCACGTGAGCTGCCTGGTATTTTGGGAGGGATCCTTTCATTCCCCTTTGCTCCAGGGACTTCCATTCCACCAGCTTTGCAGGAGAAACTTCTCAGAGCTCCTAAGGGACCACATGTGTCTTTTTAAGTCAACAGCAGACCCATGTCGAAGCTACATGGGTGTTTAGAAAGCGTTGCCTACACATCCCTAGTGAGGCTCTGGACCCTGTCCCCCTCGGGAGAGGCCAGAGCCGCTCCATCCCGCCTGCCTGACCCCTGCCATGGCTGAGCAGGAGCATGGCTTTTCACTCCATCAGATAGATTAAGATCTAATTAGGATGTGTGTATACGTCTCCATTCAGAAAGAAGAACATGGCCCAAACCTTCTCACAGACTTAATGCCAAAATGCTGGGTGGAGGATGGAAAATGTGGCTCTTGCCATGTCATGATTTCTGATGAATAATTGTTCACTTGGAAAGCTACCCACCACATTTACCTGCTCACAGCTGTGAACCACCCAGCAATGCCCCGCATAAGCCAGCAATGTTAGCAGAGCAACACATTCTAGCTGATTTTTCATGTGATAAATGGATGGTAACAAAGACAAGTGTGCAAACAAGCAGCAAACCTGCCAACAAACGACAAAATCCAGCCTGGGAGCATTCCCCAACTCCTTTGCCTCTAGCTGTCCTTCCTCTCTCCCAAGGGACTCGTCCAAGCCCTGGCCAGCACCCATTTCTCACATACCCCCAGCTTAGCCTGGCCCCAACGTGAGAGCAGACAGGCACTGAACAGCACTGCAAGAGAGGATAAGAGCCATCAGAAAGCCGCCAGCCAGCAAAGTTTGGGCAGGCACACAAGGTTTCTGCACGACCAGCCGTCTGCCGCCCGGCCCTCGTGTCAGCACAGCGCCCAAGGGCCCTTGAGCTTTGCGTCAAGCTTTTCACTTAACTTTTCACCTTTATTATGCCCTTGTTCTTGAATTTAATAATGTATCAACCTGAAATCTAATACAAGGGGAAAAATAATGTTATAGACCCACAATATCATAAATTGAGCAAGGACAGAAAGTCTTTCATCCTAACCCTTCTGAGCACAGGCTCTTTCATTTACCCCAGACTTACAGCCTATAGGTTGGAACAAACTCATAAGAGGTAAATCACATCAGGTATTACAGCAAGCCTTGGAGAAAAAGGACAGTGAGCTATTATGTTGATGTTTTGTTTGTCTTTGCGAGTGTGCTGCCGCCCTGCCGATTTGTATTCCCAGGGACACAGCCCACTTGATCATGTCCCCACGGCAGGTCCCAAGGCAGTCATCAGCTTCTGGAAGGTGTTGGTTGGACACATGGCCCCGCTGACCTTCTCCATGCTATCCTGTCTCTCTGCCCTCTAGCTTTTTTTTCCTCACACTTTTCTCTAGATAACAGTGGAAGGTGCACTGTGGTGAGCAAGTCCCCGAGGGTTGGGAGGAGGAGAAGCAGCACCAAAACCCAGCTCAAGCCCTCTGTTCCAGGACCCTCCGACTTCCCCAAAGGCAGCTACAGTCCAGGGGCCACCATTTTCTGGAGAAAGGTGTGCCCACATGTGGCCAAAACTGCTGCAGAAATTGGAATATTAGTTTCTAGCTGTGAATATGTAGATATTTGCTCACTGAGACATAATCATATTTACTTAGGGTCCAGGTCTGAGTTTTGTGTTCGTATTCCCTGAATAGAGCAAGGAAAACGGCAGATTTTGAAGGAATATTAGAGAACTTCAGACCAGCTGGCCCATTTTGGAGACCCAGTTCTGCGGTCCACAGTACAAGACAGACATGGACATACTGGAGCGAGAACAGCAAAAGGCCACAGAGGTGATTTAAGGCTTGAAGAGTTGGGCGTACGAGGAGAGGCTTGGGATGATCAGCCTGGAGAAGGTTCAGGGGATCTTATCCATGTGCATAAATGGATAAGATTTTGGGAGGGATCCTTTCATTCCCGTTTGCTCCAGGGACTCTGAGGTGCTGGAGCGTGTCCAGAGAAGGGCAACGGAGCTGGGGAAGGGCCTGGAGCACAAGTCTGATGAGGAGCGGCTGAGGGAACTGGGGGTGTTCAGCCTGGAGAAGAGGAGGCTGAGGGGAGACCTCATCGCGCTCTGCAACTGCCTGAAGGGAGGTTGGAGCGAGGGGGGGTCGGTCTCTTCTGCCAAGTAACAAGTGATAGGACGAGAGGAAACGGCCTCAAGTTGTGCCAAGGGAGGTTTAGGTTGGACATTAGGAGCAATTTCTTTCCTGAAAGAGTGGTCAGGCCTTGGCACCGGCTGCCCAGGGCAGTGGTGGAGTCCCCATCCCTGGAGGGATTTAAAAGACGTGGCGATGAGGCGCTTGGGGACATGGTTTAGTGGGCAGGGGGGGGTTGGGTTGACGGTTGGCCTCGATGATCTTAGAGGTCTTTTCCAACCTTAGTGATTCTATGATTCTATGACTCCCACTCCACCATCCTGGGAGGAGTACAGAAGACAGAGCCAGGTCCTTCTCAGTGGTGCCTGGGACAGGACAAACTGAAACTCATGTTAAACATAAGAAAAAAATGTTTTTCCTTTGACGGCAGACAAACACATTGCCCAGAGAGCCTGTGGGTCTCCGTGCTTGGAGATTCTGAAAACCCAGCCAGACACAGCCATGGCCACTGCTCTGCCTGACCCTGCTTTGAGAACTACACCCTCTCCAGAGGCCCGGTCCCACCTCAGCCACTCTGCGAGCCGCGGGGTCTCACTTCCCGGTGTCTTGCAGAAGCCTGTGACTCTCATGGCTACTCAAAGCCAACATCCGAGCTCAGACTTTCCTCCCAAGCTCTTGGAACAAACTGCTCACAAGCAATTCACAGAGCAGGAAGGAACATTAACAATCATCCAAGAAGTAGTTTCTGAATAACAAATAAACATGAGACACTCTTAAGCTGCTGACAAACAATTTATGAGCAGGAGAAGTAGCCAAATTCATTAAATAGATTACACATTACATTTTATTCCCCTCTCAGCTCTATTAAAGATGATAAAACAATATATATGTGGCCACAGATATGGCTAAATTATAAGTATCTATCAAAAATAAGTGAAAGAATGTAAACATCCCATGAGCAGTCAACCAGTGGAAGTCATCTGTAAATGTAGCATTGTATTGTATAATTACAGTGACAAACTTAATACAACAGTCTAATAGCAAACACTTACAATTAGCTACTTAAAAATAAGCCAAGGATCAATAACCATTCATTGAGGTCAACTGACAAAATATTCCAATTATTGTTACTGCACTTATTTCCTGTTTATTCCATAAACTATGTTAAACATCTCGTTCATCTCTTTCCTTCATGAATGTGTTTGAGACAAGCCACAGTTTGTTCTCAAACCGTTTGCCAGAGGAAAAGTGATAGAGAGCAAGCAAGTTAATCCTCATCAATCTTTTGTCTTCACCCCCCACCATTTCCTTCTCACTAAGATGTTGAGATCCATATTTTGTTCTCAAACATGCTGATATAAATTCAGTGTAACAGCGTCAGGGTTGCATCGATGTTACTGAGAATTTTTCCTGTCCCTGGGGCAGGAGGATAATGCCTCAATTTAAGCGTACAACACTCCACCTGCTCGCAAGGCTGCGCAAAATGGGAGCTGAACACGTGTGTCCCAGAGCCAAGGGACATGAGGACAGGTTTGGTCTGATCATATCCAGTCTTGTCACCTAGGGAATCAGGTAAAACACAAGTGAGTGCAGGGCAAGGACAGCACAAGGACGTGCTTTCTTTGGTTGCCAATATGGACGAAGAACCAGTCTTGGACGGATGGGGCTGTGGCGTCCTCAGCCCACCTCTGCAATCCCTTCTGGCCAGACAGCAAGAGCCTGGACCTGCTGACTTTTTCCTTTTCCTCCCAACACCATTCCAAATATCTGCCTCGGGTTAAGAGGAGTGTAAGCCCAGGCATCTGGCTCCTCAGGAGACCAGATGGACACTGGGATGGCAGGCCATGCTCTGAGTTTGTGTAAGAACAGTCCAGATGGTTTAGACCTAAGGTTCATGTAGCCCACCACCCCTGGTCTGACAGCAACCCGTGCCAGACATCTAAGAGAGAGTACAAGAACAGCAAATTCAGGTATTTCCTAGATGTACTTTTCAACCCTCCAGAGATCTGCAGCTTTGAGTCAGAGATGGTATTTTTACATTTAACAGCCCTCCGTGGATTCTGGTCTCCATGAATTTGCTTAATTTTTGAACCCAGGTAAACTTTCTGCATCTGCTGCTTCTGCAGCAAAGGTTTCCACAGCTTAACCGCACACTGAGGCAAGAGGAGCCGCCTTTGCTTGGTCTTGAGCCTGTCACCTGCAGGTTTCATCAGGTGGCAGGAGATATTCCCTTGGAAGATACACTGAAATTTGTTCCCTATTCACCCTCTACACATCAATCAGGATTTTATAGTCCTTTGTAGATTTTTGAGGCATGAATTTTCTCAAAAACCTCATTCCTAGCAGACCATATTTAACCATGTGTCTACTCGTTACAGCCTTCGGAATAGCTTCCAACACGTTGCCTGCTGCAGATGGCAGACTATCACATGTAACTCCATGGACCTTTCCAATCCTTTTTTAAAAATAGCATCATATCTGTCACTTTTCAGTCTGTTATTGGGGCACTCTAGAGCAAAACATTACACCCTACAGTGGACAGGTCCATTACTTCATTCTTGATCTGGAGAGCATGTGGATGATACCATCTGGCCCTGGCAATCTGCTGCTGTTCCTCTTGTTATTTTTTCCTGTAACCTCCTCTAGCAACGCTTCAAATCATGACAAGTCTCCTGTAAAGAGAGGCTCTGAGGTGCAACCTCCCTGACCCTTGGTGGGCACAGATGCAACACAAGCCCTGTGCTTTCCTGCTATGGCTTTCACTTCTCTGGACACTCCTTTTACACCTGGGTTGTCAAAGGCCCTATGGGTTGTCAAGCAATTTTCCAGCTCCTGAGGGTTGAACAAATCCTTTTTTAGGCTTTTAAGGGGTTTGTAAACGGCTCCTGCAACTTCTTCACCTTTGGGGGGGATTGTCTTTTGTGGTTTTCCATGTAACCAGTCAATGTTTGCATTGTCTTCTCAATTCCTTGTCTGAATATTACTTCTATTTTTCTGAAGATGCCTTTGTATTCATAGTCTCCAGACTTGATGTTTATCCATGCTTTTTCTTTTTTTGTTCTTTCTGAAGAGCTTTATGGAGGTGAAGGTTGAGTATCCCAGTGGGAGTGAAAGGGCTGCAGCTGCTGGAGAAAACTCCTCTTCTAGGGCAGCTTGTCAAGGAAAGGACATTATGTTTTGGGAATCTTGCATATGCACCCAGTGCACATGGTTGACCAGATTGTTGACCATGCAGTCGGTACGCCTCTGCAATCAGACCCTTGCACAAGCAGGAGAGGCAAGACCCTGCACATACATTTCAGTTCCTAAAGAGAGCAACTGGCCTCATCTTTTCAGGGCCTTAGCATTTCACAGCCACTATGGAAAGTGATTTTATTCTCCAAAGATTAGCTATGGAAGAAAAAAAACATACTCTGTTCATTGAGCAAATAAAATATTTGATGACTAATGTTTTGTGACATGTATATCCGGTTATGACTTCTGCCTCTATTCCTAAACTCATGAAGGTAAATGTCATAACGGAGATCAGCCATCATATATTTTAATGTACTTGGAGGCTAATGTCTCTACTGAAGAGTGTACATGGCAAGAATGTCTCATTTCTGAGGATGCTTTATGTCAAGTGCTATTTCAGATGATCTCTTTGCAGCTGGGTTGGATGTCCTGTTGTTTCTTGGCAAGTACACACTCCTCAGGTCTTACAGCCCCAACACTGACAGACATCAGGATGCATTTGCAGAGAATCTGAAGTGGCAACTCAGCCATTCATCCATCTCCTTAAAAACAGCCCTTTTATTTCCTGAGATGGCACAATAATCACTGTTCTCCCATTTCGTGTTCACGAGTTTCCTCTCACCACAAAACCAAGGGGACAGTAACACCCACAGCCATACTCCAACCTCATCCCTGGGTGCCTGGAGGCAGGTGAGGCAAGGCAGGGGAGGGGTGTGTGGATCCTGTGGAGTTTGTGTTTTGCTGAGGGCACAGCATGAGATAAATATGTGTTTTCAGAAGCTTTCAGGATGTCCTGGTTTCGGGGAAGAGTCAAGTAGGTTCATGCATCACGAATCATCACATCACGTCCTGTATCCTCTGAATGCAAGAGTCCTCCTGTGGTTTTATCACCCATGTTTTCCCATTAAGCCCACTTAGCTCCTGGCAGACCTAAACTGGCTGACAAACCTTCACAGTGGATTAAGAACCTGAGACACAGCTGTGGGGAAGGATGGATCTACCCTTGAAGTAGAAAAACCCAAAGGGAAAAACCGCCGATGGCCTCGCTGGTGGAGCAGAGATCGTGCTGGGTTAACCTCTCAGCATCAAGGCTGGCCGCATTATTCACTCAGTCTCCACCTTCGTCAGTATGAAACCAATTAATTTTACCAAAAGAAAGCAGGTATTTTATAAAAAACAGCATTCCAGAATATCACACATGATGTGCTTCCAAACAAAGGTACGGGGCTGGGTTATTAAACCTGAAAGACTGGTAGTAAAACACAGTTACTCCACTGACAGAATGGGGTTGCAGCGGTGTAATCAGTGTGCCCACCCCAAAACTGAGACAGTCTTTCTGTACCAGTCACTGCTGTCCTTATCTACTGCTCTGCCCCAGTAGTCCTCTGTTTTGCTTATCACAAAGATCTGCTGAGAGTCCCTCTGACCCTGGACTTGAGTGGTCGCTTGCATTTGCAATGAAGGTTTCTGACCGGCATCGCTATTTCTGGTCGTTCTGGCTTCCTTGCTGGGAAACAATGCCGTTTACGGCACGGGGCAGATGAAATCATCATCAGAAGTTGACACCTTTTCACATCCAGCTATAAAACAGGCTGCAGGAGAAGAGCAATGAATCACTGTGGTGATCACCTCCTTCAGACCGGACCTGCAGGGTTTGAAAGAGAAGCGCTTGCCCCAGGATCACTGCAGAGAAATAGCTGCTGGCTGACGGGGAGCGTGAAGGGGACAGTGTCTCACCCAGAGCAATTCCTCTTCCACTGCTCAAAACCCCCTGACAACCTCCCCTGCCAGGAAAATTGCCCGTGTCTGGGCCATGTCCTCTCCCCGCCATGCCGGGCAGAGCATCCTGAGGCTTCAAAATGCGCCGTGGCACCGGTCCCCTTCCCCGCCTGCCCCTCTTCTCTCCCCACAGCTCGCGTTCTGCTCCCATTCCTGCCCATCCCAACACGGACTGGGTGGCAACAAGAATGAGGGCAAAAACTGGCCAGGGACAGTCTTTTTGCATCCGCCCTTGGCCTCACGTTTTTCTTCTGAAAAGGCTGGACACAGCCCTGGCTGATGGGGGGGAGGGAGCGGGGGTCTGACTCAGCCCTTCCCAGCTCTCCCAGTGGGATGGGGGGAGCGGGACGGGCTGGCACCACATCCACTCGTGCATTACTGAGATGTCTTGGGAGAAATTCACAGGTTGGTAAGGGACCCAAGCAGGGAACATTTGTCACTCAGGATGTAATGAAAGTGCTTTAGTTAAAAAAAATAAACCCAGCTTTAAAAAGAAACATGAGATGGATTCGTTCCAGGATTACTCAAATACCTTGCTTTGGGGGAATATACTTCACTTCTCTTTTAACTTTAATATCACATTAGAGACTGTTTTCTGGGATGGTGGATACTGTATTCTGAATACTTTATCGCCAGACTCTGAGAGCTAGTGAAGTGTTTTGGATAATAGAAATGAATAATGTATCATGCATTCATTGCCTACCAGACTGATTTGTTTACTAATAATTTAGTTTAAAGTACATTATTGTTTTACTACTCACACTGATTTACTTCCAAACACTGACTGAACAGATATCATTAAATTAGAATAATTTTAAACTCTAAAAATATATTGTTTACAATTTGCTCCTTAGCAAGGCACTTGGTCTAGCGGCATATATTTGTCTCCAGGCTTATGGGTCCAAAGCGATCTTCAAGCTGATTATTCCTAGGTTATTTCAAGACTTTCTTTTGTATCCAGGGTCCATTCTAGCCCTCTCGTTACTCAGCTCTTCAGCAAAGAACCTCAGTAAAATCAAGAAGAGTCTCACTTGTAGACCCTCTGTAAGACACCTTGACAGAAAACAATCCTGAGGCTCCTTGATGAGCTTTTCCCCTGGACTGACTCTCAATCCTGTGAGGAATAGCACGTGCATCATTCGATATTTTTGCGCATAGCTTTGCAGTGCAAAACTAGTTACAGGGAGATCCCTTAGCATATTTTGCAATGTGTAACATTTTTGTGCTTATGAAATTCAGAAGCAGAATAACTCAAGCTTCTCTCTCTAGTTAGATCCTAGTGGAATAAAGTTTCTGTGCTATAGCTGAAGAAAGGTAGTTAGGTTTAGGCCATGCTGCTAATAACCATTGCACCTATTTGCAGTAATTTTCACTGAAGCTCAGCTAACTTTGTAGCGATACCATGAAGGCAAATATCTATTATACATGAACTTCATTTTCTGCAGGACCAAGGCTGCTAAATGCATTCCTAATACTTGCATGTCGTTCAGCAGTCTAGATAATAGGACCTAAGAAGAAAGATGAACAAACTGGGTCTTTTCCGCATAAAATAGAGGAGACAGGGGAAGGGAAGGGTGCAGTAACATCCTTTAAAGACGGACAAGGCTACTGCAGAGAGAGATACTGATTGTTTTCTATGTATGTGGAAGGTAGGATTTCATGCATTTAAAATGAAGTATGAAATATTCACTTTACTCATTTAGGAACTGTTTTAAAAAATTTTGTAGGTAGTAGAGGACCTGAGTAGATTGCCTGGTGCAACTGCAGTGACTCCATTGTGGGAGGCTGTAAGAAGTGGCTGGACCAGCACCCGTGGGGTGAGATGGGACTGACCTTGCTGGGCTGGTGAAAACCTAACTCAGCTCCGGACTCTTCCTCAGCCTTTTTCCAAGCTTCTGCATTTATGGCTGGGGAGTGCAGTGCTGGAGCTATGGGGTGCACTGTGTGTACATGTCAATGCCTTCAGAAACCTGGCTTTAAAAAGAAGTAAATGTATTCTGAAATACTTATATTTTCAGTACTTGCATTTGAGATAATTAAAATGATGCTGGAAAATGGTTCTGGGTGGATTGGCTGCAGGGTGTGCTCAGCCTCCATCTGCTCTGAACAGAGATCTGGGAGTGGTTTGGAGGAAGAGGAAGGGTCACCTCTGTGCAGTTTGGACCACCTTCGTTCAAGATAAATGGGGCCAAAGGACATTTGTTCTGGAGGTAGGAAATTACCTGCCAATGATGTTACATCTGTTAATTTGCTACAAAGAAGAAACCGAGGTTTCACAAAACCTCAGAATTATCTCCCCAGCAGGACTGCTGGCAAATCCTCCAAAGAGAAAATCAGTGCAAGCTGTTGGGCTACAAAGAGCCCAAAGTAAGCAACCTTTTTTTTTAATTTTCCTCCCCCTTCAGACTTAGAGAAGTTAACAGTCAGAGAAGAGGAAAGCATCCTGACATTGCTCTCAGGGATAAGAACTGGGAAAAGATTGTACAACTTACAGGATGAGAAAGAAATTAAACTGCAGCATACAAAACGCCAATATCCCAGCTGCAGGCTCATGCACGAGGTGAAACCGATTGAATTTGTTGGGCTTTTTATTCCCAAAACCTCCTGAGACCTTGGAGTAAAATAAAGAAGATACCCAGAGAGAAAAGATAGTTTCCAGCCTGGAGGAGCAAAAGGGATGTCACATTTATTTAAAAAGAGAAAGGGAACAGTGAAATAGCAGGCAATCTTGGGTGCCTTCAAGCACTGCCAAGCAGATCCTGGAAGATAAGTGCCAGTGTTGTCGGAGCTTGAATTTTTCTGAAACAGCTCTGATTACATTGATGGAGGAGCCCTGTGTGATGGCAGTGGTTTGAAAGCCTCTGAGCTATTGTTGATGCAAATGTAGAGCAAGAGCTAAAACAACGGTTCCCAACCTATCACTTACTTATGGCCAACACAGGTCCCGAGAGACCCTCCTGCTTTGCTCCAGGCAACTGGAGGAGAAACCTTCAGCCCAGCTAACAGAAAGTGCAAAGGGCTGTGGTGCTCACAGAGCCGTAGGGCAAAGGAGAGCAAAGATGTTGGTTAGCCGGGATGAGGTGGGCAGGAGGGAGCAGCCTGAAGGAGGTGGAGGAAAGTCATTGGGTCACCAGGTACCCAAAAGGTTGCCTGCGGGCCAGCTTGTGTGGAAAACACCGAGATAAAAATGCTCTAGGCTATGAAAATGATTTCCTTAACACATTGAGCAAACAGACTTTCCATATATCACAGGGAAAGAGGGCTGGTTAGTCATCTGCAATTGGCAAGTTTTCATAAACACTGGTGCTCCTGGGAGCTATCATGTATATTCCTTCAGTGCAGAGGAAGGGATTCATGGTCTGCCCTGCAGACGTGTGCGATTTTATATGACAAAGTGCTACAGCTTTCATAGAATGGTCAAAGCCTCAAGCAGATTATTCAAGAACTTAGTCACTGTCCTTTGACTCAAAACTGTACTTCTTGATGCACTGATGATTGGACCTAAATCACAGCATCATGTGTGCTGGAGGTCCATAGTCTAACCTCCTGCTCAGACCAGGGCCAGTCAGAGCAACGTGTTCCAAGCTTTGCCCAGTTGAGTTTTGAATGTCTCACAGCCTCTCTGCACCCCAGTTCAGTGTTTGATCACTCAGGGTGGTTTGTTTGGTTTTTTTTTTTCCTTCTATCTAATGAGGATTTCCCTTGTTCCAATTGTTGACTGTCACCCTTCCACCATGTAGCTCTGGGAAGAGCCTTCTCAGCACCCTCCCATCAGGCCGTTACAGACTGCAATGAGGTCTCAGCTTCACCTTCTCTTCTTCGGGCTGAACAGGCCCAGCTCGCTCAGACTCTCCCTGTATGTCCTGTTCTCCAACCCCAACCATTTTGGTGGCCTCTGCTGGACTGACTGGACTTGCACTGGGAGCCAAAACGGCCCAGCACTGCAGATGGGATCTCACTAGTGCAGAAAAAGTGCAAGGATCCCCTCCCTTGCCATGCTGGCTGCACTCTTGCTAACGCAGCTTTTGCAGGGACACGGTGTTGATCCATGCTTGACTTGTCCACCAGCAGCCCCAGGACCTTTTTCTGCAAAGCTGCCAGTGTGTCCACTGGTGTTGGGTTATTCCCTCCCGGGACAGGACATTGCTTTTGCCTTTGTTGAACTTTGTAAGGTTCCCAACAGCCCATTTCTGCAGCCAGTCAATGTCCATCTAGATAGCAGCCCTGTCCTCCAGCGTACCAGCCGTTCCCCCCAAATTATGGGGAAGGCACTCCAAAGTCTGTGCTGTCAAGGAGAGCAGTTTTATTCTGCAATAGCTGCAAGAACCTTGGTATGTTTCCATGCAATTTAAAATATAAATTAATAAGATTATTTTTAATTGAAATGGAGTGGAGTCTACGTTCTGTGCTCCAAACTCTGCACGAACTAAAATTTCTGGTGCCTGACCAGCTCATATATCTAAATCTCTCTTTCCTCATTCATATTACAGCTGGTAGAATTAATACATTATTCAGTGATTTAGTCCTTCCGTCCGTGATCCAAACCCATTTTCTGCAAATGTATTCATTGCTTCCTCACGTTTGTTGACTTGTTATGTGAAGGACATTCAGCCTATATAGAGTACTTGGGAACATTTTGCTCTGTTTGCAAAACATTATCTGCGGTGGGGAGGTCATTTGAGTCTCAAAGTATTGTTCCCACTGCCCAAATCTTTATAAATGAAGCATTAGTGTATTACAAATGCAGATACATAATAGCTATGGGATATTGAGTAATAAGTAGTCAGGTCTACTTCCAGTTGAAGAAATTCTAGTTGCCACACAAACACCCTTATTTATTTTTGTTCTGGAGCAAGGAAGAGCTTGTTTCCCAAAGGCTAGTGGAGGTGTGGATCTTGAATTCCCCTTAATGTCCACAGCTAAGGGCTAAGAAGAGAGCTCTGTGGGATTGCCCAAAACCCCATATAGATTGGAAACATACATTCATGAGCACATTTGCTGTTCAGGTGCATTTGCATTGTATCTAGTTGGAAAAGCTCTGAAATCCAGTTTGTAGGTATTCTAGGGATACCTTAGAGGGGTGTCTAGGGGATACCTTAGAGAAGGGGGGTGGGGGTGCAGAATTGCAGCTTCTTTACTCAGGGCATCGCTGAGACATGCTGCGCTCAGTCCCACCCCGACACGAACCCCTCCCTTGCCACTGCCAGGTGGGGTTGAACCCTTGGGACCGCCTGAGCTTGGCCTGAGCCCTTGTTGCCCATGTGCCTGCATGCAAGGAGTGATGGCAGGTCTGGACTGGAGGCTTCGATGGGTCCATTGGAACCTCTACAGATCTACCCTCCTGGTACCCCCGGGCGTAGCAGGGCAGCCCCCCGTCCCACAGGCTGCCAGGAGCTGCTTGCCCAAAGAAGAGCTGGATCCCACCTCTGGCAAGAGGGAGCACCCAGGTGCCAGAGATCTGCACACCTACAGCCCAGTCCACCTCGCTAAAGAAATCCCAATCAATATTCCCCATTAGAGAGCTGCGAAGTGGAAGTAATTTGGCCATGAGTAGTTGCTGGAGGTCTGATCTTCTTCCTGCTTCGGGCTGCGAAGGCTCTTAGGGTGAAAGATTTACAGCCTTTTGGAAAGACAGGGTTATCCTTCATGAGATGGGAACATTGACAAGCTGGGCCTTTTCGTCTTCATTCCACTCCTGAAATCCCTCTTGATTCATTACAGTTTGTCCTTCTCGTCAGTGTAATGAAATATAAATGTTTATGTTGATATATAAAGATAGCAGCATTGATTTTGTTTTCTGCAGTGGATTTGATTACTATCAAGCTTCCAAAGCCTTCCTGAGGTCTTTTTTTATTTTATTGCGACACCTTTTCAAACTCACAGCTTTTTCCTAATTGTATTTTCTGCTGAAAGAAGCATGTGGAAGAATTTGAAAAGGATGCAGGTGAGGTCTCAGAGGGGCCATTTCAATGCATTAAAATGTTGAGATGCTCTGATTTTACAAAGGTGGTATTCCGCAAATTACATATTTGCAAAAACTTGAGATGAAATTATAAACATAACACTGCAAGCAGAGTTCTTTCACATTTATTATTACTTCCTTTGAGATTTTAATCTCATATCAGATCCCTGGGGTTTTGGAGGTTTGCCGATATATTGACACCATTTGTATTCCTGTTTCAGTGTATATCTTCAGCGTGCTTATAGGAATGGATGAGCAGATGTGGGTAAAATGTACAGGTGCCTTAAATATGCTCAAAAACAGAGACAGCTTTAATGTTTAGACAACATATTTGTCCCTCTGTGTTAAATCTGCACTAGTCTCAAACCTGAAGAAGAAACTGAAGCATTTGATATCTACAGCTAAATCTTGTACTTCAGCCTAACTGAGGTCCCTTTTATATGCCCTGTTCTGGACTGGAGAATGGGAAAAAAAAGCAGAGGCTGAGGCTGTACTAGTGCAATATTTCAAATCCTCAAGATGCAAAAAGCACTAGAAACTGTGATAGTGCTTGTGCTGTTCCAGACCTAGACACCGAAATCACCCAGAGGCTATTGGGACAATCTCTTGCACAGGTCTGTTCCAGGTGCTAAGCTAGTCCTACAGCGAACACTTCCTCGTTAAGCTGCTTGGAGTTATTGATTTATGTTACTTGTTATAGAATCTGTGAAAAGGCTTGTTGTTTTCTTTTTTCTTAACAAACAGCATTCTCCAGTTAATCTTGGCTTTGTAACGAATGCAGGAAAGGTCCTTCATAACTACCAAAGAAATTGATTTTTCAGGTTTCAATGTGTTGATGTTCAGCACAACTTCACCATTTCCTTGTTTGCTAAAAAAAAGGATACAGATGAAGTTGGAGCAGGCTTTTCCCTAGAGGTGTTCACTTAGTGGTTTAAGCATCAGTTTCCCAACAGTGCCTGGAACGACATGTTTGAATAAGGGTTGATTCAAAATGTTTAAGGAAACTGAATTAAATTCAACTGTTTACTCAATGAGCTTTCTGGAAAGATCCTGATGAGCCTTCCCCATCCAGCAGTACGAGAACAGTAAGTGAGCAGACATGGGACTGAAGGCCAGACGTCTCTCTTGGGTTTCCTACAATTGTTATATGGCCCTACATTAGGAATTTCAGGTTTCTGTAACTGAGTTTCTCCCCCGATCCTTTTGTTTTCCAACAGTCACGCCCTGGAAATGCAATCTCAGCAAGCAAGCAAAAGTTTCAGAACATTTCCATTCAAAGGAAAGATGATTTTTCACACACACACAAATGTATACATTATTACTTATCTTTCTGTGAAAGGGCTCTTCTTTGGGCATTTCCTGACTCAAAAATTTAAAAGTAGCATTTCAAAATTGTCTAAAATTTTACTATAAGATTTTCAGATCAGGTAAAAATGCTTCAGTGGCTAAATGAAGGACTCTGATGCTAACATACTGGAAACATAAGCCAGGCTTTTCTTCAGATAGTGCTCACTTTGCTTCTCAGGTTGTTGACTTAGGGATCTTCCTGTATCTTTTCTGATCTTTTAAGTTAGAAGTAGAAAAAAATATTTCAAAGAAAGTCCATTCCATGAATTCAGTCCCTCTTTCTTTGGTATTTCGCTCTACCAGCCGACTCTCTAGTTGGGGTCCCAGCAGGGAGAGGGCTGCTGGAGGACACCCTGTTCCTCCAAGACAGCCTTCTTCTGGCTGGGGTGCAGCACTATGAACCATCTCATGGGGTTGTAGGCTGAAGCCATCCAATCCTGCCATAACAAATGAAGAAATACAGGTGACCCCAGAAAGCAGAGGCCCCACTGACCCTGTGGCTAGCGCACTTGTTTGAGATGTAGCAGGCCTGGAGTAAAGCCTCTTTGGATCTCCTGCCAAGGAGCCCAAAAACGAGACTATATAATACTTTGAGGTGTTCCCCTTAAGCCCCGTGACCTTAACAGAGGTGCTCTGTTTAACACAAATGAGTTTTGGAGCAGGGACTTGAGCACCTCATGGCCATGTGCAATTGCCGTGGATCAGGAGGCCAGTTCCTTACTCCTTCTTTCAGTTAATGAATATATTGAGTGTGATTCCTCGACCCACATATGTCCACAGTACCAGTTGTTCAGATATAAGAGGCGCAAGGAAGCGATGTGACCCTGAGTCTTCCCACGTGCCCTGCAAGTGCCTGGGCCACAGAGCAAAAGCAGCACACCGAGCTGGAGCTCGCAGAAAGCCAGGCACAAGGTCCCGGACCTGCAAATCTCATGGGCTGCAAGCCTGAGGGGAGCCCTGAGCAGCTCATGGCCATCAGGACTTCAGCAGTTACACGCATACCTGCAGGCAGAAATTTTAGTACTTCTGGGATTTTAGTGAGATAAACAGTGTTGTTTCCTGGATATTTGCACCCCCAAGATCCATTGGAGGAGGTGACAATCTAATATTTCAACTCTAGAATGACAAATACCTGCACGCCTTCACCAATCTAACCCTAAGCAAAGGCACACATCTTCACTCCCAGATTTCTCCCCAGTCTCCTCCAAGGACGCATCTGAATCCTAGATGAAAACTCATTTAGCATTAAACACTTTGTTAGCTGGATTAGCCTGAGGGAGTGCTCATAATTGCAGTATTGTTAGGGCTGCTTTTCATTTTAAATCATTCTGTTAAAGATGCTTTCACATACGGAGTCCTGTAATTTTCCTAGTAGTGGGCTGGGTGTAAACTCCTTGCTAAGCTGATAGATGTCTTTTTCTATAAAGTCAATTACTGTAGAAAATCCACTAATACAAAGGGCATAAAGCAATTATTTGGAATTGATTTCTTATAAGCTTATGAATAGACTTTTGGGCAAGTTCAAGTTTGCTGAGAGAGTTTATAATAATAGCTGTCACATTTTACATTAGATTTCATCCCAGGAGACTTCAAAGCACTTTACAAATCCTGAACTTGCATCTCTAAAGGGGAAGCATGGCCCCATGCCCACTTGCCTTTTGCTCAGGAAATCTACATTCGATTCCCCCTTTCACCACCACCTTCCAGCACAATCCTTCACAAGTCCTCAAACCACTGTCTCAAAATGAGCAAAAATGCATGCTCTTTCTGCAGGGTAGTGGGAGGAGAGACACCGTAATGACTGGCAGGACTAAGACGGTGCAAAACAATGTGGAAGAAGTCCATTTAGACCAAGATCAGCCCTTAGGATGAGAGTCAACTGCCCTGACTTACCCGTCTTGAAGTCAGATGCTGATTCAACTGGTCACCTTGGCTGAAGCCCTTTGATAAAACAATTGGGATGCCAGAGGAGGGGATTGATCCTATTTGTTTGCCTAAAATAAGGGAGACAACCCACCACCACAGGGTGCCTACTTCTCTCTGTGGACTTTAAAGGAACTTAAAGGTGAAGAATGTGGATTTAGACTTGCAAATTTTCACTATCTAAGGTTAAAGTCTCCTCCCCAATATGCCATGGAAGACCCAGCGATTGATTCAGAGCTATGGGCACTTTGGTTTTGACTAGTAAAAGGCAAATGGTGATGATAATAGTAACAACAGTGATGATAATGAGCCATGACTGTTTTCAGGAGGATGCAGGCATGGGCCAGAGAGCCAGGGAGAGAGGAAGCAAAAGGATGACAGCCAAGTCAGCCTTCTACGATGTAGGGTTCGAACCAGGGTTCAGTGGCACTGATGGTTAAAAATACGGCTCAATCTTAGTGGTTCATTAATGGCTCTTGGCGTGTTTATGAGAAACTTTATGCGATCATTTTGCAAAGCTCTAGAGTTATCCAAAGGCAAAACGTCACAAGGAAATAGGAATGACCTACTGCAAGAGGCTTTAATGAGGTTGTCACTGTTACTACTGGCCTTTCCCAACCAATACAACCTATAGCTAGGAAAGATTTCATTTAAAGTCTAAATAAAGCTGAAGTTCTGAAGAAAAATTGAGGCATGTATTCCCCATACAATAAACATATTCTGCCTGTCTGTAAGGAACAAGAAGGATTCATGTTTTTATTTATTTGTTCATCTGACTCTAAGATGAGCTTCACATAAGTGTACAGACCAGGAAGAGCGACATGAGCAAAGATGGCATTTTGCTGCAATAAATCAATTTTTCATCTAATATCCCCTACATCTGGCATCCTGGTCTAGTCTTTTTTTTTTTCCCCAAAGTGGCAGTAGACATAACATAAACCTGACCTTTCTTAATTTATATTTGCATCAGTTCCTACCATTTGAAGAATAGTTTTCACATTCTAAGTAGGCCAGATAATAACTAATAGACTAATTGCACTGTCAAGTCTGCCACCTTTTTAAGAATGAGGATGTACTACTTTAATATTTAACAACTTTCAGAATTGTTTCAGATGTATGGGGATTTTATAATATTTACTGTGCAGCACCTCAGAAGCCAGCCTGATGAAGTGCCAGGCTTAACTGAAGTTATTGTAATCATGCCACTGTTTTTAAAAGGACCTGAAAAAATAGGCATTATAAAGAAATATTGACAGATTAAATAGATCTTATGATGGGAACTGGGAAATTGCTCAATTAAAGCATGTGTGTATTACAACATTAGGCAATTATTAAATTAACAGATGGAGACACTTCTCAAAGCTCTGACAATGGATCCTAGCAGCACGCAAGTGATAAAAGGAAAATCATCTGATAATGCAGGCATGAATCCGAATACCCCTCTCAATCACTGGCATGTGGGAATTCAGGAGATGAAACTGATGCCTTGATCTCACAGTAGAATAACAGAATAACTCACGTGGTGATGAAAAATCTGTGCATTTCTCCCACTCCCCCAGTTAATAATAAAATAGTCCCCAAAAGTTGATTTTCCTTGTTCCCCAACTAGCAACGAATCTGCTAGAGGAAAAATAACAGGGAAAGATAGGGGAAAGGGAAACGAGGAAGGCTAACTCACAAAATAGGATGATAACCACCTTTTTGCCCACGATCTCAGAGGCTGGGAATGCTCACCTGAGACACAGGACGCCTAGGGCCACCTCCCTCCTGTCCTGCAGGGATCCCGGTCACATCCTGCACCTCCTCTTTGGTTCGTGTTCCCGACCTCCACAACAACCTGCTCCAAAGCGCAGCGTGGAAGTGAGCACTTTGCATCTTTCTTCCTTAAACTGTTCCCCTTGCTTAAGGGATTAAGTTTCACTGCCGCACAGACTGTAATGCTGGTGAACCGGCACATCCTCTCTACGGCTCTTGAGATCTGCTAAGCAGCACAATATCCCTGATGAGAGAAGGTGGATTAAAACCTCCTGGGAAAGGGTGGCTGGAAGAGCCCTGTGACACGTGAGACACGATACCTGTCCCTGCTCTGGACATGGAAGAGATTGAATATGATTTTGATCCTCGGCTGAGCCCTGTCCCCTCCAGGAAAGGGGCTCTTCACTCCTTGCTGCTGGCATTTTTCTCGGCTGCAAGGACTTTTTTTTTTTTCCAGGTTGTTATTAAATCCAAGAGCAAAAGCTTGAGAAAGGCTCATTAGCCTGGAGGTAAGAAGTAGGTTTGCTTCAGGGAACAGTTAATTGTTTATACAAAGCTTCACAGTGTTGAAAAAGTGAGATTTACCATACAGGCATCCAGGCTGTCTCCTTGGACCGCCAGTGGTCAGAGCACTTTCTGGGCAGATGACTGATCCCTTAAATCCCCTCAAGCAGAAAGAAAATTCAGATAACACCAACTTCTTGATAGCTTGTAACCCCAGGCCTCCATTTTCAGCATGAAAAGTTTTGCATTAAGTGGAAAACTGCATCGAACCACATGAAGTGTTTAAGATTTACATTTTGTGGAAGATGGAGAGTGTGGTGTTGCTTCAACTCTCCAAAGCTCAACAGTTTTTTGAAAAAGTTTTGGTTTGGCTGTCACATGGAAAAATAAATCAATCGTTCCCACCATTTTAGCAATTACCCCCTTTTCAGACTTAATTTATCAAAATTGGATCCCTGGAGTTAAAGCAAATCCAAGATAACTGTTTCATTACTCTGGGGCTCTTAGTATCTAATAATGTCCAACACTATAAAATACAAGTGAAATTTCCCATTTTTGCAACTTATTTTTCACTGCTGGCAAGGTCTGGTCTGCACACAGAGCTCCCCTGGATGACAACAGGGAACATGTCTCTTACCTACAGTAATCACTTATTTTTAAGAATTAAATAGGCAAGGAGTGGTTGATGGGTTTTGTACCCACAATTTGATGGTCAAACGTTTCAAAAAGCAGCCTGGAAAAAAATGTTAACTTTCAGAACTATTTCACACAGGTAACAATAAGAATTCAGATATGTTTGAAAGACACAAGGGAACACATCTTTGTAAGCACAGGAATCTGCTACTCGACAGCAAGAACAGCTGAGCTGGAGCATATCACAAACTATCAAAGAAAACTCTTTAATACCATTGTTGAGAATAGAGCACAGCCAAGAAAATAAATAAATGTTAGACTTAGATCTTCTGATTTAAAGACAACAGATTGGCTTAAAATTCAGAACTCTCCCAGAGAGGGAGTGGGGATATATTATCTGTGGAGAACTATATGGAAAACTAACAAAGACACTTTGGAGATTCAGGAGCCAAAGTCCTGCTTCCAGCAGTGACACAAACTCAGGCATGCCAAGGGCCAGATTCTCAAAAGTTTTTTGGGGCTTAGAGGTGCAGGTAGACTCAGGTCAGACGGATGCATAGTAATCAGGGAAAAGGATCTTTTTTTAATCCAGATGCAATAGGTCTGAAAGAGTACAGATAGAGGTCAGAGATTTCAACCTGTGATCTGAGAGCTGGGGGTAGGGGAGAGCACACAAGGGGACAGTGAGCTGGTTCAAAGGAGTCCATAAGAAGTGACTCAGAAAGTTACTTTCATCCATACCGTAACGCAATCCACAGCACTGACTTCCAAAGTGTTTGCATCTCTGTCCAAAGCAAAAGCAGGATCCACAGGCTGAAGATGTTTGAAAACTTCTGGTCCAGCCCATTTGGAAGATTAATATTACAGCAAGAAAGGCAAAACAACTGTAATAATCCTACTCTCCAAAGAAATCTTTTATGCTTACAGAGAAAGTAAAAATTGAATTGGGCATTATGAAAAATGCTCTGTGTAGCTGCAACTATAACCTGGATAATTCATTTAGGCTAAATATATGGTTGTAATTGAAAATCCAAATAAGGTATGCATATGCATTGATCCATATGATTTAAATCAAGCTATAAAACATCAACATTATCTAGCAAAAGCTGCTGAAGAAATGGCAGCCAAGCAGAATATGAAATTCCAGGGAGACCACTGCGCTGGCTGGGAGGAAGACTTAATTGATTTTGACAAAGAAACCTATTTGCTGTTTAATTGATTCCTACTCTAAATTCACAGTGCTTTCAGACCGAGCAGAGAGAAGCAGCAGAATAGTGATTACCCACAGCAAATTACAGCTGGCCGGGTCCAGAATACTTCAGGTCCTGTTTATTCTATATTTACCAAATTACTACTGTGGATTTTCAGAGAAACACTAAAATCTACTCATATAAGCACACAAATCTCTCCAAGAGTTACAGGATGATTGAAAGAGCTATTCAGACCACCAAAAAGACCTTAGGAGACGCAGTAAGGATCCTCACTTTATTCCAAAAGTATTCATGCTCTTCTGCACCTCCTTTAGATTAACAGGAGCTGTATTTGCTGGGTCGCAAGGAGGGACACAGATTGTGCCAGTGCTGTAAAGTCAACTTGGGCATCCCGTGAAAGCAGTGGGTGACCCTTCTCAGCTCTGATAGATGTCTGTGCCATGCTCCTCCAGCAGCTACCACCACCAGACTGGCCTCCAGTCCGGCTTCCAGAGAGAAACCTTTCGGCAGCCTCGGGAGTCCCAGGAGCGGCCCCACGTCCGGGTGCAGCTGTGCAACCCCGAGTTGTGCTGGAGCCTACGGGGCTGCTGCGCTTCGCGTGTCTCTGATGCCTCCCGAGGGACTTCACAGGCATCGCTGTGAAGCCTTTACCTTCACGTCAGGGAGTGGATGAGAATGATTTCCTTCCCATCTTAAAACAGAGAAGCAACCCCTGCAAGTCAGGTACTCCCTCATGCACGTGCCCTTTTAGACTGCAGTGGTGTGGAGGCACACACAAAGTCAGCAGAAATAGGAGATGGACTCAGAAACTGCTTGAGTGGGGAAAGTCACCAAGGCACCCACGTGCTGCTGCAAGCGTTTATGTAGCAACACGCTGGTGTGACCTGAAGCTGCTAAGCATAGGACCATGCTTTGCTCTCGCTGCTCCACGACCACTCGCTACCAAGGTCAGAAGGAATACGCAGACGGGCACCGACTGCTGCAGGCCTGCCAGCACAGCTCACACAGCCCCTTTCAGGTTAGGGCTCATTTTCTGGGGCTGTGCTAACTCCAGGAGTGGTTGCTCCGGGAGCAACGAGGGTGGTTGATTCATCCTCCTGAACCCAGCGCTGGAAGTGCAAACGAGCGCCCAGAAGGCATCGTCTCTGTTGTTTAAGCCACTCTTTCCCCAGTGCCTCCCTAACAATGACCGATGGACTCGTGGCAAAGATTTTTCAATTTGAAAAATCCATTCTCATTTCAGAAATCATCTTCCTCTGAGCTCATCCATTTGTCATAGGTTGCAAGGCAGAGCTGGGGCTGCAGTCGGCACTGCCGGCACACTCCTCTTCAACGGGGAAGCAAAGGTCTGCGGAAAGCTAGGATAGAAAGTATGGCAATTACAGCCTGGACAAAGAAGAATAAATCATTGACTTTGTTTAAAAATAATTAAAGGAAGGGTGCTTGAAAGGGGCAGGTTGGACCTAAGAAAATATTATCATGACTATTAATACTTCAGGGCAGGTCTTATTTTTCCAGGTTTTAGGCACCTTCCACCTCCTACGCTGAAACGTGTCTTGCATGGGAGCAGAGGCACAGGCAGGGCATGGAGATGTCCAGATGCACGGCTCCACGCTGAGGCCATCCTTGCAGATGCTGCGGAGACAGAAGTAGCACAGAGTACAACAACTTGAAGACCTGACCTCAAACCTCTGTCCAGAAGGGGCTTTTCCAGAAGCCAGAAAAGTTTTGTGTAACCCCTGGGAAACACTGAAACCTCCTCCAGCTCTGCCAGTTCTGGGATCATGGATGACAAATGACAACTATCCAGATCGTTCTCTTACAAGCTCTCCCCTAATTAAAAGCAGGATGCTGAGAAATCACTTATCCTCATCACAGCTGTGGCCTGAGGGGCCACATTAGGTGGCTGAACACTTCAGTGCATCCTCTCAGGAAGATGTTCACAGCCCTGGAAGCTCCCCTTGAATTTTTTTTCCCCACAGCTGAGACCGCTGTGGGCACCTAACTAGCAAGGGAGCCTCCGATCCGATTCAAGCAGGGAAGCAGCCTGAGAATTTCCTTCCTGCTTCCAACAGAGTAACTTCCCAAATCAAACAGTCTGCAGTCAGATGAGAAAGAGCAAATAGAAACACGGCTTTTCTGTGAGCTTCACCAAGGTGCGTTTCCAGCAGCATTCTTCACAGATTTGAGAGAAAGCAGGATGGAAAAAATGAAATTGTTGGAACTGTTTTCTTACACAAATACTGACCTCTGGATGTCATTGCAAGAGTTTCCCAAGGAAAGGACCTCAGAAAGATCCAGGTACATGAGGAGGGATAACCAGAGACGTTATGGGAAAGGCTGAACCCCTCCACCTCTCTGCGGTGCTGGGGGCAGGATGGGATGCTGCAGTGCCTGCCCATATCCATCACAAAGAGGAGCCATGTGGGGGACCAGATAACACCAGTGAGGACACCTAACACCAAGAGTAGCTTGTGAGCAGTGTATTGTGCACAAAATGAGAAGTACAGGGGAAAAAAGATAGACACCACTGCACCACGCACACCAGCTGCTCCCATCAGCTGTACTAGTGCCTGTGATTCTCGGCCCCCTCCAGCAGCCCTGCAGGCCCCAGTGTGGATGAGCACCCCAGCACCTTGGATGCCAACCTTTGTGGGGGTCCTGGCAGCCCCCCCGGCACCCCCATCCCCCGGGAGCAGGAGGAGCCCCACAGGGAGGTGGTGGCAGGTCCTTCTGCCCAGGGCAGCAGCCGCAGCCCCTCCACTCCCAACCAAGGTCCCCTCATCCAGTGGGATCCAGCACCCCCCAGGGAGAAGAGTGTCCCCAGCCCCTGGCCAATAAATGTCCACAGCATCTCTGCCTTTTGCATTTTCCTCCACCTATAAGGCGCTCTCATTTCTGAGCTCCTTAATGCATCTGGGCTCCTCCTAGTCATTATGTGCCAGCAGGCTCCTGGAGTTTAATCCCTAATTAGGGTGAAGAAACAAACTAGGAGATTTCCCATAACTGCTACCTAGCACCTCCTGAGATCACCAAGAAATTGCAGCAACTGGTCTCCCTCCAAAGGCAGCAGTCGTTACCAAAATCTGTAGTTTCATCAGGTATCTCCTGCCTCCCTCCCCAAAACATCCAGAGGGAGGGGAAAAAAAAACCACACAAACAAAACAAAACCCACCACCTTTGTGGTTTCTCTCCAAACCAAGGTGTGTTCCAGTGAGGTGACACCAGAAGTTTTGTACGGCACACGTCTTTGATAAAGCAGGCAGCAAGGCTCCCCTGGGAACCGGGGAGTTTCTCTCTGGATCTGCCACACACATTTTCCCATGTTAAATCCACAGGCCATGATAAAATAAATTAGGACCTTTCAGTTTTTCCTTAGCAGGTGGATTGTCCAGGAGAAGGAAGAAATGCATAGGCTATTAGCAAATCCAGTTCATCCCAATGAGCGCATCCCCCTACACCCGTCACAGCAATCTCCCTTCTCCCCCAGGACCCCACTGCCCCTTTCCACCCCACAAACCCAACTATCACGTCCCCTCCTTGAAGAAAAGGACCAGCTCTGTGTAAAGGTGGACAAACGGGATGAGAAGGGCTCAGGCTGACCTGCTGCAAGGATCAGAGAGGGGAGGCTATCCTGTGGTCCTGCAAGGCTTCCTCCGCCACCACTTTGCAGAAGGGACACATCTTCTGCATGTGACGGCAGCAGCAGGGACCTGGTCAAACCCAGACACCCAAGTCGTGAGGGATGGGGGTCACCTGCAGGGTCTTCAATTCCCAGCTCACCAGAATTGCCTGCCTTCTCCCTCCCAGTTCATATTTACTTGACTCCAGTCAGGGCTTCAACTCTTTGTCCTAACCACCCATGCCTGGAGACCCTCCAGTAAACTTAAGGTTGTTATATACCACTCATCCTTCAAAGCTTTGCCAAACCCACAGGAGAATATCATTTCAGGTGTTGATCCTGCTGTGTTCAAACACTGCATTATAGATTACCCAATAGCAGGTTTTCTCTGGGCCTATTTATGTAGGAGTAGGAAAGAAAAAGAAATTTAAAAAAAAAAAAAAATCAAACTCTTCACTTCAGGGTCCCCTGGAGCTGCAGCAGCAAGAGCAGCGTTTGTGCCAGGTGAAACAGCTCTGGGCTCTGCCAAAGGCAGCAGCCGTGCTCCTGCCTGGGGTGGACAGAGAGCGTTCTGTCACTGAGCTCTTATAATTCAGGTTACAAGTGTTATTAGGATTTGCAGCACGACCTTGCAACCCTTGCGGTGCCTGGTGTGTCTACAATAAGAGAGGTAGCCCATTCAAAATCCAGCATGTGCCAAAAGAGAGATGGGAATAATTTAGTGAGATATCAGCCCTTACGTACCTTTTCTCAGGAAAAGCACAATGGGATCATCCACCTGCAGCAGTAACTCACTTTCTGAATTGCTCTGATCTGAGATGCACATCCAGAGAGCAGCGACTCCCCGCTGGGACTTCAGCTGAAGGACACAACAGGTACCTGCATCCAGATTTTGGGGCTGCCTGAAGCAAGCCTGCTTCTCTTTGCCACGCTGACGTCTGACCTCCGTCCCAGGGCGCATGCATTGCACTGGATAAAAAGGCAAATAGATCTAATTAAGCAAAATGCCAAGCAGAGAATAAAACTAGATCCAGGGGCAGAAAATGGATACAGAACAAAATTGTAACAATGGTTATCTAGACTGTGATGTCTTTGGGCTGCAAGCCGTTCCTGTGTGCTCATCCTTCAGTACCACAGGGTCCTTGCTGGGGCACGGCTGGGAGGTCTGGCTGCCAGAGTAGCCCAACCGAGAGAAAAGAGGACACAACATCCAAGGCAAAACAAGACCAGCAGATGGGCAGAACCCCCAGCCTGGTGGCTTTGCCAGTGCCCTGTGTCCCTCACCCACCCACTCCACCAGTCAAAAAAAGCCAAATAGATCTAAAAGTGCCACTGGAAGCAACGTCGCTGCTTACAGGCTCTGCAGCTGGGGCATCTTCTGAGCTGCACCCGGGCTTGTACCTGCCGCTTTCCCCAGCCCAGCTCACAGGAGGCTGAGCTGATTCACCAACTCCTATCTGTAGCAGAGATGTTGCTGCAACACTTGAAATACAAGCATTTTGTTTTGGGTTTTTTTTCTGCAGGAAGAGCAACCAGGCTGGAAGAGTGTTACCTTTATTATTCTTTAGCTTTTGATGTTAATAACCGCAACTGAGTCTTCAAGCACTGCCATTCCCCCAAAGGCAGTGAAACAAAGAGTTTCAAAGGGGAGCAGCACGCTCACAAGAAGCAGCAGAGAAGTTTCAGCACCAGGTTTCCAAATTTCATGTCTGTTACCTGCAGGCAGCCCTCAAACCGCACAGGGATGCTAACGTCGACGTGGGGCTGTGGTTTGCTGAAGCCTTGGGGAAGGGCATGAGAAGGGATGGCATTACAGAATGAATCAGATCCCACTGTTTCCTGCACCTAAAAGCAGCTAAACCTTTAAGACCCTCACTTTTATCTAAAAACAACCTGGCTTAAATACCACACTGACAATCAGGCAAAGTTTTGAACAAGCAACAGGAGTAAATAATCAGTGTTTTGCACAGGGAATTACATGATGGGGCTTACATACCCACCTTCCTCCCAGCACCACAGCTGGGGCTGCCTGCTCTGCAGGGGCCAGCACACAGGAGCAAAGGCTGTTCAGCTCCATCACTTCCTAAGGAAGGTATTTTAAGATGTAAATCTATGGGTTTGGTTCAAAGTACAAAAAAAATTACTGATGGTAACTTCTGAAAAGAGCAGTCCTCACTGAGCTGCAGTGGTTGATTGCTTACAAATAGGTTTCATGGATTTCCCCCCCCCTCCATTCAGTGTTTTAGTGTTCAGTGGCCAAACAGCAGGTTTTTCCCAGTAGCAATACCTCATGGCCAGTCACAAGGCACAATGATTTTGCAATCTGGCAATCAACTAAAAAACCCAAATAAATCATATTTTGGAATTCGCTTTCTCTGCTCTAATTTTTTTTTTTTTTTTTTGCATAGATGCTCTGGTGAATGGGTTTCTTGGGAGAAAATGGAACCAGCCAGCTCAACCACAGGGGAATGAAACCACCCTCCTGGGGCCTCTGTCCTTTACCTCCTTTATTCTGTAGAGTTTGCTGCAGCCTCTCTTTTGAGCCAAACTCTTCACAGCAATATTGACAACAGGAAGGTTGGAAAACCCTGAACCAGGATCTGCAGAACCACCAGACTTGAAAGCGATATGCGTTGCCTACAAAGGGCTCTTCCTTTCTTCTGTGTTGTTTCATTCTACAGCTTCTAAACCCAAAATCTAGAAGTGTACCAAATTTTCTTACCTATAGTCAAGATTCTCCAGTTGTGACTGTAAATCAGAGTTAGAATAAGGAAAGCCCCTGAAATCCTGAGTTTCACAATACAAAAATTTGTTTAGCCTCACATAGGAATTTGAAGAAAGTCAGATGGAAAATATGGAGGTCAAAGATTGCACTGAAAGTCTGCTTCTTTTTAACGGACTCCATTACTTACTCTTGTTTCTAGGTTTAAATTGCAAATGACACAAAAATAAGGCCCCTTGCTTCTTCAGCCCAGCTTCCACAGCCTGGCCTGCAGCAGGTGAGCAGTACTCAGTAAGCACGAGATGAGCCTCACGTCTGCTCCAATATGGCTTTTATGATGATACAGATCTGCTGTGCAGAAAGTGAGGTTTTTTGTGATGTATCAGCCAGTGCAGTCCCTGCAGGAGGCACAACCCTACCCCGGCACAGTGCAAGGAACATGTACATGAGAACGTCCACACAAGGAACACAAATTTGCAGCTCCTCAGCTCCTGAATGTCATCTTCTCCTCCCATTTCCACAGAGAAGCTAATGAACTTCCAATTCATCCACTGCACACAAGCCTGTTCACCTGCTCGTACTGCCACTGCCTTTCATCCCGGAACCGCTCTACCAAAACTTGTGGTACCTGTGCATTTTACTGTGTTTTCACCTGTGCTCATCAGGTTGTACTACTTGAACTAGTCTGCCACAAAGCCTAAGAGATCCTCTGCTCCTTAACCCAGATCTGCCCAGCACCATCCTGAGCCATCCCTAGAGGATGACCAGGGAGTGCTGGCAACCAAGGGAGTTCAGAAACGCTCAGGACCACCTAAGATCTGATCTTCCCTGCTTTACAACCACTCTTCCAGTGGCTGACCCATCAATGAAGCTTAAAAGCCTTCATGTGGTCTGCAGCTGAGGCTCATTTGCCTTCCTTGATGTCACAGTTCAGCCTTGCGAGGAGGATGAGGGGGTCCAGACCAGGGCACAACAGCAGGGAACAACCAACCACAGCACCACACAGACTGCATGTCGTGCCCTGATCTGCTGAGGATCAGTGGGAGGGGACAAAGCAAGACACACGCAACAGGATTACAAGCAAAAAAATTTTTCAAAGCCCCAAAATTGCTTTTCTGTTCCACAAAATGGCAGGTGTTTCCAACCAGTTTCTTACAGGGTAAACACTGCATTTGGTTTGTAATTTGTTTGGTAAACCTTGTATTTTCAGCTATAATTACCCCATCAAGGCAGCTAAATGAAGATGACATTTAAAGTGACCTTCAGCTTACAGCTGCAATAACCATCCCACAGGAGAGGTGGAGCAGGCAGGGAGGCAGCACACCATTCCCCAGACGAGAGGTGCCTGTGAACACGCCAGCCAGATGTTCCTCCAAAATCAGGCAATGCAGGCAGAGCACAGTTTTAGTGAGGGCAGCATGCACAAAACCAAGCTATGTGATTTCTCTGCTAGGGGAAGGGCCACTGTAAGATGCAGGCCATTGGCGTTTCCTCAAATGGGAGAGCTTAAGATATCTTTCGTCCTAGGGAATAATAGCTCCTGCAAAACCAAGGTATGTGATGATACCACCTTGCAAGATGGTCCATGCAAGAGTCATTATATGCAGTGTACATCTCCTGGAGTCCCTCCTGCAAAGGAATATGTTTTTCTCCAACATTTACTTGGCAAAGGGCAGAGATTATTTTGCCTTGCACCAAGACACCCAGTGAGACAACTTGTTTAAGGGCACTGTGTGCATGTCCCTTATCAAAGGAGCCTCTGGCTCCCTACCATCTAGTTCCTCTGCTGTTCTCCAGTCTTCTCCACCTTGCCCAAGTCCTGCCCCAACTGAACCCCTCTCTGTACAGCACTCCCCTGTTTTTCTCCTCCAATCTTCCAGATGCTCAGTTCACCTCTTCTTCCCCATATACATTGAATTCTCATCTTTAATCCCGATCCACTCTTCCATCCAGCCTCTCGCCTCCTCTCTAGCTGTCCCCAGCCCTCCTGGTGTCTCCTCCTCCAGCTCTCTCCCACCCATCTCATACTTTCCCCTTCCACCTCTCCCCAGCCTTAGCCTCTAACTCCCTTCCCTTATTTGCCAATTCTTGCCCTCACTTAGCTTTCCCAAATAATTGCCCCTAACAGCTCCCATGCCACCATGCCTTCCCCCCTAGGGAGGTAGGACAGGGCATGTGGCGGGCACACGGGGAGAAATGGGCAGGAATCTGCCTGCCTACCCCTGCCTCCTGCACTAAGCTTCCATCCGAGTTTATGAAGGAAGCTTAGCGCAAACAGACAAAAAGAAAGTATCGGTACTGAGGATGGCACAAAATCCAACCATGTCAGCATTCAGCTTGTTAATTATCCTCCGGATCACCTCCCCTCCAAATTCAGCCATTGCTGAATTTAAATAAATATGAGAATCAGAGGGAGACTGGGAAGTCAATACTGCAAACTAACTACTTCTGCAAATGGATTTTCATTACCATAGGGGCAGGCGCCAGTGTCCAGAAAGCACCACAACAAGGGTAATTATTTGCTGGCAGTGCTCTGTATTCACAGAAGGTACTTTGTCTTGTTTGCAGCAGTAAAGGGCAGCTGAGCTATCGATCAGGTCAGACGCCTGTCGCTCCTGGAGGCAACAGGGGTTTTAACAAGCCACACAAAGACCATATTGGAATTGTCATGAGTTCACGCTTGGTTTGTAAGGCAATTTGAAACAGATTTATTGACCCCCTTCCCTCCTCTGCCATCCAAAGGGTACAGAGGGAAGGAAAGCTGTCCAGGAAAAAGTCTTGCCAGGACCTGCCAGAAGAGGCCCCTGGCAGGAGCCTCTGAGAGAAGGAAGAGTTGAATGCTGATACCAGCAAAGATTTCAGCTGGAAAAGCATCAGTGTGCTTCAACTGGGAGTACAGGTCACTGCAAAGTGCTGCTGCTACTAAAAGCACCCATATTCTTCTCTAGCAGACAAACACATTCTCAGGGGCTCCTAAACCCATGCTGGTCTCACCTGATCACCTCGGGTTGGCACGATCCAACTCAGAGCACAGTGAAGTCCCTCCAGGTTTCTCTCCCATGCACTGACACACTTGGTTTCCTCCTCTAATGCAAGGAAAGAGGTGGGGATGGGGGGAGTTACAGTAGGAAAGCACAGGGCCAACTGCTAACCAGCAAAACAAAATCCCTGCCTGCCCGCATTAGACAGCGGCAGGAGGAAGACCTAGCAGAGTAGGTCCCACAATCCGATTCTGCTCCCACATTGGCTAGTCACAGCATCCTCATTTTGTAGCACTAAGGGCAGAAATTTCATCCAGTTTCCACTGCAAATTAATTCCAATAAGCTTTGAAGGTCAAAGTTCCCCAAGCACAGGGACTTCGGTCATACAAGAATTGGAACCCAGACAGCTCACGCCTGAGCAGGGCCCCAGCTACCCAAGCAGCCCTTCAGGGAGTTCAGAAGCTTTTTTGAAGCTTAGTGTTATTTTACAGCAGGCAATAGTGCAGCTTTTGCAGAAGGGATAACAGTGTCCATGTACGTCAAGAAACATGGAAGTGAAAAGGGGAAATTAAGCTCCTTGCAAGCAACTGCAGAGCATTTGCCTTTCAGCACTTGCTAAGAACTTCTGTGGCCCAGTCTATTGCCTTCATGACAAAGCTGCTTGGGAAACCCTCCTTAAGCAGTTACCCTTGCCAGTTAGAGGTCATAGTAACATGTTGGCTAATGCCTCCTAACTCAATGTGTGAAAAATGACAGCCTTTTGGAGTGACGCCCACAGTAACCTTCAATGCCAGCACATTCCCTGACCTAGAAGTCAGGCATTTGAACAATGAACAGCAGGGACTGAATAAAGAAAGGCAGAAGTACATGAACATGAGAATGAAATAATTAAAGTGTTAAGCAAACTGGCAGAGGTAGATGAGGTGGCATCTACCAAGAGGGAAACAAGGAGCAAGTGCCCCTGTGATTGCATTTAAAATTCAAATCAGCCTATAACTGAGCTATCACATGTGACCACAGCATAAGCAGGGAGGAACAGCAGTAGGGGAGGGTAAGGTATAATCACTTGGGCTATAATTATCAGAATCAAGGAACACTACATCATTCCCAAGGGCTACTGAGAGCCAGAAGAGACACGTCAAAGCATGTCTTCCCTGCCAAGGTGTTTGTCTAGCATTGCCACATTACCAACACATTTCTTATTTCTATCAAAAATGATTCAGAAATAAGTGCGGACAGTCAGACTAACAGGCTTGAATAAGATGGAGAACAGTCTGGATACTCTCCCAGAGCTCAGATGAGTGTCCGTCTTACACATTGCAGAAAGCCAGTCCGTTTGTCATTCCCAGTTTCTTTCCACCTTTATCTTCCTGCTGTCTCTGGAAGAGCAAATAAGAAGAAAGTCAAACAATTTCTAGCCATGGCTAGTCTTGGCAAGAGTTTTGCCCTTCTTGGTCAGTCTTACACATCTCCATGGTTCCCTGAATCTTTGGAGGGTAAGCAAGAGGTAAAACACATGCAGAAGCTTCCACTCAGGCTCCTCTTCCCAAGCAGAGCTTTAGGAGCTGCCATGAGAAAGTCATTTTAGCCTGTTGTAGGCCATGGGGACTGTAGCAGCAGGAGACCCACAAAAGTCTTAGAGGTGGTGGGGTGTCCTGCAGAGGGAACCAGGCAGACCCCAGCCACATACAGCATTTAAGTTCCCAGCTGCAACTACAGCGGGGCCCACAGGCTGTGCCCCAGGCCTCCAAGGCAGGAGCAGCCAGTGGTGTTTGCAGGACATGGATTTAATCAACAAGCAAGAATATGCCCCGGTAATCCATAGCAAATCATGCTGCTTCTGCCTAAGATAAGCACTACATTAATATAGATCAGATGTACTTGATATTGATTTGTCAATTTGCAGCACAGGAATGTCTAGCTATTTCTTAAACCGCATCTTTAACCAGGCAAGTTTAAAAAGAGGATTCAGGCATTCCTAGTTAGTAGCTTTGCTATTGAGAAGGCAACATATAGCATATTTCCTACCAAGCAGCAGGACTAGCTCCAATCCAGCTTGCAGTTAGTGCCCCACTTACCCACCCTACAAGTTCAGCTACAGTTACATTAGACAGACTGGATCTGCCTCTCCTTAAGCTCTTTGCCAGAAAGAAATTGCTTGGCAGTGGTCAGAGAACATGCAGCGGAGAGATGACCCCTGCAGTTTCTCTCTCACATCTCAACAATAGTTCAGCCTGGCAACTTAAATTGGCTTATTATTTTGCCTTCAACACAAACTAGTTATTACATGAGAAACAGGTTGGACAGTTGCACGATAGCCTCTCTGATGTGCTGAGCTCAGTGAAGTTGGATCCGAGGCTTTACCACATCAGGGGGTTGTGTTGCTGATGCCATGGAATGTTGTTGCAATGGAATAACTGATGCCAAAACCCAAGGACCACATGGTCCTGCCGCAGTACAGCACTAGTAATCCCACATTGCTATGCGTAATGATGAGTGTTGTTGGAACAGCATTTGTTTCTGTTTAAGAGAGGGAGGAAAGTTCCACCTTTTCACATCTATACTTGCTGTCCCCAAGAAAACCCTCTCCCCCAGTCTGTTTCTGACCTCCAGGAAACAATTTTTTTTAAAAAGATAATTAAAATTGTTAAGTCTAGAAGCAGCAGTACTCACATTGGGAGCAGATTCCACTTCTTTCCTTGAAGGCAGAAGAACAAGAAGCAAGGAGCAGAGCTTTTCATTTAGAAGTTCAGTAGGCATTTGGTCTGTCAGCCTCAGCTACATCATTGTCTGGCAAGTCAGAAAGCCCTGGACTGTTCCAACTCTTTGGAAGAGGGTCAGACATGGCAGCTGAATAGCTCTTAGCTCAGCTGAGACATCTGGCCAGGAGAGATCAGTGCTGACAGCAAGTATCATCACCTACACCCTAACAACTCATCAAGGAATCCACATCTCTCCCAGGCAGCCACTCCTGCAGCCCACTACCCCACCACAGACTGAAGTCCTCACCAGATAGCAGCAGACAACTGCAGGGGGAGAGTCAGACCTAGGAGGACTAATGACAAGGGATGCCAAGACCCTGACAGCCCTCTTCAGCTTCTCCAAGCATGGGAAAGTGCCAAGAGGGCACATTCATGCCTCCAGGCTTGGGAGTGAGAAGGAATTACAACTCGGTACTTCCCAGGACAGTACCAGGGCTTACCAGCTGCAATCCTTACCACACCACTGATTGCTCACCAGATCTTGCATTCCTGACTGCACTGTCCCACATCAAGGAATAGATAATAGGAAGAGTAGGGTTCACATGTTGAGCAATACTCACTCTTGCAGTCTCTCTCCCAGAGAGAATAGAGACAATAAGTGGTTTTGCATGCAGTAGTTTTATTTTAAGCAGTTACGACCTAGTACAAGCAGCTTCTAGGAAGAGAATTCTTTACATTGTATACTAGCTGAGGGCTTAAGACCAACAGCAAATTGAATATTGGCAGTGCCTGGATATGCTGATGAAGGACATACCACAGACAGCTTACTAGGGAGGTGGGAGAATTGCAGGGGTTCAGCTCTGTTCTCCTGGCCCAGAGCTCAGCCACCATTCCTGAAGGCAGCTACAAGCACTTAGTAGTAGCTCTGCTACCTCCACCACCTTCCTTAGAAGCTCCTAAGGAAGGAGTAACCAGTACCCAATAATCATCCAAGATGTGGAGAGTGGAGTTACATAAAGCTAAGACCAAGCCCTCAGAGGTTGTGCTCATGGCCTCATCCTTTACATGAGGGTGGTGGAAGCTTCATCATCTCCTGCTGCCTCTGCTTCCTTCTCCTGTAAGGGTTCCTCCTCCTGTGAGGTTTCCACCTCCTCCTTCCTGGGGGAGAAGGGTCCCACCAGCCAGGACAGAGGTGTGTTGTTCTTCAGGTAGTCCAGCAGCTCCTCCATGTACTCCTGGATCTCAGCTAGCTTCCTCTGGCTCAAGACACTGCTGGGCAAGTCCTGGAAGGATTTTGCCGCTGAGAAAGAAGCATGAAGCTCCTCTATGGTACTAAGAGATTGTTTCACCTTATCCTGAAGGCTTGAGGGAAGGCCTTGGATTGCAGACACTATTTTACAGCAGGCAATTTGCAGCTGCTGTGTGATACTGCATGCCATGAGCAGGGCCAGAGACTCCATCTCCTGGGAGGAGGCAGGAAGGACAAGATCAGTTACTTCCCAAGATTTTAAAAGCAAAAAAAAAAAAGAATCAAGGGATGCCCAGAGCCCTTTTCTTCCCTCCCCAGGAGGTACCTCTGGCTCTGCAGAGCTTTCATCTCCACTCTCTTTGGAAGACTTCCTACTCCAGTCCAGCCACATCTGGTGTAGTTTCTCCTGCCCCTCCTGAAGCTTTTGATTAAATCCTTGCTTAAACACTTCAATCTGTGGCAGGGGAAGATCAGAGTGTCAGGACTAGTGAACAGCACAGCTCTATCATAGCAATGAGGTTGAGACCAAGCCAACAATTTCATCTCCCTCCTGCCAGGAGACCAGGCTCTACCTACCAGTTCAATGATGCAGTGGAGCTGTGCAAGGGCCTCCTGCATGCCCTGCCAGACCCGCTTCATTTTGTCTGTCGAGTGCAGGTAGGCAAACAGGCGAAGTTCATCAGAGAGAGACCCCAACCGCACGAAGTATCTCCTCTTCTCCTGCTGCTGCTCCACAGACATTATGCCTGCACCTTCCTCAGATGCTGCCAGTTTGGCTGACGGAAGAGGCAGTACCTGTAAGTGGCTGACTAGAGATGCTTACCACAGAGCAAACAAGTATCAGGAGATCTTGGACAAGGAGCCAGGTAGCCTCCAGCATGGCGCTTCCCATTAGGCCCATTCCACAGTAGTGGAATGAGGAACAGGGCTGAACATCCCCTGTGTGATAGTTCCCATTACAAATAGTCACATACACTGTCTCCTTACCTAGTTCCTCATTTCCAATGGGGAGAGAATCATCTTCTGTTCTCCCCAGCACAGCTTCTGCTCTGCTTACAGCTGTCTGGCCCACCCTGGGGTCCATAACCATCCCTACACTGCTGGTCACTGCAGATCTGGCAGCCTCCACACTGCTCTGAAGAGTCTCCTTAGTTACATCTATCACCTCCATCACTTTGCTGCTCACAGCATCCTTTGCGTCAGCCACTCTGGATGACACCAACTCTTTTGTGTCAGAGATAATCTGTGGAAAAGGAGACTGATATCAGTTAAGGGATTGGGTCATGTAGTACACTACAATT
Organism: Pelecanoides urinatrix; assembly: GCA_013400755.1. NCBI lineage: Eukaryota > Metazoa > Chordata > Aves > Procellariiformes > Procellariidae > Pelecanoides > Pelecanoides urinatrix. The sequence goes on along the minus strand of VZTQ01000787.1, from coordinate 21,732 downwards.
CTGAATTGCACCAAAAGGACAATTAGCACAGTGTCTGCTAAGTATTTACTCCTGCAGGAGTCTGCTCTATGCACCTAGAGGTAGTTTGTTCCTCATATGAAAACGTACTTCACTTCCAAGGTTAGAAATCCTGTAAGGACCAGGTGCCTCTGCCAGCAAGGGACAGCACAGCCTTTGATTCTTACCTGGTCCACTGGCTTTTGAAGGAGTGGGAGCTTTTCTCCTAGTTTATCCAAACCCTTGGAGGCATACTCACTTGCTGCAGCAACTGGGGAAAAAAAAAGTCAAAATTTGTTTTTCCTGCAAATCCATCTCACAAGTCCTACCTTCCTGAGCATGTTGCTCTGCAGGGAGCCTAGATGAAAGCTTCCATCAACATCACCAGGCCAGGTGTGTTGTTGTAAGCTGAATTTGTAGAGCAGCTTGTCTTTGCCTCCCCATAGATCTATTCACTTTGACAGCAATTAATTTCTACTTTATGACATAGGCACCTACATGGGACCCCCTCCTGCAGCTTCTTGAGCTCTTGAATAGATGCACAGCTCATTTGTGCCCAAGCCTCCCCATCCCAAAGATCCAGGATCACACAGTAACTGACAGCAGGGGGATGCCCTGTCACATTGACTGTTTTGTCAGACACTTGCCATTAGGAATAGCCCCTCTCCCTCCAGGAGTTTAGAGCTTCTTCTCAGATGCCATGGTCATGTTCTTTGAGGGCCATGGCAAATGGGACCCTTAGATGTACAGTCCTCCAAGAAGAGGCTTCTTCCTGTTGCCACCACAGGTTTGTAAGAATCCAACTATAAGCAACTGCCTGCCGTACTTTGGACCTTGCAAGATCAGCTTTAGGGTAGTCAAAGTCCTGGTCCTCCAGGGAGGAACACTCCATCACACTGCTTGGACTAGGACTCAGCTTTTTAGCCTTAATTGTAAGCCAGGAGTAGTCCTTTTAGTGTGGTGATGGAGAGGCACATTTCTACATCCCAGGGTTCCTTTCAGCTCTTGAAAGAACTAGAGAGTCCCTCACAGGCAGGTGCAAACCTGCCCTTCCACAGGGGATTACCATGAGGCTCCAGTGTAGTCAGGACTGGCTGCACACAGCTGGCTGTGGCTTCAGTCACACTCTTCACTCCTTTCTCTGCTGCATCACACACAGATCTGATGTAGGGGTGGCTCTCCTTAGTGGAGGCATAAGCTGTAGAAACCACATCACAGGCAGAGTTGACCAAGGTCAGGTTAGCCACCTGATTTTCTGCATCCTAGAAGAGAAAGAAAAAAAGCTACGAAGCTTGCAAACTGAACTTCCTATGCAGTTTTGCCCCAGAACTTCCTCTTATGCTTGCCTGTTCAGGTCACCTAGTCTGGTTGAGGAAGCAAGGCTTGCCCTTCTTGAACATTGCTTTAAAATCTGCAACTCAATTGCAAAACAAGCTGCAGAGCATTGACACTTATGGTTGGTCCATTCTAGCAAGGTCCTCCTCCTCTAGTGCAAAGTTACCCAAGGGACAGCTGAATTCATGGGCAACCTCAATGCTTCTGGACCCAACCCAGCTCCAATTCACTCAGTATAGCTATTTAACAAGCCAATCCTCCAGCAAAAGCTTCGTCAGAACAGGATCAGGTTGGTTTTAAGTTGACAGACTTTACACTAGTATGCAAGAAGCATGCTGCTAGTCCTGGGAGTAAAGCAAGTGCGGCAGGCTTCAGGACTGCTGAAGCATGGGAGCCTTTCCACAGAAGCATTGCCTGCAGCAAGCCAGGATCTTGACTTCAGAGTTAGAGAAACACATCTCCTGTCCAAGAACCAGGCTATTTTGCTTAGCCTAGGAGATTACTTACAGGGTCTTCAGGCTCACTTTTTTGGCTGTGCTACCACACACATTTCCAGAGAAGTTGCAAGGCACAGCCTGAGCAGAAGAAACTCTCCTCCCTTTGTGGAGGCTTAGCTCCCCCCAGCCACAGCAGGGCCACCTCCTCGCACCCACCCCCGGGGTGCCCCGCGTGGAGCACCCACCCCCCGGGGAGCACCCACCCCCGGCTCCTCTTCCTTCACCTCCAGGGAGCTCTTGGCAGCTTCCTCTTCGTCAGGCATAGCAGAGGCCATTGCAGCTGAAATGCAAGTAGTACTGGGGTTTAGGAAGAGGGAAAAAGACAAAGCAGCTGGTGAGCCTTCCCTCCGACTTCATTAAAGAGAGAAGTTCCTTTAGTACCCATTAAGAGAAGACCCCCAAAATGGGCCCCTTCTCCTGTTGCGGTTTAACCCAGCAGGCAGCCAAACACCACACAGTCACTTGCTCAGTGCCTCTTGCCCCACACCCACAGTGGAATGGGAGAGAGAATTAAAAAAATTTAAAATTCATGGATTGAGATAAAGACAGTTTAATAGAACAGAAAAAGAAAATAATAATAATGATAGAATATACAAAACAAACAATGCAAAATGCAATTGCTCACCAGCCACCAACTGATGCGCAGCCAGTGCCAGAGCAGTGATCACTGCCCCCCAAACTCCCCCAGTTTATATATATTTATATATATTTTATATATATCATATAGTATGGAACACCCCTGTGGCCAGGTTGGGTCAGCTGTCCTGGCTATATTCCTTCCCAGCTTCTCATGCACCTGGCAGAGCATGGGAAGCTGAGGAGTCCTTGACTAATGTAAACATTACTTAGCAAAACCCAAAACATCAGTTATCAACATTATTCTCATACTATATACAAAACACAGAACTGTACCAGCTACTAGGAAGAAAATTAACTCTACCCCAGCTGAAACCAGGACATCTCCTTACAGAAGGAGGGGAACTGTGCTACCTGCAGAGCCAGCTAGTGTACAAGTTTCACAGTTTATGATATCAGAGGAATGAGGATAAACTCTTTCCTCACCCATGAAAGTTCTTGTCAGAGACTATAGTGCTTATTATCAATATACTTTGAAGGGGTACCTCCTTTCACCCCATCAAGGTTTAGAAGAATGCTTGCATTAGAAGAACTAATAACAACAGAATTAGGGGGGGGAAGGAAGAGGAAAAAAAACCACCACCAAACCACTCTACTGCTATTAGCACACCCCAACCTGAACTAACTTTTCACTCAAAACCAGCAAAGGCTGCATCTAACCTTTCAGGTGGGACTACAAGCAACTTTAGGTTAATTAAGACTAATTCCATTCTGTAATTACACCAAGTAAGAAATATCTAAACATAAACTAGGGATTCATAGAACAATGACAGCCTTAACACCTAAAAATTTCCCCAGAAAACTTGAAACCAGTACCTTTTGTCCTGTTGGAGGCAAGCAGCCAGCCAGCCAGCAAACACCAGACAGCACACCATGCTCTATCACCCCTGCGCTGCCCTTTTATACTGGCTGGAACTGGGGTGAGGAGGGACCCTCAGAGACTGACAGCTCCGGGAAGCAGCAGAAAGGAGCCAGTCTCTGTCCTGGCCAATTAGAAGTGGAATGGGGCAGAGATGGGCCCTGCTGTGGCTCGTTAATTACTCTGTAATCAGGCAGGTACACCTTGCCCTGTGTAGAGGAGCTCCCTTCGGAGGCCGGCGCTCCTGCAAAATGAGAGAGGCATTGCTGGCACGGCCCGTGCACCCTCTATGATCTTGCCTCAGATCACACACCATCTGGAAATGGCAATTAGTTTTGTTTCTCTTTTTGATGTGAAAAAATAACCAGAAAAGAAAAGCAAATATAGTAAAACAAATGCAGAGAAGGACTTCACACCTAATAGAGGATTCCTATTGCTTTCATCTGCTAGTGCTTAATGTTTAGTAACAGAAGTAGCTGCTCAGCTGCTGCCTAATCTTAGAAGCACTGGAAATCAAGTTTCTCGTCTTGAAGTCCCCAGAGAACCCGGTCTCTCCACATCTTCCCCAAAGGCCTGGAGGGTGAGCACCCTGTGCATAAGACCGATTACTAGCCAGGTTAGACCCCTTCTGCTTGCATTCAGTGTGTCCTTTCAGGGCTGATCTGACTCGTGCCATCCACCTCAACCAATCCACCTTCCTTCAAACACAATTGCACGACAGCCCGCTGATCTTTGCATGCATTTTGAGAATTGCAGCTTCCATTCATCCCTGTGCTGGGGTGGAATGTGGACACCCAGCAGCCTGGGGGAGGACCAGCCATGGTCCTTCCCCCTCGGCAGAGCTTCACCTCGTNAGGGTAGTGAGCCAGCGGCTGTGTGGTGTTTGGCTGCCCGCCGGGTTAAACCATGACAACCGGGTCTCGGAGCATGCAGGGACCTGCCTCGTGGTGGTGGGTGCCATTAGCAGGAAGAGGGAAGCCAGCAGTGTCTGCGTGCTGAAAGGACTGTCCCTGTGTGCAATCTAATGACTTTAAAATACAGAAGTCTTGGAAATGGCTCTTGTTTAATTTACAGAGGAGCAGTTATCCTGAACAATTCATCCCAGGAGCAGGGGGTTTCCCACAGATCTGTGTCTTGGGCTGCTTTTCTCTGGCTTCTTTGATGATTAATGAATAGTGAGTTGCATCGTGTCCTTCTCTTCAGAGGAGACATTGCGATGGACCCCTCTCCTCCTGGGCCACCTCTTCACCTGATTTTACTGGGATCTTGATGTTCTGTTAAACCTGATATCAACTGAGCAGTGCATATATTATATGGGGGAAGGGAAGACTGATAGTCACACGAACACACACAGAACATGGCTCTTTGACGCATCAGGATAAGGAGAAATAAGGGCACAGTGATGGGGACACAGCAGCTGATCAAGGACAAATTGCTGACTTTCACTTGATAACAGTGGAAAGGACTGTTACAAAAGAGCAACAGTTTCCAAACCACAGCACATGGCCCAGTTTTCATGTCATCACGATTTGGGGAGATCTTGCAAAAAAGAAAATGTGAAATTCTCGGTACACTCCCAGAGCAGCCAGCTTGGGAAGACAGCACTGTCCGTACAGTCAACGACTCAGGCAACTGCATGCAGTCCCATTGGAAAGCTTTGAGTGGGAGTGTGATGCCTCAGGTATCCTCTTAGTACCCTGACCCTGCTAAGGGTCACTGCTTTATTTCTGTGCATGCATTGTCCAACGTGTCAGCAAGCCTGTTGTTGAGTGGGAGTTCAACACCGAAGCTTTGCAGGATCAGGGTTGATGTGATTTTGTTCTGCTTGCAGGAGAACACAGAAAGTGTTTGTGTTATAGCCTCCATCCAAAGCCCCAGCTCCTCAAATACAGTGTCTGTCATTGCCTTCATTTAAAAAGAAAATCAGAAGAAAAAACTACGAGTAGGTGGCACCAGTGTAACATCAGCTTGGATCTGCTCTGGTGTTACCTCTCGGAGGAATCCAGACCCCGGTGGCAGAGCAGACAGGGCTGGCATTCCTCCACACGTGATGTGAACTAAATTATCTTCCTCCCTTTCCAGCATTCATGAGCTTAGCCCCATGCAGCATCCATCAGGATACCATGGCAGCTACAGAGCTTTATCTTAACAGCCAGTTTCCCCATGCAGGGAGCAGCCTGTTTCCTGCTCCCGCAGCAGAGCAACCACCCCAAGGCAGCCTGTGTCCCACACCGTCCCAGGCAACCCCTGTCCCTCATGCGCACAGTGGGGGACAATGTGCAGAGCCCCAGGAGACCCTCCATACGAACAAACCAGCACAGCCCTCCAAAACTGAAGTTATATATTGTGCAATAGCCACAGAAAATATGTTGGGTGTCTTCCCTTCATATGCATCTGGCAAGGAAAACAAAGCAAACATGTTAGTCCTGGGCAGCAGCCAGATATAACCCACACGCTGCCTCCCCAAACACCCCACATCCCCCAGCCAGACCTCGCAGCTTGGTATGATGGCATCTGGGCTGCAGAGACCTAGAGGTGCCATACTGGGCTCATGCTCTGGGCAGAGGGTGCACGCCTGGGAGTGAAGAGCCCCAGCAACCTGCTCCAGGCACTGCCCAAGAGGGAATCCTGTTTGCTCAGGGGAAACCCTCACAAGCACCCAGGGTCGGTGCTGGCATCCCAGGAGCAAAACAAGAAGCTGACCTGTGGGTGGGTGTGGCTGCCCAGGGCAGTGGTGGAGTCCCCATCCCTGGAGGGATTTAAAAGACGTGGAGATGAGGCGCTTGGGGACATGGTTTAGTGGGCATGGGGGGGCTGGGTTGACGGTTGGACTCGATGATCTTAGAGGTCTTTTCCAACCTTAGTGATTCTATGATTCTATGATTCTATGATTCTATGTCTTAACCACAGGGCACAGGGGCAGCTCCGGGCAGGGGGGGTGAGCGATAGCCCCCACCTCACTGTTTGCCTGGCAGGTGAAGACCCCCTTGGCCTGCAGAAGGCGTTGAATTCAGCTCTCCTATAACCTGGATCAATTCTTTAGCATCAGCATGTATATGGTATCACCACGTGTATTTTTGCATGAGGGAAGCATGGCTAGTGGGTTTTGAGAGGATAACTATGTGATGAATACCTGCTGAACAAAACCTTAAGGATACCTAGAAAAAAAAGTTTGACTGGATGATCCCAAACAGACACTGATTTGGTTGCTTCCTTTTCGTCAGCAATAACTATGGGCATGTGAAAAAGCCGTTTCATGTTCCTAGATAACATTATTGATGAGCAATAAGATTTTGGGTTATTTAAGGGGCACTTCATTTCTAAGTTTGTCTGAGTGCCACAGTCCTTCACCGACCAGGTTCCGTGTGTCCTGTACCAGGTATCTACAGATCTCCTTACGTCCCCAGATTCTGAACATTACAAGTAATTCAGTTGCTCTGATGATGGACATGGAGTACCAAAGTTCCTAATTTTTACACTAAATATAAGGCATTAGCTGTGGTTTCTCAGGCACATTTAATAGTAAAATCAGTGTTAGAAAAAGAGAGAAAACACTTTTGAATGGCCCTGGCTGCACAAAGATCACAGTGACATGCAGTTTTCTGGATGATGGACTTGCATGATTGTGAGGCTGCAAAACAAGCCTGTTGTAATGGCCATGAAACTGCTGGCAAGCATGATGCTGGAGGCTAATGCAGTAAATCTGGAGGTTTTGACATATCGTCTCTCATCAGAGCTCGCTATCACCATAATAGAGAACATGAGAGCAATTAGAGTCTAAATCCCTCTGTGTGCTCCCTTGTGTCTTTCCTGAAAAGGAGGAAAAAAATCCTCCAAGTATGAACAATCCTCCAGACAAGCCCTGAAGCAGTGGTAAATGTCACGTCAGAGGATCCAGCATCCCAGGAGGCCTTGAGGAAGGAGCAGTGTTTGTGCAGTTTGCCTTGAGGTCTATCTTTCACTTTTTGTTTTGGACTGTGACAGCAGCATCCCCAAAATACGTCATCCTCGGGCACAAGGAGCCCACCATTCGCCTCTCATTGCTCCTCACATCCTCAGCTATGAATGCCACATGTGCAGCACAGGCAGTATATTGGGGTAGAGCCCACGCTGGTCTTATGGTGTTGAATAGAGGAGTTAGGGGGAGTAGGTCCTCCACTTGACAGAGCCCCTGATAAGGCTTTGGGTGATCAGACTCATAATGGTTTGTTGCCTTGTATGGGGACAGAAAGGCCCTTGGTGTCTTGAGCTGTTCATGCAGTCTTCTCTGCCTGAAGTGAGTCTCCTGAGGATGTTTACATGAGAAATTGAACTTTGAACTTGTGGAAATGGGAGCTACCACTGCTTCCAACCATCTTCCAGAAGATGAGCTTCATCTGGCTCATCAGTACAGCAGAAGCCTTCAGAGGACCCCAGACTCTCTCAGCAGAAGGGCTGCTCCTGCTGTCCCACACCCATCAGGTGCACCAAGGCAGTGAAGGATCAATCCCGAAACCCTGCAGGTTTCCCAGAAAATAAAGATACAGCAATGTTTCTGTTCCTGTGCTGAGCTTGAGCTGCCATGCAGGAAAAAGTCAAGCAGTTAGACTTCCCTCTTAGCTCCCTTTAGCTGCCATCAGAGGAAAGAAGTATCAGTTCCGAAGAGATGGATGCATTGGCCTGACAGCACCTGAACTCCTAGAAAACCTTTCAAAAACTCTCTGAATTCCAAGCAACTGCTCCCATCCTCTCTCGCACCCTCTCTTTACCACTTGTTTTTCACAATTGTTTTTGAAAGCAGAATGTTTTGCTAAGCCCCCTTGGCAGAAAAAAGCTCGCACAGAGGTAGAAAAGAGTGAGCAATTTCATGTTATGGGTCTGCTGCCGTTAGTCACCAAAAGGCATGTCCTAGTGCTTCGTGTCACGGGGGGAACAGAGTCTCTCTACCTGGAAATTGCTGTTCAGATCCTTTGTAGTATTGACTGAGCCTTTCTGTCTCAGGAAGATGTAATGAATGTGATAGCTGTCAGCCTGCTGCGGAGTTTAGCATAATTGCTGTACAGCTGGGTTTTAACAGCTGGGTGGTTACAGTGATAACTACCCCTGTTGCCTTGGCTGAAGCTGCATAGCGCCTGTGTTTGTAAAGGAAGATAGAATCACAGAATCATAGAATAGTTTGGGCTAGAAGGGACCCTTAAAGCTCATCTAGTCCAACCCCCCTGCCATGGACAGGGACATCTTCAACTAGATCAGGTTGCTCAGAGCCCCGTCCAACCTGACCTGGAATGTTCCCAGGGATGGGGCATCTACCACCTCTCTGGGCAACCTGTGCCAGGGTTTCACCACCCTCATTGTGAAAAATTTCTTCCTTATATCTAGTCTAAATCTACCCTCTTTTAGTGTAAAACCATTCCCCCTTGTCCTGTTGCAACAGGCCCTGCTAAAAAGTCTGTCCCCATCTTTCTCATAAGCCCCTTTAAGCACTGAAAGGCCGCAATAAGGTCTCCCTGGAGCCTTCTCTTCTCCAGGCTGAAGAACCCCNCAGATTAAGACAAACAGTCAAAACAGGGAGACCATAGGAAAATCAAAGGGGGGGAATTTCCAGTGGCGGGGATCGCCCATGTCAAACTTATTGTGATTTAACAGGTTACACTTTTTCCCCTCTTTTAGCAGGGGTGAAGGAGAGGGGAAGTAAAGGGGGATGGGAAGAGGTAGCCGGAATGGGCATTAGCTGTGCCTTTTGCCCATAGTCAACACAATTAACGCAGAGACTAGGAAAGCCGATGGCGGTGAACTGAAGCAGAGAATCCTTTGCTGCTCGATCACCGATGATCAATGGGAAAACCTGTGCCAATCCCTCTGGTTGGAGCTGGTGCTACAGAGACTGCATCCGGCTCAGTGGCAGGCTGCTAAAATAGTCAGCAGACTTGAGAACGGTTCCCCTGGAGGCAGACTGACTCTGAAAGACTGGACATCACCAAGCACGCTGCTCTCAGGAGATTGGCAGGTTTTTAATGGGCGGTGTTGGCCAAATGCAGTAATTGGTTGAGCAATATTTGGTCTTCAGAAGTGAGCATCATCCGTCAATAGGTACTATGAACTGTCCCAGTCTGGGGTAGGACAGGTCAACATGGCAACATTAATGCAACAAAGATCCAAAAAATAGAGACCTTCTTCCCATCTGCTTTACCTGGCGAGTGTGTTGCAAGTGCTGGTAAATCCCTATAACTACAATTTCAAAGAGACTAGTGGGAGGACAGAGAGCTGAGCCTTGCCTGGGCAGGCTGCCTGGCCATTTCAACTTTTCCAGGGTATGAAAGATGGTGGTTTTTTTCTTTTCCTGGTGAAACTCAACCACACTGGACAAGGAAGAAAAACACACTGCATTACAACAGCTAAGCTAGAAATGAGCATCTTTCTAATGCTGCTGGATCAGTCTAGCCCTGTTCTTCAGACGTGGCCAAACTCTGCACCAGGTGGGCCTGTTCCTGGTAATGGTTCTGCTCATGGATTAAAGGGCACAGTTGATAAGGAAGCCTCTGTGAAGCACTGCATAAGAGCCCCTTCCTGCACAAGGTAAGAAAATTATGGCTGTCCTCATGTGTGCTGTCAGGGTTATTCTGGCTGTTGGCTCTGCAAGTGTGGCAGAGCCCCTTGTTGGGAAGAGAAGTGGGTTGGAAAGAGCTGAGAGCTGTACTGAGCTCAGCGGGGAAAGCCAGCACCTCTGAGGAGATGGCGTGGTGCTCCAGCGAGCTCAGTGTCCCTGCACAGGCAGGGATGGCAGGTCAGGTCAGGTTTGTCCGTGGGCTATCAGCACTGCAGGTGGGTGCTCATCTGTGCCCCTCTGCAGCTAAAACCTTCTTGGGGGAGTCATGTTTCTGTTTGTGTGTGGCTGGGGTGGGGTCTTTCTTCTTATTCACTGCTGAGACCACCTGTTGTGAAGGAAAGACACTGCCCGAGGTGGGGACAGGGAGAATACCAGTGCCGCTGTGCTGTGAAGGGCACAGGTTGGGTGTAAATCCTGTACAGAAGTTACAGAAGATAACTGATGCAACAGCTTCTGACAGTCTGCTCCAGTTGGTGCTGGAGAAATCAGTGAATCAACCAGCTCGGGTAATCTGAGAGGGTCGCAGCTAACAGTTTATTCTGTCTTTACCATGTATTACGTGGTAAGCATTTGCACCAGTTGCAAATGAATCACCATTTCTGTGCTCGTTATTGCACAGATGTTTGAACACCACAGAGCTATTGTGGAAGAGAAGGGCTCCAACCAAGGCAGAGGAGAGCCTGCAGATGCTGTATTTGTGACGACAGCTCCTTCCACTTTCAATTATTCAACACCAATTAGAGGTAGTCTTCCCAGTGCTAATGATGGGAATAAGGATGCTGGAGCACTGGGCTGGGCTTGGGGACTGTGGGACTCTGTCCTCAGTTCTGCCAGCTGCCTGCGAGGTGACTTTCTCTGAAGGCTGGTGGGCTCTGTGTCTCAGCTTCTCCATCTTTAAAATGGTGATCATGATTATGACCTTTCTCCACAACATGCTTTGTGGCCTGCTGACGAAAAGTACCAGATGAAAGCTAGGGATTATTGATAAAAAACTCCACATTTACCATTAGAAAGGCAGTTCCTGCTCAAGTCAAGCCACAGTCCCCTTAGCCAGAGGAATAGTTTCTCTGCGCAGATCTGGCCAGTGCCAGTTTCCAGGTCCTTGGATTTGCTTCCCTCCAGGAGGAGGAGGCACGTTCAGTCTCTGATGTGGGGATGTGCTTATGCAGGAGCTCGACTCGAGCGTGTAAGCAGAGCTGTCGGGAGGACAAGCTGGGCTCCGCTGCCTGTCAAATCTTGTTCCTTCTCCTGAGACCTGGGTGAACTGAGACAGTGACTACATGAAATAGATGCCTGTCTCCTGAGAAAGTGTCACCAGCTGCCTTCCATCAACATCTTTTTTATCTGGACGGGGACTTCCAGGCAGGCTGGACCACAGAGCAACTCCTAGCTGAAGCAGGCAATAGCGGGTTACCCATAGGAGACCATCCAAACCCCGCCAACAGCACCCTTAGCTCAGGGACTGACGCCTGGTTAACTGTGCTCGGTTTCAGTGTGGAAAATGGATCTGGAGGACTTGCACAATGCAGGTGCGCAGAGCGGGTTATTGCTCTTCAACGAAGTAAAATAGGAGGTCTGGGTGCCCCTCTGCTCTACAGCACACTTGCTTATCTTGTGCTGGCCTCTTTCAATCATCTCTGTATCGTGCAATCAGCAGGTAACCTAGGCCCAATATTTGAAGAGGGTGCCCACTAAACTGTCAGAAACATCCTTCAGAAATATCCTTTGAAGTCCCTTCCATAAAAAGAAATTGGCGCTTGAAATATGTACAGAGCACAGAAGAATAGGCTCTAGCAGCACATTTTGAAAATCAGTGCTTTAGGCAATCTCCTTAGCAACTTGTTAGATGTTTTATAAGTGTCCTTCCCAGCTGCAGAAGAAATAATACTACTAATGATTGTGTCAGATACAAAATAATTTCACAGCCTTTTTTGTCTGCAAGCTTTCCCATTTCAATAAATCATGTGCCCTTCTATGCAGCTGAAGGAATCCAAAACCCATAGTACAAACAGCTTGGCTGGCAAAAAAAAAAAATAGAAAGGACACCAGGGCCATCTTTTTCTGCATTACTTCCAGCCGATACTTCGTTTGCCTTCGCAAGTCCGGCACTGGCTGAGCTGTGATACCTTCTCATTAGCAACGGCTGAGCGGTCTCTGGGATCCCAGGAGGAGGTGTTAGTATTAAGCATGGAGAAGCATAATAAGGGAATCGGCACATACCTGCACGTTTCACTGGTCTGCAAAGTGGAGTGGTGTCCTCGAGAGAGGTGGTGAACATCCAAGCTCCCCTGGGACTGGGGTGGTGAGATAGTCACCCTGGCAGTGGAAGCTATGGCATGATAGATTTGCCTTCAAGCAGAGAAGCAATTTGCACATCTGATGTACTGGGGGAGTGTTTTAACCAGTGAACTGTGGGAACTTGTAAGCTTCCTGCAAATACTCCTATGCTGAGGACGATTGTCCTTGTGGGCATAACCATACCCGAATGATTGCATCAATCCACCAGGAAAAGCTTTCCTTGGGGATGGCAGAGGTGAAGCAGAGCAGAAAGGACACAAGTGCCTTTGTGCCTTCTTCCCAACAACCCACCTGTGAGAAGTTTACTTCTTTGATTTTAAAGATGGAATATTGTATAGGGGAAGTGGCAAATGCATTTTACACTTCTCCCTTGAAATGGTTAGTTTATTTCTTGAAAAATAATTGCAACCCAGGCTAGAATTATTTGAAATACCCAGAAACAGCCAGTAAAAACTCACATTTCCAGGAGTCTCTTGAAACTCCCTGTTGAATTTTCACTGTGGGTGATGGGGGAAAGGTCCCAGAAATGACTGTTAAAAAAAAAAAAAAAAAGATTCATTGGAAAGAGCAGAGGATGATGAATCTTCAGTGCTCAATGCAGTTACAGACCATGAATAAATAACTTGCACTTCTAGATCAATTTTGCTATGTTGATTGCATTCGTCTACTCTTTTTATTCTGAATAATAGAAAACATCACTCCAGACTCTTGCAGAAAGTAGGCTAAGGCCAACAGCTCTCCATCATCAAGGTTTGGGCCTCCATTGGTCTGTAGAGCACTTGAGTGGGGTGATGGCCTCCTCTTCTGCTGCTCCTCCCTTGCAAGTGCTCCCTCCTGTTCAATCCAGCTCCTTGCATATGCTGTTTTGGGCTGGGGTAGTTAGAGCTGCTCCATCTACGTTGGTGGATGAGAGAGGACTCACCCAAGCCTACATAAGGAGAAACACGAGCATGTGTGTCCCTTGACCACATGCGGTCCCCAAGCAGTGGGGCTGATGAAGCAGATTTATGTCTCATGACTAATTGCAGATCCTGGCTGAGCTTTACCTGGAATTTGTACACTCCCCATCCGATTCTCTAGTGCCTGCTAGACTTTGAGGTCACACAATGATCTTTCCCTCTCATTAGGATACTTACATTACCTTTTTCTTCTTTGTTTGCCCATTTTTTCACACTTTGTAAGAATTTAATTACCTTTGAAACCTCTTCCCTGCTCTGTAAGGTCTGGTTGAAATTTAGCCAATGGGTTCAGAAACTACTTTGTAGGCACAATTTGAAAACCCGAAGGAGATAGTTACACTGCAATGTGAAATAATATATAATACATTTGAGTTTAATTTATCCACAGCAGTTATAATTTTCCCTATATGTTAACGGATGTAATTTTGAGAAATTTATTCCAATCCTTTATGTCCCCTCCTTTTTCTTTGAACTGCCTGAAGTAACTGGCACTGCCTGGTAGTTGTTCCCCCTCAAGACCTGCCAGGGACCCCACACCGGGCAGAGCAACAGCCTCAGCTCACAACTTTTTCGGTGTGTCTACAGAGTAAAAAATGCAATTCAAATGAGAAATTAAAGGTCAGAAACCAGAAAGCATGCAATTAACTAAATTTAAATTTTTGTGTGTGGATATTTAATCTCTTAATCGTTAAAGTTCTACCTGAACTCCTGGGCTTTGCCATAGAGGTAAATGGGCAACTCAAGTGTAATAATCTTCTGCGGGACATCTTCATTTTCCACCTGTGTTGTTTCCACCGCTCTGCTCTGTGTCTAAGCTTTGGGTGTGATCTTGCTTATTCCCCTGGCACAAGTCGTGGTTAAACCCCCATAAGGTCCCTATCCCTTCACCCATGGCCACCGTCTCAGGGATGGTGAGGAGCAGCCCGTCCTTCACATCGATCCATCATAGGCTATGGACAGTAAGAGCTTTTTCTTTCTGGCAGAAAACACTCCCAGTAACTGCAGGCTGAGATTGATAAGAATGAGTTGGGGCAATTTGGTGTTTTCAGTCCTCCCATATACTGTTCTTTTTAGAAAGCACCTGACCTTTAGTGTCCTTCTTCAAACTGTCTTCCTACTGTACCATTCACTGATCCCAAATGGATGTCTTCCTTCCACAAAGCGGCTTGAGGCTTTCATGGGAGACTGATGATGCAATATCCAGTCCTCGAGGTCTGGAAACTTCATTTTATAGAGGAGAATCTGTGTCATCCTTCTTGGCGGGGAGACGGCAGGGCGGGTGTTATTAAGTGTGTAGATGGGTCTGAATGAAGGTTGTCCATGGTCAGTTGAATTTTAGCTGCCAAACACAAATGCTGAGGCTTTAGACTTTCATAGAGTATTTGCAAAGTGTTGCCACCGTTTAAGTGCAGTTGGTAGATTAATTTCACTGTGGTTCCATTTGCAGTTTAATGGCATCGCGTTTAGAATGGATTACAGCCATTTCATCTGGCCTCCAGCTTTGACTGCAGCACAGGGTTATTCACTGAATTTCACAAATGTTTTAGGAATATCACTGCTATGCAAACAGCAGCCTATGGACTGTCCCAATTATTTTGCATTTGAATTTCAGAACTGGTGGCCTGAGGGGCAAAATAGTTTGAATGCTCGGTTTTGCAAATAAACATCCAATCTTATGTGGCTGCATGATGCCAGGCAATCAAGATCACTCATAAATGTAAAAATGTTATGGGATAACACTGATGCAGTCAAAGGTAACTTGACTGTAACATTCTCATATTGTTTTCCCCATCTGCCAACAGCTTTTTGTTTGTTCGTTTGTTTTGTTTTTTGGTTGGGGAAGTTAATTTTAAAGAAGATGTTACAAGAGAAACGTGTGTGTGTCTACACCACGGGGTTGCCTACCTTTACACTGATGCCCTCAACTATTAACAACAATGCATTTTCCAGCAGCCCCATTTCAGAGCCAATGTCCGTGCTGCCGCGGGTTCGTGGCCATCCCTGCACCAGCGACCTCGGGGACATCTGGCTCAGCTCTGCCTCTGGCAGGAGAAGGTGCATTTTCCTCCTACTGCTGTAAATCCCTTTCTGAGCCGTCTGTGGAGGCTTACAGCTCCAGTGATGGTCATGGTGAGCCACGGCCAGGAGCTCCTCTCCCTGATTCCACGGGATTGCTCTTTCTTGTGGGAGACTTTTCCAGAAATCTCTAAATTTCAGGGAGACATGTTGCGGCTCAGTTCATAACTCACGACTTGCTGGTGTTTTATTCGACTGTGTGCTCTCAAGTAGCCTTTGTTTGCATTATTATCTGGAGCAGTGTGATATGACTGTCCTACTTTGCCTCTCACTAAAATAGCACAGAAATAAGGTTTGATCTCTTTCCAACCAGAGAGATAATTGTGAGCTGTTTGCTTCCATGATCTTCCTAGTCAGTTGTTACAGCTATCTTAAAACGATTCTTTCAGAGTTGTTTTTTTTTTCCTGATGGGGTCACCGAGATTGGTGGCAAATCTTGATACACCTGTCAAAATACTTTTTTTTCACTGACAGAACATTTTGTATTAGATGTTGCAGTGTTAGTGTATATTAATATGTATCCCTTTCTTTTGCCATTCTTTAAAGTAGTTCGGAGGATACAATTTTCAAATTTTTTATTATACATCCTTTTATAGAAGTGTCTCCATAGCTGCTTCTTTCTTTCTTTTTTTGAAATCAGATTTCTTTCTGATAGGATCAGATCTGAAATCATTTGTTATGTTCCTTGCATTTTTCATTTCTGAAGTCAGGCATTGCTTTTTACACAGTTTCTGGGGGTTTTTTTGAGGCTTTTGTACTTCTTTTCTCTCCTTTTAATATCAATTCTAATGTTTGTCAGACAATTTTATTTCTGGCATCTTTGTTCTCTGCTTTATGTGATCTTTCCTGTTGGTGCTTTCCTACAAGTTTTCTAACTAAATTTCTTTGATTTCCAATTGATGTACTTTCTCTTACTGTTGACATGGAAGAAAAGCAGAAGAAACATTATAGACTTTATGCTGGTTTGACAGTCTAATAAGAGATAGAAGAAAATAGTACACACTGAAAGTGGGAGAGCAGCTCCTTATAAATCTTATAGGTTTCTTGTAATGGAAAAATAATGTGTCTGACAAATATAAGTGACTTCCAAAGGAGAACAGCACCAAGCTGTGGATCCAGCCAAGCCAGCGTGGGAACATAAATTAGTTGCTTCATAAAGTGGTTCTCCTTCAGGAGAAGAAATGGAGCGACTTCCACCAGATTCTGGCTGTCGGTGGAAGGTGATATATGGTGTATTGAGGTCTGGGTAGAGACGGATCTCTTCACTGTATTTACATAAGAATTCAGAAAGAGGGTCTTGTCATACACCAGGGTGAAAATCCAAGTATGGTAATAGAGCCACTGAACAGTGATGTGAAAAATTAACTAGCAGTTCAGAAAAACTTATCCAGCTACTGAGGAATGCTGGAATGAATCGCGCTCAGCTGCTGCTGTTTACATTTCTCATGCTCTGCTTGTTTCTTCAATTTCTTACAACCCTCTTTGTTTTGGCTGTATCTTGTCTTGATGCCACTGCGCAGCCCAGCTGTTTCAGCTGTGCTGGGAGTGGAGAGAGCAGCCGAGGATTCATGGAGGGGCTCTCATAAGCCATTTCTGTGATACTATTTCAATTCATGAAATCTATATTTATGATGTTGAAGTCTAACGGAGAGTCGGGGCCATGGTGTGCAGTGCACACACACAATCCAAAGTGAGAAATGAGACTGCTGCAAAAACCTTCCAGCCAGGGCAGGGGGAGCAGCAAATGGGAGAATAACAGAAAACCATGAGATATGGCTAATAAAACTAGTCAGAGTTGACAGTGCATGGCGGGGGCTTTGCAACATCCCAGCCAAGCTGAGGTGTCAAGCTGGGGACAGCGTCACATCTAATCAGTGATGCAGGGTGAGCTGACAGTGAAGGTGACAGCCTGGGAAATGCCTGGAAGGACAGGAA
This sequence comes from Pelecanoides urinatrix, assembly GCA_013400755.1. Taxonomy (NCBI): domain Eukaryota; kingdom Metazoa; phylum Chordata; class Aves; order Procellariiformes; family Procellariidae; genus Pelecanoides; species Pelecanoides urinatrix. Next base: position 4,554 of record VZTQ01000787.1, on the reverse strand, counting down.
TTCAGGACGGTCTGACTCTAGAGTAGCAAAGCAAAGAAAGCTGCCCTCGTTACAGTAATTACAGCCAGGAAAGGCATGCAACCTTTTTTTCTTTTCTTCCAAAATACTGAGCTTTCCCTCAGAAGGTATTAGCAAAGCCATCCCTCAGCACCACCTCCCCAGAGCCCCCCGGCTCGAGAGCTGCTCATTTAAATGATTCCCACCTCTCTCTGTAGTACAGGGAAAGCCCCATGGGCCCAACAGGAAAAACTGAATAGCAATACAAGCTTTTAAAAGGAATATGTTTTCTGTGTAAGAAAACCAAGCTAGCCGTGGAGAAATTGTTCCCCAAAGAGCAGGAACATCATGAGGCCTTTCCTCCAAGTTTCCAAGAATCACTGCCACCAGGTAATGCTTGCCATTGATCGGGCACAGCCTAGAGCCATTTCTTAGTTTCTCATTTGTGAATCTGTTTTAAGAAACTTATAACTCAGCTGTTGGGGATGGAACAAAGGAGGAAGTGACGGGAACGTGTCACACTTGGGAATTCTGCTGAAAGATGCCACTTGCAAATGGTCTCTTCCTCTCTCAGACCAGGTACATGTAATTTATTCTCCCTCCTGCATAGAGCTAAATTAGCATAGAACTGATTATCTTGGCATAAGCATACCCACCAGCATGCTCTCAAACCTGCCATATTTAAGCTTCATGTGTACCGTTAAGGCTTGCTGGCCCCACCCGTCCAAACTTGCTGGCAATCAAATCCCTGCTGCCCCTCAGCTCCTGGCTGGCCCCCTGCAAGCACCATCTCCCCGATCCTCCCTGAAGCGTTTAACCCACCCCAGAGCAAACGTCGCCTGCCCTGCCCGATGTCCCAGGACCGGGCACCCCGCTCGGGGGCTGCTCTGTCACGGGCAGTCGCTGCTGGCAGTGCTGGGAGCATCTCTCCTCTTCCCAGGCCACCCGTGAGCACCCCAGAGGATGGACGGGCTCCAGCTCTTCTGGGTTAATAGACAGGCAGAAGTGGGGTGACTTCTGAAAACAAACCTGCTCAAGAAAGTTAGCAGCTGTGTAAAAATCCAGTGTGTGCTGCAAGAGTCCTCAGGAGCGTCACCTACAAGGGGAGCTTGGGAGATTGCTTAGTTTAGAGGAGAGAAGATCAACAACCGACGTGGCTTCAGCTTTGAAATGAATAACAAATTCCTGCGCAAGGGCAAGGGCAAAAAACAATGGGCTCAGCTTGAGGCAGGAGGGGGACAAGGCAGGTGATAGAAGAAATCACTGAGAGTGGGAGTGTGAAGCATGGAGTCTCTAGTGTAGTCTCTACCTCTGAGACCCTGAAGCACAAGATAGAAATTATCTGTCAGACACATTGTACAGGTGATCATGCTCCGGAGCAGGGGGCTGGACACCTTCCAGCTTCATTCTCAACAATGCCTCAAAATACAGAGAAATTTTGCCATCAGCCTCAATGAGCAAAACATCATGCATGGCGCTGCAGAAAACGCCACGGAAAAGCAAACTTGCCTTCAGCTCATTCTGCAAACCAGCATCCCAAACTTCAAGAAAAAACGGTTCCTGAAATGCCCCTCCTGTTGCTGCACATAGAGACCTCGTTTAAAGCTGAGGAAGCGGGAGAGGCAGTCTCCTGGCTTGCAGAAGGCCAGGTTCGGCCTCTGGCTGTGCCGTGAACAGCCAGGGCGGGATGGAGAGGGAGGGAGGTGAACAGGTAACTAGCCAGAGGGCAGTCTGGTGAGATTAAAAAAAAAAGGGGGGGATTTTATAAAGTCATAAGAAGATGTGACTTGTTTGCTTAGAGAATTTTAGATTTGGGTTCTTCTTTTGCACATCTGCTGCCTCATTTCATTAATTCTAAGTAACAAAATGTGGGATTTTCTTTGATGAAGCCTGGAGGTATGGCACATGCCCCAGCCACGCCAAACGTCTCTACAACTTATTTTTTATCAGATGTTCCAGTGCCTAAACTAATGGGCAGTGAAACACACCCTAAGTCCTACTAAGCGCTCACCCTCATGTGAGCCTCTTCACCTTCCAGGAATCCAAGATTTCAACTGAACTGATTTTAATGGGTTGGATTCAGTTAGAGGCTTCTGAGATCAACAGCCCAAAGCCAAAATTGTCCATGATCTCCTTGTCCTAACTGCCGCATCGTGCTCAGAGTAATGATTTACTGAAGTGCAGCTGGCATGAGGCCCTAACCATGCTCCGAGCTTCGGCAGTGCCCAGAAAAACAAATACTGGCAGAAAATATATTTCCTGGAGGAGAAAGAAGCCCATCCATAAGTTTCAAAGCCAGGAGCTGCTCTGCAAGGCTGGAGCCATGGAGATACTGGGCTTGGGGAAAATATTGCAGGAGGGAGTGCAGTTGTTCAGAAGAGTTTGGGGGGGTGGGTTTTATTTGTTTTTTTTTTTTTACAAACCCTCCACTGCATAGTATATGCTTGCACTCTACCCCTGCATCGGTAGAGTGGCTTGTGGCACCGTTCAAGTGCTTGAGGCCACCTGCAGAGAGCTGGACGGCTCTGCCCCGTGAGCACTGACCATCCCCCGTGAGAAGAAGCATGGGGGAAGGAGGTGTCTGTATGGCAAATCTTGGCGTTTCCTGCACAGCAATGGGTTGCCTGGGCTGTATTATTAAAATAATAATAGTAACAATGCTGTGCGCTGGCTGTGAGCTAGCACAGCCGGTCAGCAGGCCGCAAGTGGACGTGCATCACTTCATTTACAAGAGCAATCTCCTGGCAAGGAGCAGCTTGAAAACGGGGGGAAAACAGTGTAAATTTTTTACAAAAAACTTCATTAATCTAAAACCACTTTGCAGGCAGGAAAACAAGCCAATTAACAATAAATCCAACCAAGTGGCTGCCAATCGCTCCTCTCCCTGCATTTCAGGTGGGACAGTACAAGCTATGAGCAGCTCAGAGACCTGTGGACAACCAGCAGGAACCACTCAGCTTCTTGGCACCCCTGTGCTTAAACATCTTTGAAGCCCTGTTTACGATTTCCGAGTCCAACCTCCTGATGTGCAGCTAAATCCTACGGGAACACTCCTAGACTACGACCAGCAGTGAGCAAGGACACATCTCCCACCTGTAAAGCTCTCCGTGGCTCCCTGCGTACGTGGCTGCTGTGGCAACAACCTCCAGAAATGATGGTGCAATGCAGGAAAACTGAGTTACGTTTCAGACTGCATCTCGTTGAGGAATGGAGACCATGGGCTGTGCTATTGGGACACGCATGTTCACAGTCCCACTTCATCACCACCACCGAGAAGATCCCCATGGCCAACACATCTCGGCTCCCAGCTACAGGCTGGTCATCGCTACTAGGTTCATTAGGTTTCTTGTTCATTAGGATCTTTGTAAATAGACAGGAAAGGCAAATCATGACACTCTACCCTTAACCCATTGATGCTGACTTGAGAGTGCTGTGCTCTGTTGTTAGCTTTGTCTTCATTGGTAAAAGGAAGGAAATTCCAGGCTGTTTCAGACAAAGCTGTGCAAAGTATCAGTGATGCGCAGCGTGGCCTGGGCAGGATGATCTGTGGCTGGTGTAAGTCAGCGGGATGGCAGGGTGGAGGCAAGGGTTCCCTGCTTCTGCAGAAATAGGAGCACAGGTCCCCAAAACCTGGGTTGCCAGGGGCTTGCTTGAATTTGGAGAACTGGTAGGGACTCTGAAGAGCACCACCACCCCGGTGCTCACAGACCCCTACAGACACATGCAGCATTTGGACCCTTGGTGCTGCAGCTCCTTGTGTTTTTCCCTTTGGCTGCAATAAAAACTTTTGTTCAAAATAGTGAAATTTAACAACAAGAAAAAACCATATACACCTCTTCCCCAGAAGTGTTCCCAGAAACTCCCTTAGAAAGACAATCAAGACATACACACAGTTGGTCTTTCTCCCTCTAGACTGGGGTCTCCAAAGCTCCATCTAGACCAACGATGAAAGCAAAGGAGGAGTGAAGCACCAATGTTCACAACGGCATCCAGACCCTGCACCCAGATGGACACCCAAGAGATTTTACCTTCAGGAAATAAATTCTGTAAATTTTAAGCCTCTTACACTTCTGGCCTCTACACTGCCATGTGGCAAGCGATGAGTGGGTGTTGCAGCTTTACAGAGCTGCAAACTTGACTGCCTTCGCATTTCACAGAGAAGATCCCCTGGAAAGAGGTCTGGCTGGCTTTTGGGCAGTACCATTGCCCACCACAGCAATACGTGGGCTGAAGCTGAGCAGCTACTGAGCCCTTCCTCATCTCCTGCAGCCAGAGAGATTGGAACTCTCCTACCTTTTTCCCCAAACAAGGACTTCAGCCAGCTCAGACCTGCTCTCCTCATGGTAACTCAAGGACCTTTGAGTCTTCCGAGGCTGCAGCAATGTCTCTCCTTCCCTCCAGCCGCCTTCCCCAGAGGTCCCTCAGGAGTCACTTGGCTTATTTCCTCCAGCCATCTCCTCAAAGCTAAACATCCACTTAGCTCTTCTCAACGCTGAACAGCACGCGTCTGCTCGCACGCCCCTAAGACATGGTTGTGAAACTGGTGAAGGGCCTGGA
>VZTQ01000783.1:0-63758 GCA_013400755.1 Pelecanoides urinatrix | reverse complement strand
CCACTCCCAGGCTTATCTCTAGCGAGATAAGCATAGAGTTGTTCCTAACTGAAGCTCCTGTTATTTTTGCTCATGCAAAATATCTGTGCTGTTGACAGGAATTAATTTGCCCAAATTGGGAAGACCAAGAGAGATGATTTAAGGTATATTTTTGTTTTGAATGGATATCCGACTCCCACCTATTCATAACTAACAAGTTTTATTTTTAGCGTTTGGATGCAGAGTGATAAACAGGCATGGAGAAAAACCAGCCTCAAACTCTCTTTTCAAACGTATGAAGATATCACTCTATTTCATGGAGTTTCTGCTATCTCTTGTCATATCTGTGTGTGTTTCTATTTGCTTTCCCTCTTGGGCTGCCCTTCAAGCAACACCTGACCGATGCTGATCAGCCGAGAGAGATGTGATATGTGACCTACCCACTCGACTTACAGCAAATCAGGCTCCACACAGTCTATTTTTAGAAATCTGGTTTCTGTGTTAGGCTACTGGAATTCTGTGTTTGCTTCATCTGGAGTACGACAAAAAATCTTTTGATTAATTTTACAGGCAAAGCTCCTTGGAATAAAATTTTGTCTAATAATGGAAGTGCATTAAAAATTTATATGAGAAACTGGAATTTATGCCTCTGGGAACTTAAATTTAAATACAATCTACCTGAAACAGACACTCAGGATGTAATAAACACAAGATTCATGTTGAATGTTTGAGCCCTGTTGAGGTCTCCAATCCCATCCTGTTTAAAAACCTTTCTGCGTAGGAGCTGGTTACCATGCTTCCCACTCATAGCCTTTTTATATTTTCTAGCCTAAGTGAACACATTCCCTCCAGGTTTTTCCTTGAAAAGGTGAAAGCCTCTTACTTTTCATATTACCATCTTCTGACCATTTTTCCTGCTGACCTGTGCTGAGTCTCAAAGTGTGGGCCAAACCCAAACCTGGTGTGCGTGCTGAAATGCCAGCGATGCCACATGCAACAGAGCGATGCCTTCCTGGACTTTCCGGCGTACGTTAGTACAGCTCAGAGGGATGCTTGGGTATTCCGTTATACAAGCCACTTGTGCCTGGTTAGCCAATCTGCTAGCAGAGAGCCTTCCATGAGCTGCTGGTCCCTAAGCCAGGTCTTTGGGTGTGGTTTTTTTAGCCGCTAGATATTTATATTTGCATTCTCTTGCTGAAGATTAGCATTCTGTCCTCATCTTCAGTAAATTGCATTTAACTGATTTTTTGGGCTGAGTTATCAAAATCCCATTGAATTTTAATTTGTGCTCCATATCATCAGTAGCACCTTCCAGTTTGAATCAGTTTTCCTTTATTTTTTAGATCTCCACCCCCCTTCCCAGAACTTAAATTGTCAATGAAAATACTGGCTAGACCTCAGGACTCACCTTCATGGGTTTCACCTCTCTGAAATATTCTGAAATGTGTTTGGGAAAGATACCGTATTTTTGATGATCTCTCTTTGAATACAAATTTTCAATTATCTTTAAATCATGTGTGTTACATAAAGATTCAGGCCACAAATGGAAAGGTAGATGATAGTGAAGTGCCATGGAAAAGGCTGTCATTGCTGTTCTTCTATCCCAGCTGGAAGCAGGAAACTCTCTGATTATCAATAATTATTTTCTAGTTCAGCCCTAGTTTGTAGACCTGCCTCAGCCAGCCTTTAAGCTCAGAGGAAGGATTTAAAAGCAGATAACCCACAAAAATTTTATATCTGTGACAATATGAAACAGGGCACCCTGAGGCAGTAGATATTTTTAAAGTTGGGTTTAAGAAAGTGAAAAAAGAGATGATGTAATTTAATTCTGGGGTCTAAACACAAGGCTGAGAATCCAGAGCCTTAAAGCTTTACACCTGGCTCAGTGACTCGGCATTGCAAAAGGGAAACTGTGTTCTGGATCACATTGTCTTTTTTAAAAAAAGATGTGTGTGGGCAAAGTGCACTAATTTACCACTGTGAAGGCATAACATTTTTTAAATTTACTTGTGCCCACACAAGTTGAAATGGAAACTATTATTTTAATGTTAAGCATTACTTTTTTTTTTTGTTACTCTGCAAGGTCTGGATCCTGCACTCTTTTCCAATAAGTGCTGGACTTAAATCAGATTTTGGTCGTACATATCAATCTTATTTTTTATTCCATCTTTTATTCCAGTTTTCTTCTTGCCTTTTACAACTCTTCTAAAGTCTATTTAGTTTTTGTGTTCTGCTTAATATACTCCCCAATATTTAATTTATTGGAGGTTAACAGCATTCTGATTGAAATTTCCATCAGCTCAGAAATAGTATCAAAAGAGAAAATGATAGACGAGGGAAACCTAGGGTATTTTTAAATCTAAAAGGCTAATTTAGACTAAATGCAAAATGGGTGTGAACAACTGCCCTAGTATTTTCACAATAGTCAACCAGATGCCATCTGAAAAAAAAAACCCAACCCTAATATCCTCATTTCTTTTTATGCTAAAACATTGGCAGGTATTGATATAGGAGGCAAACTAACTCATTTGAACTAAATTGGGCTGCTCACACTGAACAAAAGGCATTCAGCTGCAGTTGAATAAAACATGGTACAGAAACCCCTGGATCTTGGAAAGCAATGTGTGAAATCGCCTCAGAACCGTGTGTTTGTTTGTTAAAGTATTGTTTTTCTGCAAATATCACCCCTTTTTGAGTTTGTTTTTACTGAGATTTTTCTGTCCGACTCTCCTCTCACTTCCCACGTGCAGACTGGAGTAATTGCATCTAAAATTTGGCAGTGCAGGACTGGGAGTAAGGAGCATGGTACTGTCTACTCTGACCAGCCTCTCAACAACTCATTTGGACATACAGAAAAAAAAGTCACAGCAGAAAGTTTTGAATATTTGCCTGGAGATAAATTTGTTTTTTGCCATGGTGGCAATGGTTGGCCATTGCTGTGGCAGTAAGAAATTTGGTCTTGGTTAAGATTGTTGTCTTGAAAACCTTGGAGATTTAAATCCTCTATAGATGTGATTGTCATCGCAACAAAGAGACTCCACTGAAAGATTTTCTGTGGAAGTTAGAGAGTGAGAAACCTTTGGGTACCAAGAGCACCTTTTTTCTGATGTATTTTTAGCATTGATCATGATCTGTTAAGAACAGGAGTGAATGTTGGGTAGGATATCCCAATTTGTTTTTATTTTCACAAGGTATTATTTTTCTATACCTTATTAATATGCCCTGTGTGTAGCTAAAGCTTGCTGCCTAGCTTAATTAAATCCTCTCTGAGGATTGGTTCTTCTTCCACCACTGACTATGCTGTAGTCACTTGTCAGCTCATTTGGTTTTTTTTTCCCCGTAATATACCATCTACCTCAAAACACTCATCCCCTTGCTAAGAGCACAGTCTATTATCTATTTGGTCTCTATTTAGGCAGACACAGTGAATGACTGGCCTGATTCAGCTCTGTTAATTTGTTCACTACACAGACGTAAAGAAGTTACACAAATATATTATTATTGCAAGTAACACCAGAACCAAGTCTACGGAAAAGCCATCCCTACCACGGTAATTGGAAGGTTCAATCGATGTATGGAATGAATAGATTCCATCAATAGATGTTTGAGGATATTTCATATCCTGAAACTCTTAATATCAGAAAAATTCATTATGGATGAACTTCTTGAAAGTTCAGTCACTTTCTAATCTCAGGGTTTGATCCAATCCCCTTTCATGAAGAAAATTATTTTAAATTTAATTGGTTAGTACAAGTCACACTAAGGATGATGAGGATTAATTGTCTCTGTGTATGAACTTTTTTGATCTGCCAAATGCCTTTCCAAGAAGCATCCCCCCCCCCCAAAAAAAAAGGCACTAGGAAATCAAAAGAGGAAGGAAAAAAGAGCCCACCATGTGGTCTTTGAGGTTCCCTTTTGTAGCATGATTTATTGGTCTCTCAGTTTTGTTTCAGGCCCCAGCTTGGAGGACAGTAGCTTACAGTGCGACCACATAGGCTGGCTTGACAGAGATGCATGTTGGATCTGTAATGTTGAGAAAGCGGGAAGAAAAGGTGGCTGAGAGTTCAGGAAAATAAGGCAGCCTTTTTTCTTTCTTTCTTTCTTGCTCTCTTTCTTTGTTTCTTTTTTCTTTTTTTTTAAGTTTGCGCATAACATCACACATTCACTAAACTATTCGTTTTCCCTAGGCCATTGAAAGTTTCTATCTGCTTGTCCTCATATTTTTGCATTATTTACTACTTATACAGAAGTCTAACTTCATGTCATTGATTTCTCTTAATAACCAATAAACCATAAATCAGTAGTATTGCGATGCATTGATATTTATCTTTACAGTGGGTGTGAAACAAGATGAATTACAGAAACCCCATCTACACTTGCAATACCTACATGTTCCTTGACTGTTTTTATGCTCATGCTATCTGAAAATGGATTTGGCATTAGAAGTGTGCCTATTGATAACAATAAAAAGGTATCCCATTGAATTACTGTAAAGTTGTGACTGTAGGAGTTTGTGCGCAATTATCTCTCTTGTATACTATAGGTGATATTTATCTTCCTTAATTTGAATTGCCTGAAAGCCCAGGCTCTGTCCACCGTCAGTGGAGTGAGATGAGTAGTCCCAGGGCAATTCTTTCAGTCCAAGATAAGTGGAACAGAGACATCTTTGGAAGCCTGTTTATCTCCATGAACTTAGAGAGGATCTTGCTTTTACGTGGCTGCAGTTTGAGGAGATGAATTGTATTGATGGGTATGATTATATTAGTACAGTATTGTGCCTTATATGTAGAAGACATTGTAATGGTACTTACTTTATGGGGCAGGTCTGAGAAAGAAGTATATTGTACCTGACTAAAGAACTCTCCTGAGTGGAAATGCACGTATAGATTCATTACAAATTAAAGACAGATCATCAGCTCTTTTTGTCACAGGCTGCTAAGTGTCACTCAACTATGCTATTACCAGCCTGAAGACATTAGGGATATATGTTTCAGTCTTCCAGAAATTCAAATGTGGGCTTTAAGCAGAAAAAGAAGCAAGAAAAATCCTAGTGCCCATGGCCCATGTTAAATTATCGTGTAGGTGGAGTTCCCTCAGGAGACCCTATCCTCCCATCTTCCAGAGAAGGTTGAAAAATCCCAAAGGATGGGAGGCTCAGCCTGTGCTCCAGCATCATTGTACATGAAAAATATTGACAGCTGTCTCACACGATGCTCTCCTGGGCCTCTTCTTCCTGGTTTTCGTTAAAATGCAGAATTTGTTCTGCCTTCCAAGCTGCTCGGTGTGATGCCCCTTCGAGGAGAGGCTGCGGTTGCTCTGTGCGGCTCGCTCTTCCTTCTTGATATTCCTATCATGGCTTTGTATGGGATGAATAAGTTGGGGAGGCAATTCAACTGGAATTGTTTGAAGCAACGGATGATTATGATTTTCCATGGCGAATGTAAGTCTTGGCATTGTCAGACAGTAACTCATCCTGGGTTCTTCTGATAAATTGGCTCGATCACGGCTGATGAGCGCTGTATAGCCACAGTGGCTGTGGCAGCGAATCTTTCAGAATCATTGCAAATGTGTTCATCTCTGAATAAAGCGATAGAGGCTTTTTTTTTTCAGTGAAACCTTTGTGACTGATGCCACAGACTGGTTTGGCATGACTAAAAATTCACTCTGTCCATTTTCATTCAATATCTGCTATTCAGCCTCATAATGTCCCTTTAATGAAACTATTTAGGAAAATGATTCTATTTTGCAGTAATACTGGCATGCCAAGGAGGTTCATGCTTGTTAAGCAAACTGGCTCATACACTGACCAAATCACTGCTGCAATACTCTCTTTGAGAAGGCATTTACCACTAAGTGTTTGTTAGCAAAGAGAGAACCCGAGCTGTTTCTAAACCTTTGCAAATCTAATACAGAGAAGTCTTATCCTGGAATATCTTTTTAGGAGGTGAACTCAGGAGCTATTAAGAGGCCAGAGTATTGTTAGCAGAGAGAAGAAAATAAAATACATGCTGAAAAGAGAACATAAGATTAAAGATAATAGTTCTGCTGTAGGGGCCCCTTTAGGCAATCAGGAGAAATAGTATAAGGTTTGTAATATTCTTCTCTTTCTCTCATAGCCTCGAGAAGTCTTCATGTGCAAAATATTTTTAATCTCGTTTTCTATTTCGAGACTCTGTTTCACAAAGTCATTTTTATACATCCCAGTATAAACACTGCAGCAGATTTAAGAGGGATTTTGTGTCTGTCAAAATTAAGTGCATCAGTCTGTGTGCAAGGCTGGGAAATGTTAGGAGGCAATCATAGTGAAAAACAAACATACAAAAAAGGCAAACATCAAGTATGGAATAGTTTTATGTTTCAGATAAGTGACTTTATTCCCAAGGCTGACTAATGACGGAGGAGAGAGAGGTTATTCAGTGGTTATCACAGACGATGGATGATTGGGGCTTTTGGGTTCTTTTTCTTTGCTGACTCATTTTCTGGCCTTTAATGAGTCAAACTCTGTGTCACTGTAGTCTGTAAAAATGGGTGTAATAAGGATGTGTGTCCCAGAAGCATTCTGAGTCTTAATTGACGTTCGTAAAATATTCTGATATTTTTGTTTGAAGACACTAAAATGAAAATAGCATTGCTAACAGAAGCACCAACTCTTTCTGTGTGAACATTTCTGCATGGAACTACACTCTTGTGGACCTAAATCTTCTGGATTTTCTTTGCTTTCCCTTAGTTTTTATACTTTGTAGATCATGCAGAAAGCTGAATGTTTCCACTGATGCATTCAGCAATGCCACTCAAATCTGACATTTGTATCTTCCCATGTTTCTCTTTCTTTCTCCAACGTGAACGCTTTTATATTGAAATTTAAGGTTTATCCAAATTGAGCTTTCTCCTTGACAGTTGCTGTAGCTCTGCTTTTGTATATGCTGCCAGGTCTTTGGGAGTGTAAATGTGTGAAGTCCCTCTCCCATGAAAGTCTGGGACAAAATTCCATTAATTTTCAGTAGGGCAGGATCAGATTCAATATTTAAAAAACTCCATTTCCTGCTAAGAATCTATTTTGGTCTCCAGAGAACTTGCGGAGTTGCCTTTAAAACAAATGGCTAAATCGGATTGGCTGCTTGTTTCGTTGTCTCTAAATAACCTGCAAAAAATTACATTTATAAGGTTCAGTCCTGCAGATTCTTATCAGCATTGTTGCTGCTCATTCAAAGGTGACCCTTTTATAAATAAGGATTACTTCTTAGAATAAAGGCTGGCAGTATCAAGCGCTAAAATTCTCACAGCCGTTTGTATTTCAGACCAAATTTCATGTCAGTCAGCTGACTGTTTGCTTTGACTGCAGCGAAGCCTGGTAGATAGAAAGCAGACGAATTAATAGCGAACTCAACTAAAACAGGAAAGTTTGAAGAGGTGCTAAAAGAAAAAAAACGTCTTAGGCAAGTAGAGAACATGACTTGAAGGAGAGAGTGTATTTGTCATGTTGGAGGGCACTTGGATTACGTGGTCAGTAATACTTAGTGCAACACCAGCCTATTCTAAGCAGTAGTTTGTAAATTTTATTAAATAGAATATAAGCAGGATCTACAAATGATTTCCAAATAGGAATTACATAATGCAAATTAAGGGAAGTACTAATAAAGAAGGATAGAAATTGTGAAGCAGAGATGTGGTTATGATACGGGTTCCAGGAAAGAGACACTTCAATGCTGAGCATTTCTTGCAGCATCTTTGATGAGATTTTGAGAGGTTCAGAGCTGGGCAAACACAAATCACAGGACAAAAATTGGCAGAGATGCGGGGCCATATTCAGACTGTTTTTCTACAGAAGCCTATCTTTAGCATCTGAATTTGAGAAAGTGATCAGTGATTCAGGCCACCTACAATCCAGTGCTGCCAGACCCGGCTGTCTGCACTGTCAGTGGAGAAAAGCACTCATGATACCTAAATTAGCTACTGGGAGCAGATTATTCTGAATACAGCCCTGAATTTAGGAATGGAAGTAACTTCTTGTGCTGTTTAACTAAAGAAGGCTGTTGAAACAGCTGGGGACCCGAAAGGATGAAAGTGTGCATATTGCTTGGCTCTGATTTCCTAATTTAATAACTATGGAGGAATATGAAAATCTGGTTTACCTTAAGGTAAAATTTAAGGAAAAAATATAAGGAGAAAATAGAAAGTAATAGTGATTTCTCCAGTGCCCTTACATATTTTGGGCAGGGATTTAAAGTCAGGCACAATGGGAAAATTCTAGGTATTCAGTGAGGAACCTTTAAACAGAAGAAGTGCAATGAACAGTGCAGAACTGCAGCTTGTAGAAAAAAAGGCCACGTAAGTGCAAGTAGGATTGTGTTTAGCTGATATGGTGATTCCAGTGAACATATTTATCAGGAGTCATGTATTCACTGTTGCTCTTTATCCTTTTAATATGGTTGCTTGTTATCAAGGTGCTTTTGCGTTGTTTTGCTTTTTGTAACTATATTTTGATTTTAACTCATTGTCACGCTATAAAATTTTGGCGCTAATAATAATTACAGATGGATTTTAGTTGTCCCATGTGGATCCATGATGCTCAGTCTTCCTTCTTCTTTTTTTTTTCTCCCTGCTTTGTCTGGTATGTTGTGCTTAGAGTTGTGTACAATAATGCCTAATTAATTTCATGAGTGAATAAAAAAACTTGTGCAAATAAGAGTAGGAGACAAAGAAAAGAGAGAAGGAGGAAAATGGGGATGCTTCAGCTCAGAAGTGTAGGAAAAGCTAAGAAAATTGTAGGAGAAAGCCTGTATTACACAATTCTCTTGCACATCTCTGACAAAGATGATTTTAGCCTCTTGATTTAGGGAAAAAAAAAAAAAATTGGAAGTCAGTGGGTGGCTTTTCTAATGGCTTAGTGGGTTTTGGCTGACTGATACTCTGAGTCTTCAAGAATATGAGCAAGATACTGTTGTTATCTCTCAGGGAGGACCTGATTGCTCTGCCCAAGAATTAAGCAACATTTAGGGTGGAATTCACTTGGCCTGATGTTGGGTGGCTACATCTGAGCTAGTCTCTGAGCTTGTGTCAAGCCCAGGAGAAACCTCATCAGATATTTTTTTCTTCCTTCAGTGGGGCCCTTGAGGTCAAGAAAATGAATGCTGTCAGTCTCTCAGTCTCACATTGCTTCAGATAGGCACAAAAGATCTGCCTGGTTTTTAATGGTGTAACGTAATGACACTCCTTCTGAATCTCCCCACTGTAAAGGGGAGTGAGGTGGATCAGAAAGCTCCGGACATGCTCGGCTGCTGGTGAGGGATTTGTGACAGTAGAGATCTGCCTCTGGAATGAGCCTGTGGGCAGATGGTGTGTATCCAAGCCGTGATCATCATTAAGAAATAGTGCTGAACTTCTTTCAAAAAAAGAAATTGTATGAATGGCATTCACAGTGCTGCTGCTCTCGCTTTCCAAGCAGAAAAAAGCCAACCTTGTCAAATAGCAAAACAAAGAAAGATCAAAAAGCTCTTTCTCATTTTGGGTTGTTATCAAGACAGACAGTCAAGCAACCCTAAGGACTTTTGGTATTGATTTTACATGGAAGGTTTGGGGAGTTTTTGGTGAAAGGTGATGGTAAATAAAACACATAGTAGATGGAATCAGAGCTCAAAAGACTCACTGGAGTCCTGTATGTCTTCTTTTCCTTACCCACTGGGCCAGCATCCCTGTCTGGGAGTGTAAAATGGACAGCTAATCTCTTCCAAACAAGCCAAAATGATCTTTTCTCAACCCAGTGGATGTAATGGCTGGTATTTCAGACATCATTTTCTGCACTGTGTGGGTGCACATTGTGTTTATCGTTAAGTGTGGAAAAGAGCAATTAAATATGTGAAGTATTAAGTAAGACTTCCAGATTCTCTCCTCAACAACTTCCCAACATGGGCAGCCAGATGCTTCCCACTGAACTCACTGGCTGACGATGCTGGTATTTGTGATGCACAGGAACATCTTTCACTCGGCAGTTTTATATGCTAACTTTGATTTCTGCTTTTAGCATCTTGGAGAGCCTGACATTGTAATGTGCTTTCTCAACTCAGTCGGTACATTAGGAGAAATACCACTCGGAGGTCATAACATGCTGTTCTGTCTGCTCTGTCCTGGCCTATATCCTCAGCTGGATTTGCAAATGGGGTTATGGACATAAATGTTACATGGGAGCCAGAACACAGGAATTACAATAGCAGGTCAGAGCGGTTGCCTGCCTCGTCTGGGATTATGTCTGGCAGAGTTGGCACCAGGTGCCTCAGGAAAAGGAGTGTGCTGGAGAGTAGGACCATACAGGTGTTGGGAAGATGAATGGTGGTTTTGTGCCTTCATATGTCTGTGTGAAGGACACACTGAAAAGGACAAGGATTCGCACATGCACTGGCCTGTGGTGATCTGGCCCGTGGCGTAACTTTGTGGGAGCAAAACAAAAAATACAAGCGTGTGATCATTCCTCTCTGGAAAGAAAGAGAGTGAGTATGTTTGCATCTCTGTCTTTCTGTCTCTCTTTTCTGCTTCTATCTCCCCCAAGGTCTTTTGAATTTGTTTGCCAATTTTTTATGCAATTTGATAAAGAGGTAACTCAGTGACAATGAAATCCCTGCAAATCTGTGAAATCTGGGGGAGAGGAGAGAGACTTTAAATGAGGGAAAGGCACTAACAACCAGACTGCAGTCTGGGCAAAAACCTTTGCAGGCACCACCACCACCACCTTCTACCATAGAAGGTAGAAATGTCCCTTGGAAGGAGCTGCTGGAGATCTCCAGTCCAGCCTCCTGCTCAAAGCACCAAACTACATCAGGTCAGCTTTGCCTGGGCTGAGACTCAAATACCTCTAAGGCTGGAGATTTGACAGCCACCCCAGATGACCATTGCCAGTGCTGCTCTGTTCTGCAAGTGAAGAATCTTTTTCTGATGTCCACACTGAACCTCCAACTTGGCGCCATTTGCTCATGATTGAGAAGTGTTTGTCTCCATCATCTTTACAACTCCCCTTGGGGTAGCGGTAGGCTGAGATTAGATTCCCCCTTAGCCTCCTCTTCACAAAACAAGCGATGTTGAGTCAATCAATCACAAGAAAAAGAAGTCATAGGCAATCAGTACCCTTGGAATTACTTTTTCTTTTATAAATGGGAAGATAGAGGGATGAGAATTAGATGTTTCTGCACTTTCTGCAAAAATGTATAAATGCAGCTCAATGCATTGATCTCTACTTTTTTCTATAGTCCTTGAAGAATAACAGCTATTGCAAGAACGACAAGTGCTTTCTTTCCAAAGAAATTATAAAGTATCTTACCTTATGTCAGCATTAAAGAACAGAAATCAGTCGTCTATCTGTCAGCATTATGTATTTCATGAGAAGTTCAGATACTCTCCTCTCTAGTGCACTTTCAAATCAGTACCTCATTTGCAGAGTTTATATTATGCCTCGTTGATCTACCACAGTGCTCCCTTAATGTTTGCGAGTTTGCATTTCAAAGCTGGGTTTTAAATAACTTCAAAATTGCAAACTTATTATTGTGTTGCTATTTCTCCCATTGCATTTCAAAAAATCATTAAAATATTTCCATTTTATTTTTGCATAAAGAATTGTAACAGCTGTTGGTTACACAGGAAAATCAAGACATCAAGAAAACTGTATAATGTAAAAGAAATTTAGAGATTTGCAGTATTTCCCATTAAATGTCAATTTACATTGTTTGGGCCAGTGATGAGCTAGGATTTAGCAACTCTATCTCACTGCAACCTCAGAAGTTCCACTTGGTAGCTTGTACATTGTTTACCTGTAAAGTTGTACTCTTCTCTGTACTTCCACAAAAAAGGGATGCTTTGAACACGAGCTACTGTGGTTTGCAGCGTTCATCAGGACTGTAGTAAACTCATGAGGTAAGCACAGCTAAAAGAGGCAGTCAATAGAAGAGCAGTTTCTGTGCTTTCCTTTGACATCTCCTGGGAACTTCTGGGGCTGTCAGAGGACTCCTGGGAGCTCCTCAAGGATGTTCAGGGTGCCAGATGCAGTTGGGAAAGGAGAGCTACAGGCCTGTCTTCCAGCAGGATCTAGCAGCTTTTAATGAGCTCTGCCAGCAATTCCTAATCAGAAGGTGCTTTGAGCTTATTTTTTTTCCAGCTGACTCCTAGTTAGGGAAGATCAAGCACCCTTCCAGTGGGTTCTGTGGAGAAGCCTATATAGCTCCTGGCATTAAAGCACAGCTCCCAGCTGCAGCAGCAGTTGGTGCAGAAGTGGTCCAGAAAGAGATCGACTGGTTCTTCTCCAAGATGCTGAAGATACAAAAACCTGAACCCCCAACTGTACTGAAGGATGTGCTGGCAGTCTGTGCTTATCACGTTGGGAAATGAAGACTTCCATGATGGCAAGAAGCTTGTGACTTCTGGCCTCAGGAGGAAGGCTCCTGCTCCACCTGCAACTACAGAATAGCTTCAGTTCCCTGGGTCCACGTGAGGCTCTGGGAGCTCTGTCCAATGGAGCATCTGAGCCAGCTGAGACTGAGGAGGAATGCTGATACTAGTGGGTGACTCCCTGCGGTGGGTGATGGAGTCCTCATCTGTCAACGTGACCTGCTGTCTAGGGAGGTTTTCTGCTTATGAGGAGCTCAGGTCTGGGATGTTGTAGACAGACTGCTTAGGCCTGTTCAACCCTTGGACTATTACCCTCTTCCACGTGAGCACCAATGATACAGTCAAGGAAACCTGGAGCAAATCAAATATGACTACGTGGTTCCACAGGTCATGGTTGAGGACATGTGGCCCAGATGATTTTCTCCTTGAGGGGGAGGGCTAGAGAAGGAGTGGACGGATCCTGTAGGTCAGCAACTACTTGCACAGATGGTGTCAACAACAAGGATCTCACGTTTATGACTATGGGACCTTCTTTGGGGATCAACAACAACTAAGTGGGCCAAAAACATTATAGGAATGGCAGGGGAGGGCAGTGATGACCCTCAGTGGTGCCACTTTATGTGAGAGTGCAGGGGGAATGCGTGGAGCTCTGCTTTGGAACTGATGGTGAACTGATGGGTCATGCTTAGAGGTCAGACCAATGCAGGTGATGCTGTGGTGGGTGTTTGCTACAGACCACCAGGTCAGGAAGAAGAAGATTAGACCTTCCTTGGACAACTGGAGGAAGCCAGCCTGGAGAAGAGAAAGCTCAGGGGGATTTTATCCATGTGTATAAATATCTGATGGGAGGATGTAGAGACAGAGCCAAGCTTCTCAGTGGTATTCAGTGGAAGGACAAGAAGCAACAGGCACAAACTGAAATTCAGGAAATGACATTTAAACATAAGAAAACTTTTTTACAATGAGGGAGTCTGAACACTGGCACTGGCTGCCCAAAGAGGTTGTAGACTCTCCATCCTTGCAGCTCTTCAAACCTGGCTGGGCCTCGCCCCGGGAAACGGGAAACCTGCTCTAGCTGACCCTCTTTGAACAGAGGTTGGATTGAGGTCCCTGCCAGCCTCAGGGATTCTGCAGCTCTGTGAGAAACCACATTTCTTATTTTCCTTTACATCAGTGAAGCACCACACAGCAGTGAGGAACAAGGTGCCTGATTTCTGGGAATGTGCTTGGAGTTTACTTAAAGACACAACAAGTGGGAATGATTTGCAGCACAGCTTTCCCAGAGCATATTTGCTTAGAGCAAGGTAAATTTTCGTGAGAGAAATAAGCTACTTTGAATGGCTTAATTATTGGCAATAAAAGAAACCACAAGGCTGACCTGCAAATTACAGGGATAAAAAGCTAAGTGCAGGTTTAGACTTCACTGAAGCTTTGTTGAAACTCTATAGGTATTCCAAGTGTATGTTTAAGAATGTCAAATGAATAAATAACAGCTACTTGAGCCATCTACTCTTTTTAACTGTAATTAGTGGTACACTGCAATCTGCTTTCTGAAAGAATTGGAAAACTTCCAAAGACAGAACAGGCCACAGGATTTTGGTACATTTGGTAGAGATGAAGTGATGTGATGTCCTTGCAGGGTGGAGAAAGGAAAGCCAAAAGAGAATGACCAGGCAGATACTCGATGGTAAATGTCTGGATTTCAGCTCAAGCTGGACAAAGGAAAAGATTTCACAGGCTCGTAGTTGGTGAATAGCTGGTGTTACTCTTAAAGCAATACTTTGAAGACATCTTGAACATCTGTTCTGAAAAGAGCAGGATAAGATGAACAACAGATTCATGTGTTTCAATAGTAAATGATATTCAGTATAGGTCATTTGCTAAGTGCTCAATTCCAGTAATTCATACATTATATGCGATTAAACATAGTTTAGGACAGGCAGGTTTAGCACCTACAAGAATGGTTTAGAGACCATTCAAGGAATGTAGGAAAAGAAGCTGTTTGGTTAAATCAGAAATGGTAACAAAGGGAAAGTCAGTGTCATGTGGTAAGCTTAGTTAACTGAAGAAAAGCATGTTTTGGATTGAAGACAGCCCTGGAAACAAAGTCTCTTTAGATCCAGAAATTCATCCAACTTACTTGCAGCCAGTCAGAAGCATGTTGGGTGGTAGATTAGATGGCCAAAGACTTGGCCAGAGCAGCTGTAATAGTGCCAAGTGCTTCAGAGCTGCCTTACAGATAAACAGGGTCCGTTCTTTTCTGCTGTGCCAAAGGAAGAGGTCTATTCCCGTGTTCTGCCTCTGGGGCTCAGGATCGCTCGCAATGAAGTGATGTGAAATTGTGTATTGCAGTTTTGGTGGGTGCCGTTACCATTCTGCCAGTTTGCAGCAAAGCTACGGCTGTTCACTGAATGGCATGCCTGGTCCGTCCCCTCTGCTTGCACGTAGTGCAGATTGCTTATGTGTAAATGGTGACTCCTCCTTACAGCCTCTCTCCTACCTCTTGTTTCTCCAATTGCAAGATCTAGCCAATGCTGAGGCAAAGACTGACAAAGGTCTCCTTTTTCTTGCTTATTTTTCATTCTTCCACTACTCTGTCACTGACAGAGACTTACCACTTTCTTTTTCCCCTCTACCCTCTGTACCTGCCTCTTTGGCCTTCATTTGCATGATAATTTAAGGGTCTCCACTCTTGCACCCTCTCCGTTCCTTCCCTTCACCTTGACATCAAGATTTCATCTCTTTCTCTTTTTCTCCTTGTCAGCCCCATTTCATAAAGTCTGCTCTGTGCAGGGCTATATTCCTTGTCTCTACTTTGTAGATTCCTAGAAAATCCATTATTGTTTATTATTGTGTTGCTTTGAAAGTTAGCTATAAAAATACACTATGGAACAGCAGCTATTACAGAGACATAGCAAATAATATCCTAAACCTATGCCAAACAGCTCTACTACAATGCACTCTTCGCTATTGAACGGAAGAGAAGAATTGTCTATGTAGCTAATGCTAGTGTGGGAAAAATAAAGCAACTTCAAAGGAGTGATGAGTCTGTTGGTTGCTCTGCTGAAAGGGAGTAAACCATGAATGAAATGAAAACAAACATCAAAAGGTGACTTCTTCTGCAAAAAACTGAATAAAATTGTTTTGCCCAACTGCATGTGAAGTTCTTCTGTTGCTTTTCTGAAGTTTGGACAAATTATTTCTTATGTGTGTTGGAAATGAATTTGTTGCTAGAGACTGCATCACAGTGGACAGGGCTGAGAAGTTTGGGGGTTCTATTCCCACCTATATATCTGGCATATAGTGTAATTGTGAGCAAATTGTTTCACCGATCTGTGCATGTTCCTCACTATTAAGTAGGGCTAATGATACTTCTTTCCTTCGTAAAGCTTTTTCAGTCTGACTGGAGAACCAAGCTATGAAAGATATGTATCCTTGCTGTTATTACACAGCAAAATACCTTGAAGGCTTCTTTTAAAATTTAGGAGAGGACACATCCACATATATCTAAAGTCAGAATGAAGCATTATGACATAAGAATCCGAATAAACTGGAGTTGGTGCTCAATGCACATTTTTATGCTTTATGTTGCTGGTTGTTCATATGTATAAGAGGATATTTCTTCTATTACCCACCATCCTCCTTTCTCTGTGTAGAGCTTTTGAAATTGCCAAGAATAGAAATGAGTACATAAATGGATGTATTTCTAAACCACCTTCCCCTTCTTACAGAATTTAAAATGAGGAGGTTATTTCTGCTATGCTATAAAACATGTGGAGTTGCAGTGGCTTTGAGAGGCTTCAGCACCATAAGCTTTCCAGTTAGCTTAAGGGATATGGTTCTGTTACTAGGACACTACAGAGTCTACCAAAAAGTAATGAAAAATAGTCCTTTTCTTCTTTTATTTCTCTGAGGCATTGTATTTCTATTACAGTACAGAGTGATTTGATCTTATTACCTCAAAGGCAATCTAACTTTGAGCTCCTTGTGTTTCTAACCATTTGGTCATCACACATTGGTCTCTCTGAAGGTCTTGGGTAAAGATGTTGCCATCAGAGCTTTTATCTGTGGATTAAGTATGTTAGGGAATTCATTCAGAGCAGCTCTGCTGCAGAGAGAGCATTGGCAATCTGTTTTTATTTTCTGCCTTGCTCTTTGCTTTCTGAAGTGGCTGTATTTTGAGAGAAACTCTGTGTGTGTCTAAACAAAAAGCTTGGTCACGTTAAATGTATGCAGGTAGAATGAGATCTGCAAACAAGGAAGACTTCGCAATGCGACCTCTTTTTTTGAGAAGATTCTTGGGAAGATATATAGATACGTGGAAGTAATATGCTTCTCAGTACATTAACTTTCTGGAGGGGTTGTAGATCAGCCTGACTAAACCTGGGATTTCTTGAAAAAGATTCCTAAGGAAGAATATTTCAGATGTATTTGCTGAAAGGACCTGCGTGACTCTCGGCATTGAAATCAGTGTGTTAATCTTAGCTTAAGCTATCAGCTTTGCAGATTTGCAAAGTATTGTCTTCTGAATAATGGTTGAAGACCTCAGTCCTGGTTATCCACCTGATGTCTGCACCTTCTTTATTTGCAATTTTAGCAGAGAGAATAAGACTTCAGTGTACACAAATGCACCCTTCTGAGAGTTAAAATGAGCTTCAAATCCAAATTAATGTTGTGTTGCTAGGGCTAATAGCGGTCACATTCCTCCCTGCGATATTAAGGGAGTCAAAGCTGAAACTCATTTATAATTTGAAAAGCTACAAATCCCTCTGCCTTGGAACGTGTTTTCATCTTTAGATTGTATCTGTCAAAAGAGAGAAGTCCTATACACAATTGTCCAGTGCATGAGTTGTGGATCCAGGACTGCAATCCCACATCAGGATGTTGTTTTGCTAGGACATGCAGTAATGTTTTCTGGTTTTTATCCTTTATGTCTACGTATTAAGCAATGAAATAAATATGAAAAAATAAAGAAATTATTTCAAATGGTACCTGTAAATAAGTGAGGCTTGATGCTTTCCAAATAACTTACTTTCTTCAAAAGTTAAAATAAAAGTAAAAATTCATAACTGAAACCATGTAATAGACCATTATTAGTAGTCAAATAGGGAACAGTTTCTTAAGGAGAATGAAAGTTAGGAGATATGTAGTCCAGTCATGCTAATTAATTGTTTCAGTTGTGCCATAAACCTGTCTGAAAGCAAAGAAGTTGTAGAGTTGCCTCTTAAATCAGTTCACGGCTATTAGAGATGAGATATAATAGCTGGAAAGTGTTTGCACACATGTCCTTTGTAAAACTTGGAAGCGGTAAGTGTCAGCTGTTCTTCTTGTCATGGGTTGGGCAGCCCTCATGAGCTTGTTGCTTGAGTTGTTTTGGGAAATATTATTTTTGCAGTTTAAGAAAGGACACAATAGTAAAAAGACCATAAAAACTTACATGGTGAAGTTTCAGAATTAGGGAAACCTGGCTTGAAAAATTTATCCCTTATCTTATTTATGGAAGTAGCAGCATTGAATGTAATGCTGCTAGGCGGTGAGTCAGGAACAACACTGCTCCTTCTGACTTTGGATTATTAGTAGAAAGTGTATCTGCTAGGAGAGGAGGGTTTGGACGTGCATGCACTGGTCTGACCAAAGGTCTGAGACAAGAAATCTCACGAACGAAGTTATTGAAAGCCTCTCTTGGCACTTATCCCCCACAAATTATGTGACATGAGAAGATCTCCATGTTTTTCCATAACCATATCGTTCCTGACTGTTTAACTCAGTTAATTTGAAGTTTCTCATGTGGCTTTGGTTGTAGCTGAGGGAGTCCTGAGGAGCCAGGCTGTTCCGACCTACGGCACTTGCAGCTGTAGCAGGCTGCACATGATATTTAGGAGGGAAACCTTCCATATCTTGTGCTGGAAATGGGACTACTCAGTAAAGGGAACATAGAGGGTGTCTGGATAAAAAGTCTTGACTACGAATACAGAATACACTATTTTACAAAGCTTATAATTTACAGGCATTTGTGTTGAGCAGGAAAAGTATCATGCCTAACATGCAGGCAACTGTACCTCCCCAGCCAAATTTCAGATCCTAGCTATAATGCCTGAAAATGCTAAAGCTGCTCAGGAAAAAAATCTGTGCAAATTCTAAGCTCAGCTTAGAAATTTTTGAGTCGTACTAGATGCTATACTAAAAAACCCTGCTGTAACTGTGCCCAAACTAATTCATCTCAATGGTGAAAGACAGAACTGGCATCTTTGGTCAATATTTATCCAGAAAAATCTCTGCTGTCACTCAGACCACTGTATTATCAGAAGAAATCTGTGGCAGCATTCAAAAAGCAAAAATTAACCAAAATACAATTCTCCTTTTGGAGAAAAGCAATTTAACATTTAATAAAAAAAGTAACTTCACTTTGGGGGGTGAATCTGCAGCCTATCAAGCCTGCCATATAATTTTAAAATTTATAACTCTCATGATCAGAAAATGTCAAGATAATCAAAATACAAGGGAAATTACAGCTGCTACAGTAAATGAATGCTCTGAAAGTACTCAGATTGTGCGATGCTATAACATCCACATAACAATCCTAACTTTTAAAACACTTTTGTCACACACAGTTTTTTGTTTATACATTGCTTAAAGATAGTGAAGATTTGGGTATGATTTCATAGTTGATCTTAAGAGCGAGTTATTAAATCCCTTACATTTGATACACTGCTCTGATAATAAACCTGCACTGCAGAGAAAGTGTCAAAAAGTTTAAATTCTTTTGTGCTCAAACCCTCCATATAAATCTGCGTGGGTAATAAAATTATAATCACATATTCATACCTCTTCCAAAATAAATGTGATGATACTTTGTATTCCCTTGGCACCAGCTCTCTCAAGTTCTTCAGGTACTTTATAAACATTAATTAAGACTCACACCTCTGTGTTGCGTAAGTGCCATACTGATCACCTTCATTGTTTTGTCAAGTGTCTGCCATATTTTGATTACTCCAGAGCCACTTGTTAATATTATACATATCAGTAAACTGAGGCAGGGCGGTTAAGTCGCATGATTAAATTCTTGCAGCAAATCAGTGATTAAGGTTGGGGCTGCAATTAAGAGAGTTTCGCTTTCCAGTTCCCTGTTGTAACCACCGGACTAACTCCTATGGGGACTTGAAAGCATTTTCAGTGATTTAAATTGGTTTCTGTGTTGAAAGAAAATTAATTCATAACATTAATAGGTGTGTGATTGTTAATGCATTGTCACTTGGTATCTCTTGAGGGCAAATGTGTGACAGTTAGGGCAGCCACGAACCGTACCGTGGCACCCATTAAAGGCTCTTTTCCTATAATAAACTATAATAGGCAGCTGTCTGCAAGCATAAGCTGTGCTTTATTATGGTGAGTCTATGGCTCATTTATGACTAAAATGACTCTTTTCCTGTTGGTCTTTAGCTTGCAATGTGCTACTTTTTCCTCGTTTTCCAGTTGAGAAAATTGTACCTTCTCCTGGAATTGGCGTTTCTCTCCTCTATTACCAAAGGCTGTTTTATTAACTCCCGTCCGACTTCTGTTTCCTGTCATTTTCTGCTGCTTTTCCATCTGTCTGAAGGAAGACAGTGGTCTTGTCGTAATTATTTTCTTTAGTAATTGCCACAAAGATGCTGAGTGTTTCCTAATTAGATCAGACAGCATTCATGGTGAAACCTCAGAGATGCTGTGCGAGGACACAAGTTCCCTTCAGATCTCGGTAATTGAGTTGTACAGACCGTGCTTGTGCAACCTGAGTTTCTCCCTACAGCTCTTGAAGCACACCAGGGGCTTGAGAATAGTGGTATTTAAAGAGAAAGAGCAAAAAAGTTTAATTGGGGAAGTAAAATAATGGGATTTTTTTTCCCCCCTCTTTAAATATGCCACGATGTGGAAATCTACTTGGTTGTATCTCGTCATGGTTTCATTTTGCAAATAGCAAACTGGAGCTAGAATACTTTTGTATAGGTGAGGATCAGCTAAAAAAAAATTGAAGACTTAGTTGTGTTTTTGAGGCAGATGGATAAAATTTACCTAGGGATTGAAAACACATTTTTCAAATGTACAGTTATTTTGATGCAAAATAACTGCAAAATGTTCTAAGTAGTGCCTCATTTTGCTGCTGGAGGGCTGTAAAATTATAGATCATTGCGCTGTAGATGAGATGTTAATTTGGAGGAATTTGTGAGCAATATAGAATTGCTGGATACATTCGGTGTGCTGTTTGCTTTCATTTTTATTAGTCAAAATGAGCAACAGGGTGATCAGCATTTGAGAGGATGCTTCCACCAACAGGATTAACGTTTGTGGCAAATGCCAGAAGCAATGGGAGAAATGGTAAAACTGCCCTTTATCTAACATCGGGGTGGGGGGGAGGGGATATTCTCTTTCCCTGCTATTTGTGTTAGGAGCACCTCCCTTCCACCTTTTTGTTTAATGGATAGGAATGGGACGTTTATCTGGAGATAGGAACGGCACGCTTATCCAGAAATAAACCCACAGGGCAGCCGGGGGACTGTGATCTGGTCATCCCTTTGGCCACTGCTGTGCGTTTCCCGTGCCATTTTGGCACACTGGCTGCTTGGACAGGATTAAATAGTTCTCTGTACCTTGCAAGTATCATTACAAAGCAGATTAGGAGGGAGGGTGAAGCTTGCTTTATGCAGCTCAAAGATCCGAAGATCTTTTACCACCCCTCAACTCCATGTTTCCCTTGAAAATTGTGGTTTTAGTTGTAGATTCTTCAAAACAATTGCAGCTGATCAGCATCTTGGATTCATGTCTTCCATGTAAAACCCATAGCAACACTGTGCCTAGGCATTTTTGGGAAAAAAGGGCACCTTTCTGCAGCAGATGTTTCCTTGAGCTCTCCCTGTTGCATCATGGNTAATAATTAATAATAATAATTATACCAGATTATGCTTTTCTTCTACGATGATAAAAAAACAAAGACTGGCCTTCCAAGTCTGGAGTGATAGTTAGATACCCTGTTCATACTAGTTATTAAACCATTCATTTGATGAGCTACTTAGTGTAAGTGCCTTCACGTAACATCTAAAAATGACTCTGAAGCCTGAGCCACAGACAGGCAGAACACAGCTAGTTATTTTGCTAAGGAGGGGGATGAAAAGGCAACCATCCCCTGGAAAACAGGCAAAAAGATAGGAGAAAGGCATGAACTGTCTGCTTCTCTCCTATCAGTCCTTGTGGTCTAATGGTTAATGATACAAAATGCTACTGAAGGACACTGAAGCAAAATAACCTTTTCTTTATCCAGCGGGTGATGGAAAACATTACTGTCATTTCCAGGGCTTAGTAAATTCATTCTGTACATCAAAATTTCAGCCTGACAATGCTATATATACAATATAGTAACGGAGGAAAGCTGTTGCATGCTGCACAAAGAAGGGACACATATCAGCAGCACAGTTCTGCTTTGGTCTGTTGGCAATGTGTTACAGTCATCTTTCTCTCTTAAGAAAGATTAGGAACAAATTCAAGAAACATGCTACTTCTCACAGACAGAAACCCCTGTGATATATAGGATGGCAGAGCTTCTGTGTATTAACAGGGCTTTTTTTTTTTTTTTCCTTTTCCCCAAATAAAATCCACAAAAATAATAAAATACAAACCCGGCTACACACNGAGCACCTCCCTTCCACCTTTTTGTTTAATGGATAGGAATGGGACGTTTATCTGGAGATAGGAACGGCACGCTTATCCAGAAATAAACCCACAGGGCAGCCGGGGGACTGTGATCTGGTCATCCCTTTGGCCACTGCTGTGCGTTTCCCGTGCCATTTTGGCACACTGGCTGCTTGGACAGGATTAAATAGTTCTCTGTACCTTGCAAGTATCATTACAAAGCAGATTAGGAGGGAGGGTGAAGCTTGCTTTATGCAGCTCAAAGATCCGAAGATCTTTTACCACCCCTCAACTCCATGTTTCCCTTGAAAATTGTGGTTTTAGTTGTAGATTCTTCAAAACAATTGCAGCTGATCAGCATCTTGGATTCATGTCTTCCATGTAAAACCCATAGCAACACTGTGCCTAGGCATTTTTGGGAAAAAAGGGCACCTTTCTGCGGCAGATGTTTCCTTGAGCTCTCCCTGTTGCATCATGGTCCAGATCCCGTGCAGCTTGGTTTGTGACTCTTATTGAGCTTTCAACTCTATAAGGCTAAAAATTAATTTAATCCTCCAAAGAAAGGGTTAAAAATTGAAAGTATCACTTAAAACAGGACTGTGAAGTGTGTGGTGGTGGTTATGTATTGGCAGATAAAATGCTGGAGAAAAGGAAGCCATAGGTTAGTCAGGAAAAGAAGATATNTTTTTTTTTTTTTCCCTTTCTCCAGATAGAATTCACATAAATAATTAAATACAAAACCTGGTTCAACCTAGCTGTCCAGCAGAAGTGAAGATAAACATTTGCAAAATTCTGAAATATATTGTCATAAAACAGACTTGTGGCTGGATTCTTCCCAGTGTTTTGTGGTCTCTTGGCCATTCGCAACTGTTTTTGCCAGTTAGATTCTACCAGAGTCTGTACGATCATACACATATTTGAGACTTTTAAGTTCTCACCTTGATATGAAGATAACAATCACTTAACTCATAGTGACAAACAAAAAAAATTAGGATGTTTCCCTGCAGTGTGTGGCAACAGCGAATGCAGCTTCTTAAACACAGCCCATGACTCAGGATGCTGTTTGCAAAATCAGAATCAAAAGAGTTGGAATTGCTGTCAAAATTATGCCAAAAACATTAAGGGTTGGTTGCAAAAATAATTGGCCCTGCATTAAAATTCAGGAAATATGTGAACTGATCCCTTTGACTTTCCAAAGATTGGTGAGCATCTGAACTCGTATTCGGGGCATATCCTTCCAGCTACAGTCTGTCAGGCATATCTTGAAAAAAAGAGCTTTTCTTTTTTTTTTAAAAGATATTCTGGACACTGTAGGCTTTTATCATCATGAATAAAAGGACTTTTCTTTATTCAGAATCTATCAGATCTCTTTCATTCCAGTCTCCAAGTAAAAGCTGTCATAATTGTTGCTGTAGACACTAGTTTTTCTTTAAAAAACCAGAATATTGTTATTCAAGTGCTTGGTGTTCATGGTGTCTTAAAACGAGAACGCCAAAGCAATGACCGTCTTAAACCAGGTGCTGAAGAAACACAACGCAAAACATAATAATATTTTCTCTAGACTGTCAATACTGTATTGTGGTTTAGAAGTGGGATGTCCTCTAATCTTTCAGGACAGGTGAAGTCATTACTTTACACCTTTTGAGTGTTTAGAAATGAAACTGAAATGTCTTTTTATGTGCTGCTTGTACAAAAGGGAGAACATAAGGTCCAACTCAGCATTAGAAGCCCATCGTGCCTCAAGTTTTCCAGGAACAAGGCAAATGGGAAGACCTGAACTCAGCATTGCTTTCTCTATGCCTTGTGAGCAGAATGAGAGCATCCTTACTGAAATCATTTACATATGTCAGCAAATGTGTCTCATATAACAGGCCTGAAGAGGCTGGTAATAAAATAAAGCAAGGTAATTTAGCAAAGAGACAATGCACTTTGGTTTTCCCCTAGGTTAGCAATGACACTGGTTTTTCCTGCTTTGCTTAACTTGCTAAGGAACCTTATTTTCTCTTGAATCTATTTTTAATTGGCCCAATAATGAAGAGTTTTGTTACAAGAAAATGCTTTCTTGAATCTAGATTTATGAATCAAGGTCATTCAAAGAAACGGAGTTCATTCTAGACTGAGATGTCTGATATTTTCAAGGTAACTCTTCAGTCCTTAAGACAAATGTTTAAAAGTAAATACAGACTGTAGCAGACTGAAGCTTGTTAGATATTAACCTGGAGATTAACTGTGGTTTATTCGTTTAAACAGTTTAGGAACAATTCTACTGTTCTTCCTTGAGGGTCCTCTGTTGAAAAAATGAAATTATTATATCTTGAGCTAATTCAGGTATAACCACAAAGAAAACAAAAAGAAAACCTAACTGAAGTGGGGCTGCTGGTGATCACAGTCATGCTACATGGTCAGACTTTTGGAATATGTATTTAAGTTTATGTTCCCTTTAAAATAACTTTCCCAAGGCTTACAGATTTGAGATTTTGATGTATTGCTGTTTCATTTAGACCATCTGTCTTCTGATATCCTGAAATGGTATTTCTTCTAACACAGTTCCTATCGAAGTTGTGCTATTATTAAATATCAAATTTCATCTTTTTTTTGCCAGGCAAAGCTGCTTGGCATCAACACTGTTGGTAAACAAACACAATCAAATGTTCTTCCAGTACTGCATTCCCATGTGTGATTGTTGAAACTGCAGCTGAAATGAGGTTGGATGCAGCAGTTCTACCTGACTGCAGACAGGCACAGCAATATTTCCCTCTGCACCCAGTTTGAAGAAGGCAGAGGCTTGACGGGTAACTTTAGTTCAGTCCTGTCCAAGATCTTCACATTGGGGATAAGTTTGCTGTAAGATGAAGTGCATCATTTTCTTAAAAAAAAGTAATTAACTTGATTTTTAAGAAATAAAAAATAACACGCCTTCAGGTGCTGCTGTATTAGCATTTTGAGACATATTGTATAAAGGCCAAGAAATTCTAAATTAAAGAAGATATGCAAGATTCTTCTTGACCTTTTGGCTTAGATCACATTTAATATCAGATTAATTTAAGACATCCTGTATTCAGGGATGCATTCAGTAATCTAATAGGCCTTCTCCATTTTTAACTGATCTAATTGTATTTATTTTTAAATTACCTGACATCCATTGTTTTTTCTGACAATTTTAATTTTTGCTAGTGTATTTTTCTAATGTCTCCCTATGCCAGAGGGTAGTGGAGGTTGGACATATTAGAAGGATACCAACCCCATGTGGGAGTGGAATTATTTTGAGGCTAGAATGTACGCTATAACTAAGAGTAATGGGATAAAATGAAGATGGGAACCTTTAGACTGACACTTAAGGAGCCTTAACAGTAAGATCTATTGAACTCTGAAGGTATTTCCTAGAGGATATGGTAAAAGTCTCATTATTTTGAAGTTGCAACTAGACTGGATAAATTAGAAGAATTACTATACATGGAGCATAGACTTATAGTTGGAGATTACCTCTCTTTTCAATCTAAATTTTGGCTATTTATCCTCCTTTGCTTTATCCGGCTCTTTCAGTGGGACTGGAAAGAATTTATGGAGAAGAAAGTATGCTGTATTTGAATATACCTGAGAAAGCTGTACTGCAAGAGACATCTGTAGCTTTTTTGCAATAGAGCCAAGAAGCCACCAGAGATTTGTTTTTTCTCCATCTCTACCTACTGGGCAGAGAAGTGCCATGACTGTTCTCTGCCTTGCCACCCAAAGAACTAGTAATATTATTTTTGAGATAAAAAAAGCAGAATGCAGAATAAATAGCTATTGAATATATAAATTGAATAGCTATGGTGGCATGAATAATACGATAAAAGTGAATTTTGATAGTTAACGTGAGGTGTACCTTTCTGAAGTGCTGAGTTTGATTCTCACTGGGAACTTGTATTATGATGATGGAAGTGTAATGCGGTAGCACCTGGATGTGCTGGGATCTGAGCACCCCTCACTGTCAGCACTACATGTGCCTATGGCAGAGATCTCTGCTGCCCCAGGGAAGTTGAGGCATGTGCAAGAAGTGAGCAAAATGCTTGATCTGCAAGCCTGGGGAGAGAAAGTCTGGGAAAACTCTACTGTGAAAGTGTGTGCAATGGCCAGAAAAATAAATAGTGGTCATTTTTTCTGGTCACCTCCCAAGCCGATATCTTCTAGTAGTGTCCCCAAAAGTGTTGTGCTGGAAGTGCGGTAAGAAGTAAGGTCGCATTGCTACCTAGTGGTCTTATTTGGAGAGGCCATCACATGTATAATTGGCATTTTAGCAGAAGGTTGGAGAGGAAGGAGCATTTGAGACCAACCTTGGTGGCAGAGCAGAGTGTGAGGAAGAACAAGGCCGTGGTCTTGGACGGAGATGGGGGTAAGCTCTCAGGACCATCAGAAGTAGCAACTGTGACATTTTTTGCAGTGGGGAATGGGCATTCAGGGACAGGATCCAATGGAAGTGTAATACGACCAGAATGATGGTCTAGGAAATAAAGCCAGGCTCTTCTGCCACTTTTGTTAAGCTCTTTTGAGTCTTTTTCTTTGAGCCCATTGATTGTGTAATGTCTAGTAATCACTGATTTTTGGTATGCTAGATATGTGATATCAGCTTTAAGTAGGGAACGATTTCTGAGGCATCCGTTTGAGTGCTTCCAATCTAACAGACCTGTGACAATTATGTAGTGAAGATAAAGGAGAGAAATATAAGAGAAACCAACCAGACAAGTAAACAAATTGTTAGGAATTTTTGTCTCCCCCTAAGTCGAGCGATCTTTTTGAATAATAACCATTTTGGAAGTGTTAGGACTCATTTCATATAATTACCGTTGTCTTCTTTGCTACAGGTCTCTTTCTGCAAGGCAGTACGGTAACTTGAAAAGCAACAATCATAATACCAGCTCTGCTCATTAGTATAAACAACCTGCAGACAAACTTGAGCTATTTTACTAATTAACAGCTGTATTGTTCTCCCTTGGAAATCTCAACAGAAAGGCCATTCATGTGACTGCCCAGCAGAAATTGCTCAGCTGTCAGAGCCAAAGATGGCAGGTGGTTTTCCAGGGCTCTCAATAAAGTTTGTGTCATATTTTTATTCTACCCAGGGCTCAGCGAGTGGGCAGTTAGGGAAGTGGTGTTTGCTGGCTTTGATGGCAGTTCACACTATGGCCAAGCAATAAAGAGCCGTGCTTGCAAATGATCCAAGAGAAGATTACAGTCCCCAGTCCCACACAATGCCTATTCTCATACAGGATTCAAATATTTAGGACTGTTTTGGTAGGATGATAAGTCTAGGTAAGGTAAATTGTTGCTCAGTGTTTTTAACAGGCAAATCAGATCACAGAACAAAGATTTATGTAAGTATTTCAACAGGCTGCAAGAAAATGAACGTTATGCTGATCTCAGGTGGCTTTTTTCAAAATGATTTTGCCATAATTGTCTTTCAAATATTTAGATTTGTTGTTGGAATATTGTGATTCCATGGATTCACAATGCACGAGAAAATATGTGTGTGAAATACTGCATTTGCAGGGGAAAGGCTGACTGAGCAAATGTAGCCTTTTTTCCATCTCAGTCTCAAGTAGAATTATTCTAGATATAACTAGACCTCGTACTTTTAGGCATAGAAAAGCAGTTACTAGCACAGGATGGAGTCTTTCTGGACAGGCATAATTTGGAAGAAAATTCTATACTTAGTGAGCTGTGGACAGGGATGGACAAGGCATATATGAAAACGCCCAAGATTTGAAATGCTACAGTGACTCTCAGATGGGTGGGTCAATGAGCAAAGGAAGCTGACATGGTAAAAAGTGTATGATGTAGCTGTATATGTAGATAGCCACCAGGAAATAATAGCTAATCAATTAGCTATATTCTTAAAGATGAACCTGATTACCTGGAGTGAGTGATTACATGTATTTCTCTATAAACCTAGTGGATGTATACATGGATAATTATACATATCATGAGTTTAGCAAGGTCCTAATACCAAATCTAAAACAAATGCAGGAGGCCCAAATGCCAAAGCCGTACAGAAAGAATGTACAGGTCATGTATATTAATTGCAGTTATCTTATGTGTCATAAAGCTGGAATACCCTTCCCTTCTAGACCATCACAGTGTAGGCAGGAAAAAAAAATATTAGAAATTATCCCCGTGGATCCCTATGAGAAAGTATCGCCATGGATTTTTGACCAGGTTAATTACTGTTTACTCACAGAAGACATAACTACAGCTTTTATTTTATTAACCAAACTACAGCTTACATTTTATGAACCACAGGCATGTTCCTAGGTTGGAAAGAGGTTGACTGCTCTGTTAAATTTTTGCCTCATTTTCACTTCTCTGAACTTTTTAAATCATGTTTTCTCATTAGCAGAATATACTTGATTAACTCACTTGTTTAATGAGGTGCTTTGGGATGGTAAAGACAGCAGTCCATTCTGCTGAATGACTTGGAGATGTTAAAAAATAAATAAAACTTGTAAGTGCCAATAGATGTCCCGTTGGTTTTTACTGGTAGTTGTTCTTTGATGTGAGAGAATATTTGATTCCAGCTAGTGTCGCCCTTCAAGAAGTTGATTTTCAGATTGTTAATGACAAGTGTTGGCACACTGTGGCAGATACTGGCTTCTTTTCTTAGAAAAATACTTAAATTAAGTAAGAGTAGATCAAGCTTGCCTGATTTTCAAGTAATTAACAATTTTCTTAGTCTTTTATGCTACTTTTTAGGAGAAGATAGTGATATTATTTTAAATTAGATCTCAGAGGAAAGTGTCAGAGGAAATGGACTTTGCTCTTACAAACCATTTTTCACTTGAGGCTGCCACACTCTGGAATGTAAAGATGGAGCCTAGCTACAAATGGAATTGGGAAAAGAAGAGGATGGATGCTACAGTTGGGTTTTGTATGATTCAGGTCATTAAAGACAACTGGAATTGATCTTTCCTGTCAAAGACAAGTCTCCACTATTTTTCTATAGTTTTTCAGTGTTTTGTGGGTTTGTTGCTTCTGTAGTTGAGTAAGAAACCTGAGAGTAATGTTAACTTTATTGCATTTTGTGGTAACAAAGATCTTGGCTCAGTGTTTTTAAGACAGGGAGTGAGTTCCTTTTATACTGAAAGGTTGAATGTTTGGGGTTCAGTGTGCTCAACATCTGCATGTCACTTCAACAGCTGGAAAACTTCTTGTGGAGCATCTGCTTTCTATTACAGCTACTTTTCACTGAGGCAAATTGAATGTGGCATCTGAAAGGGCTCTTTGCATACGTGGAGATTTCAGTGGTCATTACGTGACAAAGTGATTATTTGACAGAGATTTTGCCTGTTTTCATACAGTGCCTGGTACACTGTGGTTGCTGTCAGAGGCAAATGCAAAAGACATTAAGGAATGGTCAGGAACAATGTGGAGAGAGAGGAAAACAGGGAAGAAAAGATAGCAAAGTTCTACATCTGTAGATATTTACTACTGAGTTTCTAAAATGCTCGAACTTAACTTTATGGATTTTAAATGCTTTTTATAGTTTTGAATGAGATGCTTCACTTTAACAGGTTATTCTACTCTGATAGGTGTTTAAGATTGATGCTATTTTTAGAACCCTTTCAAAGTCAAACCTCTCATGAAGGTGAGTAATTTTTCACCTCTGATTTTTGTTTCGTTTGTTTTGATCAGGGATACTCTACTGACCAATTTGGTATCTAAATCCCATGAAATCTCATCCTGTTTCTACCATATTAGTGTGTTACTATGTGCTTTTATCACTAGATATGGCTCAGGAACCACAGTGATACCTTTATGGAAGAAGTAATAACTGGGATTTGGCCAGTGATCTTCCCAAATTACCATCTTATGATGTCTGTCATTTCTCAAGAAAGTATTTTAAGAAATTCTTATTGAGTGGGCTTAAGCAAGAAATCTCTTCAGAGAAAAGGCCCATGAATGGTACACTAACAGGGGATTTTATAGCTATGGACAGGAGGCTGAAGCCACCTGCACTAATATTGTATTCCAGCAATAACGTCTGACACTATGGGTCAGGACGATTTGTTGACTCATACTAATGTCTGTGAAGATTGGGTGCACCTTCCCCCTTCCTTGAAAGCATCTCTTCTTTGAATCACCTATGCCAGGTCAGGCTGGATGTCCTCTGCTTCTCCCCACGCATGTGGTGCAAGTGGCTATCTCCTCCTTGCCCCAGCTTCATTTGTTCTCAGATCATCTGGGAATATCATCTTTATTTGAAGAGTGAAGTAAGAGTGCTCAGGATGTGCACAAACGCATACCAGCAGGCTCCTGCATTATGGTCTGCTGAGCCTGGTGCCAGCACTGAGCTGACATCTGACATCCATTTTGAAACTTTGAGCCAGGAACCACATCGTTTGTATTCTCTGAGTGAGCTCAGTTGTACACCCTTGTTTACAAGGGGGACTATAATATCTGTTCGGGACCTTTATGGAAAAAGAGTTCAATTCCATTCTCGCTTGTTACTGCTTCCTCGTAGCTGTTTAACCAGTTGTCATGTTCTCCTGTGGTCTTGCCAGTAAGCATGCTAATGCTATTAGTGGAAATGGATGAGAGAGAACTTCATTTGTTTTAGAGAGTTTTCCAGGAGAGGGCAGCCATAGTTAATTCTGGGTCAGTTCACATAACACAATGTGAATATAGATTACAGGCAGTGTTTGGCTGTGACTCTCTATTGCCCAGCATGGCTTGTGTGCTTAGTTCTTTTAATTTGTTCTTTTGTTTGGATTGCAAGTGCATAAAAGATAGACTTTTTCACAAATTAATGCTGGAAAAGACAAACCACATAATTGAGTGGTTAACTCCCAATGCCCTATACTTGCTGAAATCGCAAATGCTCTTGGGAACAGTTTCCATTATATGTCACTGTTTGCTTTATATACTTCCCAACCAGTTCATAAGCTTTTATTCACTCTTTTACTTCAAAAATTTTTGTGGAAAAACGTAGCCCAAACTCTTGCTAGAGACCTGAAAATTTCAGGAAAAAAAATTCCCTTGCACTGAAAACTTTTTCTTCTTTAGGAGTTTAGAAAGGATCAGGACAAAATGATCCTCTCTCCTCTCCTGTTTTACATAATGAGGATAGACGTAAAACCTCTCTGGGTTTGGATGTGGGGTTGATAAGTTAGCACTAAGGGGCATATCCCACATCCACGGTTTGGAGGCTATACTCGTCCAAACAGCAGCAACGATGCAGATGGCATCAGGAGACATTTTTTAATACTGCCCTGCCAGGGCTATTGCTTTGGCAGAACTGCTTCTGGGACTGGGGTGGCAACCAGGACCCCTTGACACGCATTCTCAGTCTTTGTATTAAGACTGCAAGGAAAGTTGCCTTTTCTTGTGAAATGGGTAGTTTCAATTCTTGGATCAGTTCAAAACAGCAAAAGCTGTTTTTCTCCTTTGCCTCTTTTTTTTTTTTTTTTAAATTTAAAAACATACAGCACTTTTTTCCCCTGCACCACCAAATAAAAACTCCATGAAATACCTTTTGCTGAATCCCTAGGTAATGTAAATCCATGGATTTTTATAAAGTTAAAAAATGGTCCCTGCAGTTACAGAGGTGATGGGGTTTGGGAGGATTTTTTGTTTGTGTTTTGTAGGGGGGAAACAAGGTGCAGTCAGCACCACTTCATGTAAATCCACAAAATGATACACAACCTCAGAGGTGCAACTGAGGAAGCCATACAGTCTTTCCATATGTTGAATTTTGAAGAGTTTCATCTTCAATTTTGTCAGCTGTGTCAACTTTCTATGCTTTACAGCTTCTCTTCATTTCGTAGGCATTCCACTGGTGTGTATCAAACATACACACGTAATCTCGAAATATATAAACCATTGAAAGATTGCACCAGTGAGAGCTTGTCAGACGATGCAGTGTTGCTTTGCCTGCTGTGGAGGGTGAGGAGTTAATAATTTCTCTTCTCTGCTTATGCGTCTGTGGGTCTCTAGAAGGTAGAGCAGACACGGTACTGTTTCTGTAGATGAGCTGATAGCTCTGGACGCAGAGCGCACAGAGCCTTGTGCAAATAATACTTAGAAAAGAGACCTAATCAGCCACTGCACTACACTGATTTGCCCATAATTGTATCTGTCTTTTAAAAGCTGAAGATAAAAGGACAGAATTTGACACCTGCTCATTACTCATTTTTCCAGCGGCTCGGCCGGAGCACGGTTGCAGGGTTTGAGCGAGGAACGGTTTTGTCACCCGAATGGACAATTAAATGGAGAGGGGTTTGCAGGAATGCTTTGCAGCTTTTTACAGGTGAAGCTCAAGGCTCAAGGCATGGCTCGCAGCCTTGGGTATAGAGAGGAATTATTTTTTTACTGTCTCTAGCTGAACACAGTGTTTCTTTTCTTTTCTACCTCTGTCGCCCCCCCCCCCCCCCCCTTAATTTGTAGTTTTATTTAAACACAAAGTTTTCATCCTCTCTGCACTTCACTGTGCTGATATCTGAGGTCTCCATTCTTTCAGAATGCAGCAATGGGGAAAAAAGGGGTTTAGGCTCTTACTTTAACTCTTTTATCAAAGAATTCTCCTTTAAATAGCATTATTTTTATTTCAATTTACTTTTCCTTATGGTTGGGTTTCCTTTTATCCTATCTCTCCCTTCCTGCAGGTTCTATAAATCCTCAGGTTTTACGTTTAGTTTAGTGTAAGGTTTATTCCCATAAGGAGTTGGTACCTCGATGAGCCAGCGTATGGATTTTGAAAGCTTACAATTAAGATGTTTTTCTCTATCTTCTGGAAGTCACTTTCCCCTCTCAATTCTATTGGGTAGCTTATGCATTAATTTCTGCTCAGTGAAAACTCCTGATTGCTCTTCACAGGACAGGTTAACTCCTTCCTAAAATGTCTCAGTGTCCCCATTTGGAAAACTGGTACAGTGCTCACTTCCTTGCCTCACCAGATAGCCTTGAGATTTGAGATATGCAGATATAGATATTTTTAATTTATTTACGATTATTTCCTTTATTATTTCTAATTCTCTAGCAGTGCTGGCTGAAAATCCCAGGAAAATAGGTCTGCATGGTTCTAGGTACCATACAAATTGTTCTGCTAAGCTCCAAGGAACATGAGTATTGTTGTCCCTAAGAGCTTATAGTCTAGTATTATATATATACATATGTATGTGTGTATATATATGTATTTTATATATATGCTATAGAAGTATATATGTTATATGGGAAAAAAAAGGTTAGCGGGGAGGAGGAATAGGGAAAATAATATAACAGAGTAATAGGAGAGAAGTAGTTTTGCATGCAAGTTGTAGCCCATAGGTAGCAATGAGCACAACTTCCCACCTCTGTAGGTGCAAGGTAGCAGGTTTCTGTGAGTATTACTGTGTGACCTCAGCAACAGTTTTCAGCTTGCACGGGAGAACTTGAGTCAGTGTGTGGGGATTTAGCCTGGGCTGAGCTCTACTGCTGTAGCTAGAAAGTAGACAAGCTGGGAATGATGTCTATGCAAGGTGCCATGTGTACATAACCAGGTTATAGACCTACAGGGTGATCTTTGAAGCAAGGTCTTCAATAGAATAGAAAGGAACTAGTTTGGAGGTGTCAAAAGCAGAGATGAGGAGATTTTAATTGTTAAGGTTTATAATCCAATTAGATCTTAGGCAAGGGTTTGGCAATGTAGGCAGAGTGAAAAGGTCAAATTTGAGAAGCTGTGTAGAAAGTGGCATCAGGATTTAATCACAGACTGGAGTGTGAGTCATGAGAGGAGGTCAAGTGAAAGAGAAAGCCGAGATTGGCAGGAAAGAATCTGATTTTATTTCTGAAATTAAGACAGGTATGGAAAGGAAAGGACTTAATGAAAAACTCAGGAGCTAGGTTTTCAGAATGTTCAGTTTTAGCGAGTAGTAAATTATTAAGAGAAAGATCTCGGAGAGAGGCCAAAAGTTGTTCGGGTTGATGACTCTAGGCTTAAAAGATTTCTTGTTTTCAGTAAGTTTGATTGTTATTTGTGTGTTCATATCCTGTCTAACAAGGAAGAATATGGATTTGTGTCACAGAGGATGACTGAAAACTTCCATTTACATGTATCTATTAGTGCAGTTCAAATGGGATTTTGAGATGGGTCATGATGTAGAAGGATGCAATCAGAATAAAGAAGTCATAGTACCATAGTAGGGCTTGATAGTTTCCAAGTCACATCCACCTGGATTACTGTCTCATGTCTTGATGCAAAAGTGGCAGAATGGACTAACCATACATAGGGAAAATAGTAAAGTTTTAACTCAATCCACTGGTAAGTAAAGCAACTTAGAGTCATTAGACTGAAATACGCTGTGACTGAAATTCAAAGAAACTTCATTAAGAATATGTCCATTTTAACGTGCACCTCTGCTTTTGAGCAACTCTGGTCTGTAGACATTAGCCACATGTAGTCTAGTAACCACACGTCACACCTTCCCCGTACATAAAGTGCTGCGATACAGCGTTTGTGCCTGGAGTTGTTTAATATCTCTCATTTAGCTCAGCTCATTGCATTTCAATCATGGTTGGGCTAAAGGAGGCCCGTGAGGCTCAGTGTCCTAGTGCTCATATTTACACAGTTACTGAAATGTGGTAAATCATCTACCTGCCTGTTAATAGGGGGTTATATATTATCTTGTACCAGGCTTTGGCTGCTCTACAAGGATACAAAAATTCTTATGGCCTGGACATCTCATGCAATATTTCACGGTTCTTTTTTAAGACAAGCATGGAAAATGGGTCATGTACCCATCATTTTTCTTTAAATAATCAGTATCACTTGTTTTGCCTTCTTAAAGCATCCTGCCCTTATGTCTCTATACATCTGGGCATGGAAATACCTGCTGTCTTGTCTCTCTTCTCATATGTGTTTGAGTTTTTTCTGCTTCAGACAGTAAATAGTGTAATTCATTCTACAGCAGCCCCAAATACTCCTCAAATATGACAATTATACTACACGTAGGATTAGTTTTACTAGCAATTTAGAGTATGATCGCTTATGCATGTAAGAGTCCAGAGCACCACTGTGTGCCTGTGGAAAATACTGTTTCCACTTGAAATAGTAGAAAATCCAGAAAAACAGGTTCCACTTCCAAATTGCCATATTCAGGTAGTTTAGGTAAGTAGATTCTGTGGTGAAATCCACATATTTGACTTTGCACGCACGGAATTGAGTACGGGAGCCTAGTTTTGTGTCTCTGCTGTAAGGAGGCATTACTTCTTTTGTGACCATGTGCTAGCTCACTACTATCTCCGTAGTAAACGTGCCACAATCACCACCCTTATCACTGATTTCTAGAGCAGGTAACACTCCCTGGAGGTCTCCAATCTACGTAGTGTCTAGACTAAACCTGCTTTGAGATCAGACTCCCAACCCCGCACGTAAGGGCTACAGGCTCTTTTCTTACCATTAACTTTTCAGCCACAAGTCAGAAACTCTCACAAAGGTTGCATGACACCTTTAAAAATCTCCTCTGCAAAGGGAGAGGTTTGTCTCACATCCATCATTGCAAAATGGCAGAAAAAAGGAGAAAATTTTAAGTCTCATTTGCAACCACTGAGGAATAAGGTGATTTTCTTTCAGTAAACTGTAGGTTAAGTCACGTTATTCATGACCTGCCGTGGTTTTGCACAAAGCTGCCAGTATACAAAAAATAGTGTTATATGATAGATCCTAGTATGGATTAGCTTTGTTTAAATGTAATATAGGGCTTTTTTCTTTCCTTTTTTTCCTTTCCTTCCCCCCCCTCCCCCAACAAGGCAGGGTAAAAATGCTCTGAAAGTAGTCCTGCCACAGTCAAGCTACAGAAAGAAAGTTTTCAATAACCTAAAATAACATGCAAATCCTGGGATCACGAAATTTCAAAACACAGGCATACACTGTATGCCAGCCTGACCTTCTTGCTATGTAGCAGATAATCAAAAGAAGTCTTCTGCAAATCTGCTTGTGATGAATAGATAAAAAGGGGTTGGCCCACATTCAGAAATGAGACTATTTAAGCAAGCTGAGGCTATGTCATGGAATATTTTAAAATAAGTCAAAAGGATCTCAGGCTCACTGGAAATGCAGAGCTTTGAGGATTTTAAAATTTTAGGGTTCTGCCTTTGTGCATTTAGATTAGGGCTGGACACAAGCAGTACGAAGTCTGAAATGATTTTCACTTTGATAGCAAATTGGGCAAATCACCACATGAAGGTTGTCTTGGCTGCCAGAGGAGAAATGAGACAAGCAGGTGCCATCCATGTGCCAGCAACTTCACAGGGCAGGAGAAATGTCTATCATAAAAGGCATGTGCAAAATAAAATAACTCCCACCAAAACCAGAGAGGTTAAACTGAACAACTCATTTCTTAAATAAACCTGTGGTTAATGTGCATTCAGGTTTGCTGTTTTAAGATCCCCAGTAAAAGTAGGAGGCAGCCAAACCCCAGAGCACTAGATGTGTTCATGCCTCTCTTTTCAGCTAGTGTGACCCTGGTATTTAGAGTTAATTGAAGAAGATTGTACTACATCTAAATGTTTACAGATGAGATCAAGCGGCACTGAAAGTGAATGCTGATCACGTGTCTGCCAAGGATAGATTTGGAGATTAAAATTGGACATAAACATTATACTGATTTGGAGGAAGAAAGCTTATTCAATCCAAATGAACAAGGTTGGAAAATTCTTTTGCAAGCGAGTCCTATGGGGATGCTGCAGCATCTTCAGTCCGTCATCACAGAGTTAAGAACAGACACGAACTCGAAACAATTTGGCAAGAACAATAATCGGACCAGTCGGGATCTGTCATCAGCATACTGGCCACTGCAAAAGAGTGATTAAATAGGAAGACACGGACAATTATCCAAGACTAATTGCTTATTGTTGCTAGAACTATATTTTAAATGTGTTTTTCTTTTTAATTGCTTTTGGAGTGAATAAAGTGTCCTTAATTCAATTGTGGAATGTTTGGGAATGGGATGCCTGCCAGGAATCGGGCAGCTCAGAGGTCTTGTGAAAGCAATTGCCTCTTTCACTAGCCTATATTCATGTTCAGTCATCCCATCCTCTGCCAACTTTCCTGTTTTCAGGTTCGTGCCCCTATGTTAGCTGAAGGTCTCTGGGTTGTTGGTACTTGCAGGAAGCTGCACTAGTTTGTTCATATCTTTTCCTGTATTTTTTATTCATCCCTGTCCAAGGGACCTAAAGAGGAGCTGAACTCTTCGGGTTCCTAGGAGTTTTGAATCAGCAGGCTCTGCGTATAAGGGCACTTTCTAGGACAGGACTAGCAGTGGTTGGCAAGGTGAGATATTCGTGTAATTTGAACCTGTTACAATACAAACTTCTGTATACCTCTGTGCTCTGTTAGTATTGACTGCAATGAAATTATGCAGGGGATGTATTTGGCCCAGTATTGTGTCAATATAACAATGAATGAACACGAGGATGTTATTCCAAGTTAAGATACTCAGGTTTGGTGTGAAGAGCAGATCCAAACCACATACAGAAGGTTTTATGCAAATAGCTATGAGGCTTTCGTGGTAGTAAATAACCATTCAGCATTTTCATGATGAGAGTGACAGGGAACACAGTTTTTCTATTATAGAAAAATCTTTTGTATGGCTGTATTCAGCTCTGAAAATATTGCAGGACCTTG
The DNA here is from genome assembly GCA_013400755.1 of Pelecanoides urinatrix. Taxonomy (NCBI): domain Eukaryota; kingdom Metazoa; phylum Chordata; class Aves; order Procellariiformes; family Procellariidae; genus Pelecanoides; species Pelecanoides urinatrix. The sequence goes on along the minus strand of VZTQ01000783.1, from coordinate 26,119 downwards.
TAATGGACAAACAAACGTAACCAATGCTATATCCCTATGTGTAAATAATTTGCATGAATGGTTTAGAAAATGAAAGGGAACTGGTCTACATGAGGGAGAACAAATGGGAAGATGGGAAACAGAAACAGTGTTTAGGTTCATATATTGGAGGAGATAGATAAGAAAATTCAAGGAGCCTGTTGTCTCAACAGAACACCACAAGTTACCTGCCAGCTCCTCTAAGCAGCCAACTGACCCCCAAATAACAGGCTGCTAAAACTGTTGCTGACCTGGCATGCAGCATGAGAGGGGGGACAGGGAACTTGCTTGTTTGGAGACAGGCAGGATCAGCTTGCTCTGTGCACAGTTTGCCAGTAGTACAGTTTTTTTTCTCCATTCTGATCTTTCTTCCATCTGCATAATATGTAAGATCAGAAACGGACAGAATTGTTCAACCTATTTCTAAATGAATGATTTAAAAAAAAAAATTCTGTTTGCATTGTTAAGTTCCTTGCAAAATCCTGAATAAACATTCTTGCAGAAGAGGACAGGGAAAAAAAATGTTGTTGTTCCAGACAGAATGACTGGCCCTTTCCTTGCTCTTTTAGGGCAATTAGAAGTAAAGCTGGCCTGGGCAGACATTTCAATCAGCACTTTAGATTTGGTGAACACAGAAAAACTGAATCATTCTCTGGGACTTTCACTGTAGCAACTCTGGCTTGGGCTCTTGATCTTTGGCTTTCCTCCATCGAAGTACCTGATGGGCATTATCTAGAGACATCACCATTGTTGCTGCTCCTCTTCCCTCCTCAGACCACGGCTCTCCCAGTTCACAGACCGAGATGAGTAAAACTAGTATTTTGGAACAGCTCTAACAGCATGAAAAAATGGCTGATTGACTAAAATTTCCCTAACTATCACAGTACAGCTGAGCAAGGCTTGCTGTGCTGGGCTTGAAGATCTCTTTTACCTCTTATGGAAGATGTATTTACTCATTTGGGCATCTCTTGCCTTGAGTTTTGTTGACCTATTTGTTTGTGCAAAGCCATGCCTCTGTGAGGTGTTTGCTCAAAGTCTTGAGGCAGATTCCCAGCTGCAGTGAATGGCAGAGACCAATGCATCTGCTTCAGTTCAGGATTCAACATCAAATTTAAAAGCAAATATCCAATGGAAATTTCTCCACCCGCCCCTGTAAAGATGAGCACAAACACCCTGCCTTCCTCTGCAGCCTGTTTTTTAAAATCAACCCAAACTTGAGTGAGGAGAGTAAACATTGCTGGAATGTGCGTTTCCACTGAGATTAAACATGTATTTATATGCGGCTTTCCAAAATTAAGCTTTCACAGTGGCAAACAGGGAGTTGGGTGCGGAAATGCAATTAGCTGTGATTCAGGCCTCTTGACATACTCGTTGGTGGGCCAGTGAGTTGCGAGTGCTCACACAGAAACTTGACAAAGTAGCAAGAACAACTTATTATGTGTTAACATGAGCAGAGTAAATAACGCAAAATGTTAATAACATTTGGTATTCATTTCCAAACTGTTCCTTTGGGTGATGTAGACAGAAGTACACCTGGCAGGTGATGCTAAATGATGTTTTTCATGTGGAATAGTGGTTGTCTTCCCATTAGTAACATTCATTCCCTTTTCTTGAATTTTGAGATCCTGAGAGACAGACACTATATGAAATCTGATGTATTATTTTCATATAATGGTCTCCCAGCCATTGTGGTGTCAATAAGCATCACCTATCAACTGGCCATGAAGTAGTTTTTCCAACTAAAAGATGAATTCATCGAGATCTTAAAAGGCTTGGCTAAGGCCATCAGTGAAAAAGCAAGGCTTTCAAATCACCCTTCTCACTCTTTCTGTCAATGATCTTAAGGGTCTTTTCCAACTTAAATGATTCTATGATTCTCAGTGGCTTGTATCATCCTCATCCTCTGCCTTCCAAAACGTGTCAGACATTTTCTCCCTTGGTACAATAATCATTTAGAGAAGGTCCTAGAAATAAAATATGCTGCACTTCGTCAGGGCGGTCCTGTGCCTGTTCACGGGTGCGTGGCAGAGACTCTGTCTTTCCTTTTTTTGTGGCTATCAGGCGTTGCGGGGTGGTGTTGGCACCCAAGGATGCCAACATAGTGGACCTGTGTAAGGAAATGAGCAGGAAAGGGGTGGGGGTGGGGGGGAATTAAAAAGCAGCATTCTGTTGGCTTATTAAAGTACTTAAAAAAGGATTTAACTTTTAATTAGAAGGAGATTGCTAGGTCTTTGTGCTTTTTTTGCCCTGACAGCCAGAGTTTATGCTTCCTCCTTTTTTATGTAATTTATATATGCTGTTTGCATTAAACTAATTTTCTGAAACACTGCTTATCTTGTATTTGAATCTTTGGAAGATGGAGATACGGCCACCCCTGTCTTCTGTGCTAGCGACTGTGTCTTCTGATTCAGAGCTACTGTATACTGAAGCCAATAATGATTCACTGTCACAGCAGTGGTGTGAGCAGTCTCAGCTTTTATATGCCATCTGTGTGAGTGAGCTGAATCTGCAGAAATGGGACCCTGTACACATGGCTTTTCCTCTGTTCATGGGTGAAAATATTAAAGCAAATCCGTATGGTCCGTGAGATGTTTTCTGTGTCAGGAAGGGAGTAAAACTGCCTGTCAAACCAAGCTGTTCTCTCTGATGAAAGGGGACTGTTTTTAAACACTCCTTTCCATAGTATTTTGCACGCCAGCCATGTGTGTTTTCTCATCTGACATCTCATTGAGATCCTTGGCTTCAGTACTGCAAGAGGGAAGGGTGTGCTGGGAGGGAAGGAAGTAATCTCTCAATACATACCCAAGCACGTGTGCACACACATGGTCTTAAATCAATCTTAAATGAATTGAATTTTTTTAGGAATACGAAAGGATATTAATCTGGTTGAGCCAGACTTAATTGCTTCCCTTGTGTTTGGATTTTCTATTTTCACATGAAGATATTGGGAAGCAATGCTCTGAGCTATTATTAGATACAAAGGTGGAGACAGGGGGCAAAGGGTTCATTTACAATTCCTACAGCAGAGCATTGAATTTTAAAGCTAAAAAGAAAGTTGATGAGCAGCTTGAAAATAAAGATTCGTCTACTTAGCTTACTGAGTATTTCTGAAGGTTCATGCTGATCTGGGGAGCTCTCCGTTCTCGCAGCTGTAAGACCCGCTGGCTGGAGGAACCAGAAAAAAAAGATTTTTAATTTTTTTTTTTTTTTTAAATGAAAGCACTTACCTTGCAGGGAGAAGCTTGAAAACATAAACTGATATAAAGTCATGAATTGATATAAATGCATTTCTTTTGAAGGAAGCAACTGGAATTCACTTCTGTGGCAGGAGGCTGGGGAGCATAAAGATTATACACACACACACGCACATACATTTTTGTGTTTTGAAAAAGTCAAGTCAGTTAATCCCACATAATGGGATGCCATTATAACCACTACTTCACCTCCATGATCTTTGGGCAATCCTGCAAGAAGCAATTTGGTCATGTTGGGCAGGAGAGCCCATAACATTAGTGTGCTATTGCAAAAGAAATCCAATGCCAAACAGGTTTTCTAGCCCTTTCCTAAAATGCAGTGGTGATTATAACTTCCTTTCACAGAATCACAGGATGGTTGAGGTTGGCAGGGACCTCTGGAGATCAGCTGGTCCAACCCCCTGCTCAAGCAGGGCCACTTACAGCCAGTTGCCCACAACTGTGTCTGGATGGCTTTTGAATGTCTCCAAGGATGGAGACTCTACAACCTCCCTGGGCAACCTGTGCCACTCCTTGGTCACCCTCACAGTAAAAAAGTGTACCCTGATGTTCAGAGGGACTCTCATGTGTTTCAGTTTGTGCCCATTGTTTCTGGTCCTGTCACTGGGCACCACTGACAAGAGCCTGGCTCTGCCCTCTTTGCACCCTCCCTTCAGGTATTTATGTACATTAATAAGATCCTCCCCCGAGCCTGCTCTTCTCCAGGCTGAACAGTCCCAGCTCTCTCAGCCTTTCCTCATATGTGAGGTGCTCCAGATCCTCCATCATCTTCGTGGCCCTTCATCGGACTCTCTCCAGTATGTCCATGTCTCTCTTGTACTGAGGAGCCCAAAACTGGACACAGTACTCCAGGTGTGGCCTCACCAGTGCTCCCGTTGTCAAAAACTGGGCATCTTCTTTGGAAAGGAAAGTTTTGACACGGGAACTGTTCCAACTGGGACACCGGCATGGGTTTTGGATAGCTGCAGCTTGAGTGTTGCAGGGTTTCTTTGTGCTCACTCTTCCAAGCCTCTTCTATCTGAGACTTGCTGCTACATTTGGGCAGCTTTGGTCAAGGAGGGGTTTTCATCTGGGTAGTTCAGCTTTGCCTCTGGAATAAATGTCCCTTTCTGAACTTGTTTCTTCTGTGGCACTAGCTTTTTTTTTTTTCCCCAGTTGCTGTGCTAAGGCTTGTTCAATTTGCCAGGCTAAAGGGCACCACGAGAACATGCATCATTTTGTAGTTTTTCATCTAGGGCAACAAAACAAAATAAGTAAAAAAAAAAATCACTTTGGTGTAAAATGGTTTTTTTCTGTGAAAGCTCCTGAAGCATAAAAATAGTGTCTTGTCTTGAAGAGGGGATATTACTAATGTAAATCCGATGCTGTTGGCAGAGGAATAATATGCTGTATGTCATAAGGCAAGCAACTAAGGAGGAGCTGCAGTGATCGAAATGCCTCATGGGCATACGAGATTGTGGGACTAGGTATTCACACAGAGGATGCTTTCTTACATGTGCCCAGGGCTTTCTCTTATCTCTGAACATGAACCCATAGTGAAATAGAAATGTTCCTGTATTAATAGTGCATCGGAGATAACCCTCATCTGAAAAATACAGTAATACTGCACAACTGGGAACCCTTTCAGAGCAGGGAATTGGACTAGCAATTTCATAGTGTGTTGGTAATGAAACATTTTGGTTCTGTATAAGCAAATGGGCAAGGTTAGTGGACACATTACTCCGGCTGTCGTTGACCCAGCAGTAACCAATTTAGAGGCTTTGTATTTTCTGCTATCCCCGTAAGGGAAAGAAAAGTAGACAGTTAAAAATAGAAATCCCAGAATGAATTAAAGTGCAAAGAGTGAACAAGCTCGTAGTACTGCTGTGTAATTTTAAAATCCCTTTTTTCCTTATAATCTGGACTTTAATATATGTACTACATTGCAAATTCTGGCAGTCTCTGTCCTGCTCCAAAAGGTCACCTCCATACAGGAGGATTTATTCTGGCTGTAACGTGTGAACATGGGTGTTCAGCCCTGGATCTATCTAGCTACCATTCGTATTGATGATTCTTGTTTGTATTTCCCTTCACCTGATGCTGTTGATTTGCAGGAGAAGCAGGAGAGGCATGTCTGTGGCTTTGGCCTGCAAGGGAGGAGGTTAAAAAGATAACTTCGGGTGCCTGTGTATAGATCAGAATTGTTTTTTTTCATAGCCTTTTCAACAGCTGTGGACAGATATCAGACCTTCATAAACTGGTTGTTGCAAGTAGGTTCCCTCAACACTATCCTACACAACAACTGCAGCGTTGGGTTTTCTTTCCTAAGGTTAACCGTCATGCACTCTTGGTTTCATTTAGGTTACTTTTTCTTGTTAAGTTTCCTATCAAGATTAATACAGTTTCTCAAGCAGGAGTCCAACATAATGTGGGATTGTTTTCTTGATTTGCAGATATCCTCGTTGATGGCAAGCTTTGCGATTGTGATATCGTGGTGGACTGCAAAGTGGGGGATCCCATCCCACTGGAGGTGAAGCTGACCAACTGGAGCAAACACAGCGTGGGGCCCTTCGCTCTCACCGTGACGCCTTACCAGGATTACCAAAATGGGGTGCACAACTATGAGCTGCAAGACGCTATCACCTTCGTGGGATCCAACACCTTCTACATCGATTCAGTAAGTCTTTCTATCAAATGGATTGTGATTCCGGATGACGTGCATTTGCAGAAAAGGGCTTCATTATTCAATTGTGCGTTTTAAGGCAGGTTAATTTTTGGAAAGCATCACAATTGTGCTAAAGGTGCTGCTGGGTTTGGGGATATAGAATCATATCTCTGAAATGGTTTAGGGCTGTAATTTCTTATCATGTAAACCACTAGTAGACTATAAGAGACAGTAACTTTTGGTCACTCCAGATCTGACTAAATGTGAATGGGTAACCTTAATAAAATGTTTAATACCATATTGCCAGTCCCTTGAGCCATCCAGTGCAGCCTGCAGTAATAGATTTTAAGTAACTTCTTCTCTTTAGTCCATAAGAAATATCCCCCAGGCTGAGCCAAGGAACTCAGCAAATCAGTTTTAGTCAGCTCCTGAGGAAATGCAACAGACTGCAAAAAGAAAATGCTAAACATTAATGATGAATATGAGGAGCTGGTTCATTTCCTTGTCGCGTAGCATACTCTTATAAAACCATAAAGAAAAATAGAAAACATGCTTAAAATGGGACAAAAAAATTTCCCTTTTTAGAACAATTGAGATTTTGATTTTTCTCTCAAATTCTTCTTTAAAAATTTCAAGTCTAGTAGCTTTTAGCTTCTAAGGCAAAACACTGAAAATACAGATAAAACTACTCTCTCCCACATCCTTCCCCTAAAAACAGCAACAACAAAAAAAACAGGAACAAAAAACACACGGACAGTACTGCAGAGTGGAATAAGCAGTATTTCTGGTAACTTATAAAATAAACATGAAGAAGAGGGTCAGTGTTTGGGATAGTGCTTAGGACCTTTGCTTAGGTCAGCTCTTTGGATAGCTAATAAAATGTACCTGTCAAAACTGAATATTTAAGTGAACCTTAGTAAGAAGGAAGTTAAAGGTTAACCACAGGGATAGTCACCATGCATATTTTTCAATTACACATCATGGAAAGAAAATATTTCAAAAAGCTAATGAGCACAGAATACACCATCAACCTGAATTTTAATGGGGGATAACTGTATTCTTAGCTGAATAATTTAAATATGTCAACAGAAATAATCAAGAGATGGCTTTCTTTGACTCTCTTCCTGACAATGTGGATTTTTTAATCAGAGTGGCAGTGTTTGGATGCCCAGCTGCCGAAGGGCCTGACCCTCCAGGCTAATGAGGGAAAAGGGAGATGTCAGCGTGATGTATTCTTACCTTCTGATTGAGTCTCCTATGGGGCAAGAAGTCAGGAGGTCAAATCTCTTGTGCCTGCCCAGGCAGCCTTCTCATACATTACGGTCCCTGCTTTTGCCCCGTTTTTCAGTATTGTGACATTTCTCCTGTAAACACAGACCCTGATAAGTTAAAAATAGAGTTGTTTTCCACTATTTGTCCTCCTTCTCATCCAAAAAGGTGAAATGAAGAAAATGTCGACTCTTAGACAAGAAGTGTTATATTTCATGGTATGTAGTATTGATACTTGTCCTACACAGGCTCCCAGAGAAAATGCTTAGTCATATTTCTTTGAGGCATAGAGCCCTGATCATGGAAGAAAATTCTTCAAACAGTGTATCTAACGCTGTCAAAGGCCCTTTCATCCCCTGTAATAACTAATTCAGTAATGGAAAAAAGATTTCAGAAAGCCACACCTGTTTTGGGGACACAAAGAAAGTCCTGGTTTGTGCATTTGATGCTTCAGGGAAGAATGAACAAACTCAGAATTGTGTTCATGCTCTGAGTTTGGCAGAAACTCAGACAGATGCTGGTTGAGAAACCGAAGCAGCTCATGGTTAGGTGAGACGAAAGAGAATTCGTTTCTCTTTTTTATAAGTGAAAGCTGATTCCATGCTGGTGTAACTGAGTGCTGCTCTGTCAAAGCTATTAAACATGTGTCCATGATTTTTATAAACTGAGGTCATGGGCACACGATTATTTTGCTTGTTTAATGGAGGTGGCTTGAGATGGTGCCATTTCCCAGCAGCTTGTTTCTGCCCCTCTGCAGGAAGATGCTCCCCTTTTCCCCAGCAGACCCAGAGGGAGAGGTGGTGTGGGCATTTGTTTTCGTGCAAAGCTGGCCAGTTTAGCAAAAACTGCGTTCGTCAGCAGTTTAAGCTAATTGGGCTGACTTTACACTAACACCGGCAAGGTGGTGGTGACATGATTTATTGCACTGCCGAGCTGGGTGGGAGGAAGGATGGAGAACTAGCATATGGTTTGGCATATCAGTAGTGCCTAGTCAAGAACAAGTGGGAGCATCAGGTATTACAGCAAGAGAAGGTACTTCTCACGCCCTGAAAATTTGGCCTGTTGTCATGCTGATGCAGAAACTACAACAGTATTGGAGCTCAGTTGAATGTGGTTTCTTTAGGGGAAAAATCCCAAAACCCAACCTCCCTCTGCTTTGCTAAATGCTAATTTCATACTAAGCCTGATACTCAGCAAATCACAATTATTTTTGTTTCCAGACTAAAAAGTTTCAAATCTGCTCTCTGGAAGACAGGGGGTATATACAGGAATTTTCAGTGTGCACATGCTGCTTCACAGTATGAATATAAATTGGTTAAAGGGTAAAAGTCATGCGATTTTGTATTTCTCTTTCTTGCAACTTGAAGTCCAGGTTAGATGATTTATCTTAGAGGTAATGTAATGAGTGATTATTCAGCTTTTTGTGCTCTTACTTCAATTCAATGCAGCAGTGTTACAAAGTCTGCTGGGATATACTACTTCAAAAAGCAAATTCTTTTACTGAAAATTTTAAAGGTCATTGAGGTATTCCCATGCATTTTAAATTAAGTAAAATTTTTATTTTTAAGCACAACTTCTAATTTGGTTAACCTTACCTTTCTATGCCTGTATTTAACAGAAAAAATAACTTCATCAGTTATCATTTAGATAGTAGAATTTTTTGTTCAATGTGGGGTTTTGAAACATGAGATAACATGGAGGACCCCCACCTATTAATACATTGCATTGAATTATGTTTTACCTTAATTCACAACCTGAAGTTTAGCTTTAGCCGTGTTATTAAAAATCCTTAATTCTTACCAATGTTTTGGGTTTGACTAATTAGTTGATCAGACAGAGTTGCTTTTTGCCAAATTAAAAACAAAAAAAAATTATCTTCTTTGGAGATTCCTGTAACTACCAGTGATTCATCTTTCCTTGTTCCTGCTTTTGCCATTACTATTCTCAAGCAGGTTTTTTTCCTGTGTGTGTTATCACACACTCGCTCAAGTGATTGGTAGTGGGAGATGAGGAGAAATTCATTAGTAGCTGGTCATTTTGAATCGGCTCAGAAGCTATGATGAACATTTGATCACTTCTGGCAGGTCCTCTGTGGCCCATCTGGAACAAATTAGTTTTCTTGGCACTGTTCTACTCGCACTGTAAACTCTTTGGGGCAGTGAACAGTAGCTGGCACTAGCCCTAATCTCCAACTGAGCTCCCTAAGTACTACAGCAGTATAAATAAGTAGTAATTAGTTCTAAGCAATCGCAGTCCCACATGGTAGCCTGAATCGAGGAAGGCTTAGGATGGAGCTAGAAACTTAACTTAATTTTTCTTCTATCTCAGTGGAACAGAGGAGTAATGTGGGCATTTTTTGCTTGATTCTTCAGTCATTTTTTTCTGGAGTAGAAGTTTCCCACCTTTGGTTTCCATGATTTGGTGGAATTTTAGTAAAATCTGTTTCAACTCTGACTCGACTCAGCAAGCATGTATTCAACAGCATCCCAGATTGGCACAACATACAAGCAGATATCTAGTGGTGACACTACCAGACCTGTGTGCTGCTAGATCGAATGACAATGCAAATTTGACCTGGATCAGGCACCAGTATATGATCTTCATGTTTATTCTAGGTTGGCTGGATCATGCATTGCAGTCAGTGGGATGGTGTGTACTGTCAACTACGGCAGGAAACATCTGACTTGTGTACACATCTGAACAAGTCATCCTGAGCTTCCTTCACAGGCAGTGGAGAGCTAGTCATGAGGGTTGATGGAGTTTAGGGGATATTTTAGCTCATTCTACATTTGATCAGATGAATCATTGTGTTGAACAGCTGGCTCAGATGTGGACATCCGCTTTACAGACATTTGGGTGGATTCAGTTCCAGACTGAGACATCTGCATGAGTAGGTGTTACCATGGATGTTGGCCAGCTAAGCTCTCATTAGTCAATGGAGATGGTGTCTGCAGCTGGTGAACCTGGCTTATGCTAACATAGACACCAGGGCTGAGATTCAGTTGCCTAAAAGTAGGTGTCTACCATCGTTTAGGTACTATGGGTATCCCACCTAGCTTCTTACCTACTGCCAGAAATCCTCCTGTAAATCATCCTGTAAATCCTGCCAGCCCTGTGCAGATGTCTCAGTTCCTTACGTCATCCCAAATGTCATGAGGTGCCTATATTTAGGCAACTGTATTCTGACTCTATAGACTGGCCAGCTAGACCATTCTGTGTTTGCTCCACTGGCTGCATTGACTAGATGTCCTCTTACTGTAGTAGGAGCTTGGATACCTAGTGTGCAGAGACACCTAAATGTAGGTGGTTTAACCTCAAAGTTAGTCCTGTGCCCAGTATACCAGTTGGGTTGGATCTGGCCCTCTACTGACCTGACTGCTGCTGATGTACTTGTGGTCTTCTGGGAATGTTTGTAGGCAGCCCCACTAGAGAGGCAGCCTTTCTTCCCAAAGTTAGTTGCTATTTTGGAAGAAACTTCCTGTAACTTCTGCAGAGCCACTTGCATCTAAACAGTGCAAAGGTTTCAAGCTGCTTTTGCTTCCCTGTTTCTTCCCCAAACCACAAGTGTTGATTAGAGCAGTGGTTGTACAAGTGGTCAAACAGATGTGGATAGTCCCCAAACCATGAACGTTGTTGTCTGGTCTGTGCGTACTGCGCACAGGGAGATGGGCTGCAGGCAGAACTGGACATAGACCACTACCTGCCTCGCTGGCTCTTCTCACTTCTGATGAAGAAACTGATGACTGGTGCAGAGACTTGTGCTGTAAAGGCAGGAGGAATGAGCAGCCATGTAGGCAGAACTTCAGCTGAGTGAAAAGACTTTCTGAAAGGAGGCTGTAGTGAGGTGGGTGTTGGTCTCTTCTCCCAAGTAACTAGCGATAAGACGAGAGGAAATGGCCTCAAGTTGCGCCAAGGGAGGTTTAGATTGGACATTAGGAGAAATTTCTTTACTGAAAGAGTGGTCAGGCCTTGGACCGGGCTGCCCAGGGAAGTGGTGGAGTCACCATCCCTGTAAGTATTTAAAAGACGTGTAGATGAGACGCTTAGGGACATGGTTGAGTGCGCATGGTGGTGTTGGGTTGACAATTGATGATGATCTTAGAGGTCTTTTCCAACCTTAATTATTCTATGATTCTATTATTCTATGATTCTATGACTGTGTTGATGCTGATGTGCCTGAAGCACTTTCCTACTTGTCAAGGGCTCTGATCAATGCTGTTACAGATATTTCTTCATGGTGCAGCTAGATTAGGAAAAATGGACTGGGAGCTTGAAAAAGGTATGGGTCCTGAGGAGGCTTCATTTGCTCTTTGCCTCCACTCATTGCTTGCATTAGTGCCTGCCTCTGTCCTCCTCTGGATGCAAGTCCGCATCGGTTCCAGTGAGGCAGAAATAAGGCAGGCAGCCCTGGGAGGAGGGGAAGGAAGCAAGAGGGGAGACTGCTTGATGTTGTTCTGCATGTCCAGACTCAATGCCAGAGGGCAAGAACTAGCAGGCAGTGAGGAAGGGAGATGCCAAGGACAGGGGTCAGGAGAACAGCTGTGGCTGCTCTGATCACTCATGGATGTTACGATGCTGATACAAGTTTGCTGTAGGTCAGCAAAAGTGCTCAGCACCAAAGTCAAAGGGAGCCTGGGCTCTGCCAGCTCTGACGATGTTGCTTCTTGTGAACAGCCAAGCCCCTGGGCAGGAGCAGCAATTTAGGAATGCTCAACAAAGAAGCCTGATACCCCAGGGGACTATACAGGGTTCGTGTCTGCTGGCTAAAGGACCCAGCAATGAAGGTCCAAAAAAACCTAGAATAGGAGAAAATGGAAACAAACAGCTCATTCCTCTCACATCTGAAAGCTACAGAGAACCTTCCTCACTGGAGGTGGTGTCAGGCAATTTTCAACTTTCTGGCATATTCTTGAGGTGCTCCACACCCCTGGAAACTTTTTTTACTTGTTCGTCTCCCCCCTCTTCCCCACCATGGTCTAGTCATCATCCTTGTTCTGATCCTATGCAATGGCAAGATGCCCTTCAGCAAAGGGTGTCCATAGACACTTTCCCAGTTAATACCCCATTATTGATGTCCCAGTTTACCATATGACCACATTTTTTATAGTGGGCAAGAATCCTGATAACCTGTCTCAGAGCTGTTCCAGGCGGTAATGTCCCATCGGATCCTAGTGATGTCCCTTGCAAAGGTTTTCTCCCCCTGAATCCAATCAAGTCCAGCACGTCTGGACATCTCAGTGCTTCTGGATCCAACACCAGAGTTTCTGTTGTGATTGGGCTTGGGTCTTGTCTTGGCTGACCCATGGTATGTCATGCTGTCATTTGGAATCAACGCTGGACTCTGTAACATGATGGACACTGAGGTGTTTGGAGATGATGAAAGAAAGGCCCATTACCAATGAGTATTCAAGTAAAAAAGAAAATACATGGGCACATGAAAGTAGGGATGACCCCATGAGTATATCTTGAGTTGATGGTTTCAGGGTCCACAGAGCAGAAAGGAACTGGTAAGATGGTCTTGGCTGAGGGAAGACCAGTACTGAGGAGCATCAGGTGCCCTTTATTGGGTCTTTTCCGCTGGGATGAAGTTGATTTTTTGCAATTTTTTGAATAAATTCCATCCAATGGAATGGCTTTATGCTGATTCTGTGTTTTGCAACTGCAGCAACTTTAACCCAATTCTAGGCACCTTGAAATTCGATTTAACATCCTGTGGAAGAAGATATTAATTCAAACATTATGACATGCTGCGCAGTTGTGGGATTGTTAAAGTTAGAAATTACTTAAGTGTCTTGCTGAAATGATGGACTGAGATATATTATTTGTTGTAAAGATATGGATCGTATATGGTTTTGTGATGAAGGGAGATATATAAATGTAGAGACAGTGTGAACTCTGTATTTAATTTGGACAAGTTAAATCAGAGTGGCTACTTTTCAAGGGATGTTTCTTGCCAAACTTGATTATTTCAATGATAGTGAGTATTAAAGATTCCTGATTAGAATTTGCAGTCAGATTGTGTCTGAATAATAAGTGGGGATGAATTTAGTTATTGCTAAGTTGTTAAATGGTGTTTAATCATGTATTTAACAGAAGTTCAGAGACACGATTTAGACCTTTAATATAGATGTTGATAAATGCAGTCTAAGGAAAGATTTTGAGTGACCTCTGTCTTAAACCACCTCTGTTCTGGAATCAGTGACTCCTGAAGATCTGTATTCTTGTTTGAGCTGTGCCACAGCTTTGCTGTATTAGAGAATAATACAGGATTTAACTTCCAATGCTCTAGTTTTACCATTGCTAGAATAGGGACAAGATCTTTACTCCTTTTTGTGTGAGGGAAACATTGAGTTGTGAATTGAGAGTACTTTGAGATCATTTGAAGGAGCTACTGAATTGCTAAGTGCAATTATTTTGCTTTGTTGCTGGTTTAATGATGCTGATTTTCACGTTCTTTTTTCCAGGTGAAGCCGACCAAAGACTCTGTGTACTTTGGAGCACTTCTCTTTCTCTACACAGGTGATTTCTACCTGAATATCAAATTCCATGAAGACAACTGCAGCAGGGAGCTGCCTCTCTCTTGGTTCTGCCTTCCTAGTGTCCACATCCGTGCTATGGAGCCTATGGTCCAAACGAAGCTGTAAATGTTCTGTGTGCTATGTGATTAACCACAGTGCACAGAAATGCTTGGCACATCCTCTGCTTGACCCCAGCTTGTTTCTGTCCAACCCCAGGCCACAGTCCCTACTTTGGAGGAACAGCTGAACACTTTCTGAATTGGCTGATAGTCATTTGGGCAGCTGCTTCAGCTAATTTCAGGGGGGGGGAGAGAGAGAGAGAGAGATTATAACTCTGCTAGAGTTTTCCTCTGTTTCCAAAAAGCCTTTGAGATTGCTAATATATGCATTATACTTTCATATACTCTATTGATATCAATGGGTTTGAAAGGGTCTTGAGGACTGAATTTAAGAGGGCTGAATTTAGGAGGGCTGAATTTAACCATGTGTTTGAAGGTCTCAATTCCAACTTGAATAATCCCTTTTTAGCATTTTTCAACAAGAGCTGTATATCTCTTTGAAATTCCTCCTGGCTTATGCTGGACCCATGGCACATACCCTTGAGGTGTAGTTCTCTCTTAGATTTGTTCACAGGCCTGTTCTTGTTCACTTGTTTTTTGAGTATTTGGTGTCTTTGGTAGTAAATAGCAGTAGTGATGCTTTTTCCTGTGTTACTAAAAGAAAGAATAGCAAATGTGCTTCCAGTTATTCTCTTCCTTCCCTGAGCCCAGTGCCACTTGCTCCTGCTAAAGTCACTGCCTTTAGTTTGGTGGATTTATGAACAAGAAATGAAAGAAGGCAATGAAGAGCTAAGGAGTTTTGTCCTTGAGAAAGGAAATAAGCCAACTTTTGGGTTGCCTAGGGCTTTCCTGTGGTTTTGGGCTTTCACAATTCTATTTTATACAATCACAATTGTTTGAAACGGTTGCAGACACTTAAAGAGCCACCAGAATTAATCAGCTGGTCATTAATATCACTTTGCATGAGTTTTTGCAAACTAGTCTGATCAGATTTTTCATGCTAATAGACTGGGCTTGATTATGTGGTGGTTTTTTTCCTTCTTTTCTTTAGAATGATTAAGTTTAATTATTAGGTAATTAAGGCCATGGAATTCCTGACCGTAAAAGTAGTTGATGAATGTTCTGAAAATTTAGCCTGTTGTCTTTCAGAATAATGTTTTTGTATAAAGAGACCCGCATTTACCCATGTAAAGCAGGGAGATATCTTAGCTGTATGATTAATATATTATTTCATGGACCATATGTTTCAAACCTGTCTCAATCTTTTCTTAAATTTACAGCCTGCAGCTCTTAAATTTGGTGGTAGTATACTTTCAGAGGTGGATACACCAAGACGTGGCAGGGGAGCTCCGGTTAGTTCCAGTTAGCTCTATATGTGCTAAATCTACATGCACAACCTCTTTGCAGATTTTTTGTTTGTTTAGGCTTCATCCAAATGTGGGCACATCACTTCATGCCTGACCTGGTCTGTCCTGCTCATACTGTGGAGCGCTAGCCCAGATAGCTCATTCTGGCACTCTACACCATGGCCAGTGGTACTTTTAGATGTGACTGCTATTTTCCCTAGGAATGACAGTGCTCAAAACTCAATTCATTGCATGTTTGCAAATGACTGTAATGTATTCATCCTAAATATATTCCTAATTTGAGGGAACTGTAGCTATAGCATGGTAGCTATATTTCCAGTGTATGCAGGGTATTATGTCTAAAAACTGTATTGTGGCAACGTTATCAGTGTTTGCTCTTGTGCTGTGGCTCTGTATACAGCTTTGAATGCCAGAGTGGAAGTCTTCAGTCTTAAACTGATGGAAATCTGAGACTGAATGAAGTTTTACTTGCAGCGATGTACTGCTCTGTCAGCTGCCAGCTCACAATGTCTGGTAAGAAAACTGTTCCTTAGCCTTGCATGGTGGTTCTGGGCCAGAGACACCCATGGCAAGAGGGTTCAAGCAGCTGAGTTGGGCATGGTTTTGGCATTAGTGGAGCTCGGTTGACCAGTTTGTGCCATGAGGCAGAATTCTCTGTCACTGCATAGGCATATACACAGAAAAATAAGATCCCAGGAGAGCAGGAATTAAATCAGTTAATCTTCTCCATAAAAGGTTGCTTTTGACATGTGTCTCTGTACTATGTTACACAACACTGTTGCAGTGAAATCCAAATTGGGTTTTACTCAGTATTCCCAGCAGGTAATCTGCAGATGCTACAAATACAACTAAGGCTTTGTAAGGACCACATTGCATTTGAAACAAAAATATTGTGAAGCAGATGCTGTTGCAGTCAGGATGCTTCAGCTTACCCAGCTAAGGGATCATTTCCTCATTTATTTTTGAGAGCGTTCTCCGAGAAGAGCGGATATTGTTCTGTGAAGCCCATACTGGGATGCAACTCCCCTATGCCCTTTACTTAGAAAGGATCCTGATCCACAGCCTGCGGAAGCTGTTGGAATGGGAACAGGTTTTATTATAACAAAAGCAAGCTGCATATTTCCTAGGTTTCCAATATGCCATTATAAATCTGCCATATGTGCTCATAAATATAAGTTCTTCTGTGTGAGCTGACCCTTAATGATCTATCTGTTCATTATATAGTAGACCACTCTGTCCCTTGTTAACTTTGATGCTTAGTTGCTTTTGGCATTTATGATATCTTTCCCAATTTTCTCACACTTCTACTTGTCTTGGTGAGAGATATGGAACACAAGAAATTCTTCCTTCTGGGGATGATTTGTGACTGTTCCAGAAGGAGAATATTTAAGTGTCAGCGTAATTTGGAGAAGGGTGAGGGGAAGGTGCTTGAAATGAGAATACTGCATCACTGGGATTGCTGTCAGGATTGGTCCTGCAGTGCTTGAAAAAGGATGACACTTTTCTGATCTGCTCTCCTTTTCTGGAACTGAAAACTTGTTTTTATTTCTCTGAACCACCCAGCTATTGTTTTGAACATGATGAGCCAAACTGCGCATTGTTACACAGATGTAAATCTGATATGATCCCACTTAGTTGAATTAAATCATTCCTAATTTAAATCACCATTGCTAAGAGCAGACGTTGGTCCAATATATGTATGCATTGGAGAAGCATAAGTTGTGTAAATTTAACTGTCTGAATAAATACTTATCTTGTGTTATTTACACCTCTGCCTGTCTCTTCTGTCTATAATTCTTGATAGTGTTCCTGTGTGTTTTTACTGGTAATAATAACATAACTCTTGATGCTGCATTCTGTCTCTGAAAGAATGTATTGACCCTGGAACTGAAATTTCAGCTTAACTTAATTTCAGCAAACTTTCTCTTCCTAGATGAACTCAGAGCTAATGAAAGACGTACGCTCCATAGTGTGGCTCCTGTGTCAGTGTCCATTAACTGTCAGCTAAGGGGAAGGGCATGCACTCATGTGAAAGGTTACTTATGCCTCAATATCCTAATATTGACAATGGGGAGGGTGAAACACTGGCACAGGTTGCCCAGAGAGGTGGGAGATGCCCCATCCCTGGAAACCTTCAAAGTCAGGTTGGACGGGGCTCTGAGCAACCTGATCTAGTTGAAGATGTCCCTGCTCATTGCAGGGGGATTGGACTAGATGACCTTTAAAGGTCCCTTCCAGCCCAAACTACTCTGTGATTCTAAGACCCTTTCCATCCTCTACAGAAACAGCCCAAAGGCTGGAAGGAGGACCACTTATGGAGGTGGTATATCTGGGAAGACTGACTGGAAGCACTTGTTTTGTGCGTACCATCTGATGTCCAGCCTTGTTTGAGCTCCTTCTTTCAAACAGTCCTGAGGCTCCTGTGTTTGGGTTCCCAATCTACAAGCTCTTAAGCTTCCCTTAGTGAGAGCCAGCTGCACTCTCCCTTGGATCCTCTGGCTCCCTTCCTGGGTGTGGGCACTTCGTCTCTCTTTGAGTGTGCATCCATCCTACTTGCATTACACACACTAGAACAGTGCTCTCTGCCAACTTCCCAGGATGTTAAGCATGCCTTCTAGAGCTCTGGGCTTGCAGTTCAGCTGTTTGGACACAGGTGGGATTTGAAGGCTTTCTTACAGGTACATGCTTTACAGAGGTTTGTAAACACTAATGCTCTTTTCTTAATACAGAAGACGTGCAGATCTGGAAAATTTTCATGTCCAGTGTTCAATGATACATGTTTACTTCTGCAGGTTAGACCATTCTGGGCTTAGGTTAGGGTCCTTAGGTTGTCCAGCATCTTTTTAGCTCTTGGTTTCTCATCTCTCTCTTTCTCATCTCATCCTTCCCACCAACTCTTCCACTTACTGCTTTTCTTTGGTTGGCCCCAACAGAAAGGATCAACATGTCCGTTTCTTTTACTCCCTCCTTCCTCTGCATCTCCATCAGAGCCCTCCTAACACTTTGGTCATCTACTGGGGAAAAAAATTGCTTCAAAGCCAATTTCAGTTGTTAAACTGGAGTTTGGCTCTCATATCCTTCTTAAAAGCATCTTGAGATATTTCAGTTGAACGGGACCTTGTCTATTTTATTACCATCTGGTCTTGCTTGTTGGAGTGATACTTAGGCTACTACATTCATGATGCATCAATTCCATAACACCAATGGGACTTGTGCTGTGTGTAGATGACATGTCATTTAACATATATTGATTACTTATTGTCCCTGTGTTCCTGATTCAGCAAGATCTCTAAGCATGTGTCTAATGTTAAGCACTTTAATAGACCCACTGATTACAGCTAATTCCCCTGCCTGGGGAGCTTGCTAAACCTGTGTTCAGATGTACAATCTGCATCTGAACCCACAAATTTGAGATTGAGGCCCCTCTCCCATTACGTTGCATGGGCCATCACCACCGGCTCCCAGGAACCCTGGTACAGGAGAAGACATTTAATCAAAACCTAGCACTATCATTTTAATACATGAGGGACAGATATACCAAGTCTGTGAGTGCAAAAGATCCTTCCAGGCCAGTATGTGCTCAATGTATATCTATACCAACCACAGCAATGAACCTTGAAGGCATAAATCATACGCATAGATTTGCTTGGGAAATCATGTTATACCCAAAGGCTGTGCCCAGTAGCTGCATATTAGTTGAGACAGTGCTCAGCCACCTCCTGCTTGCAGTTGCTCTTCCAAGTGTTCCTCTTCCAAGGGCTGGTACCACCAGCACCGGCTGCGCTGACGTCCTCTCAGCCTCCCCATCTCCACATCCACATCCACAGGAAAAGTCCCCAGGAACTGCTCAGAAATTACTTGGCATGAGGGAAGGCGTATGTTAACAAAGAGGAAACACAGCACCACTTTTGTGATGAGGGAGCTCTGGATCCTCTGAAGAGAAGAATTCATTATGGCCCAATGTACTCTGATGTCAGGACTGAAGAAGGGCGATTTCAGCCCCTTTTCAGCATGTATTCAGTTTGAACAAAACAACATAGACACTGCCAGAAAGAAATCAGGCCAACTATTGAAACGGTTTAACAATGAGCATCTTGTTAATGACTATGAGTATGTCATCACTAATCTGTGACAGAAACAGGGCCCTTTGATATCCAAAGTCTGCCCGTGTTCTTACAGAATGGTCCAGGTCGATGGCTGAAGTGATGCCATGGTTCAGTTTAGGCATCTGCCTACCACCTCCTTTCCCAACAGCGCAGATCCAGAGCACAGATGCCATTCCCTCCCCATCCCTTTGCCTGATTCACCTCTTCATGTGGCTGCACGAGGCTGAACCTGCACGATGAGTTTGGCTTGAAAAGGGGAAAGAAAAGGCAGGGGAGTATTTTCCTTTAGCGTGCGTACATGCGTGCGAGGGGGTTGTTGATGTGCAGCTCGATCGTTGCACAGACCATTGAAGCCTGCGAGGTTGCAGCATCCCTCACAAACACATTTGCAGAGCTCTTCGGGGCAGCACAGGGGTAAATAAGCAGTGGGAGGAAGGGAGGGTAGAAACGCAGAGAGAAATGGTACAGGGCTACAAGCAGAAACACCTCTGCAAGGTACCCGAGGTTAACTGGGATGAATCAAGGCCAAATGGGTTATATAACTGCCATGACATTAAAAATAGGTTACGCTGTATATTAAGATTTCATTTATAAATTGTTTATAAAGCATTCATAAATGTTAGATGTGGTAAGCACGTTATGCACACGAATACTTTGTGTTCCAAGATTATCGATGGCAGATATTATAGATGGTTAAGTCACAGCTCTAGAGACCAACAGTTCAATAGCAATATACAATAAATGATTCATCAATCACTTAAACATGTATTAAGCATTTATTTGTTCTTTATAAATGGAACCTTAATATGAAGTGTGACCTTAAGAAGTGTGAAACAGGGAACTTTCCCCCTTTCATCATTTTTTTTTTTTTTCTTTCTAAAAAAAAATTAAAATACCTCTCAAACCACCAGTTTAGTAATGATTGTGCTTTCCCTCACTTCTGGCTTGAGAGATGCCACAGACTCCTGAGAATTAAAAAGGGTTCATGGAATGAGTGCGGCATTTGGATGTGCTCCCCTCTGCCTGCAGATATGTTTTGTGTCAGTTGAGGGTATAGGCTCCAGGGATGCAGAAGGATGTCACCCCAGAAGGATGTCTGCAGGTGTCTGCAGGTGCCTGGAAGAAGCACAAGAGCAAAGGTAACGAGTGTAAAGTGTAAAGTAAGTCAAGAGCAGAGCAGAAAAGCCGTAAAATGAGACTTGAACAAGATAATTTAATTCATTAAAATAAACCCTCCAGCCAGCTGTGGGCATTTGCTTATGGAAGATGCCACCAGAGAAGATGCCACCATTGCAGACCCTCAGCACAAGACAGACCAGGTAAGAGGTTTCTCCTTCCCTACCATGGCATCTGCAATGTAAAAAAAACCTGGAGGAAGGTGTAAAGGTGTAAAGCTTGCCCATCCCATCCCAGCTCTCACTCCCTTGGAGAGCTGAGCCCCTCAAGACTCTTTTATTAGTGGAAGAGATACAAGATGCTCCTGTCTTTCCACACTTGGCCTAAGTCCTGGCCAGGGCTGTGTCTTTACAAGTCTCTTGAGGAGGGCATTGCAGGGACCTGGACCAGGTCTGTAGTATTTGAATTGTATATAGATATTAGCCATTTCATGTAGTGTCATTGGATAATGAGCATTTAGATTTAGCACAAAAAGTAAGACAAAATATATGCAAATGCTTTGCAATATTATTTTCAATACAAATATTGGGTAAATCTACCAGATTTTCCCTTTTGTATACCTCTCCAAATGTTGCTGCTATTGATTTCAATATAAAATCATGTCCTCTAAAGCTGTGGACAGTCCATACTGAGGACTTGGGGTCACACAAGCTCTGTTGGGAGAAACAACATGAGGGATCAGCGATGTTATTAACACAAGCCTCTTCATTTAAAACTACTAGATATGAACAGGAGCCACGTGATGAGCTGTTGTGATTTATAGGGGAGTCATCTGTTCTCCCTAGGAAATCCACAGGGAAGAAGGGGCTCTGTGAGGAAACGCCCACCCTGCGTCAGAACAGTCACGTTTCCAAGCTGAAATGCCTATTTTTTTGCTATAAAGAGAGGTCAAGGTGACTAATTGAGATGGAGACATCCACTTACCTGACCACAGCATTTAGGTGAGATAAATCCCCCCTGCCCTGCCCTGTCAAATGCAGATGAAGTTAACTAATGTGTTTAAAAGTTTAAAAGGACCCAGGGAGACACCTCTGCATGCAAACAGTATGAGCACAGGAGCCTCATTTCTTTGGAGGTGGGCTCAAGCAAAACCCTTTCCCTCCCCATCCAGGATGCGGTTCCACGAGGACCAGGTTTGTACGTGGGCTTTTCAGCGCTGCTGCGGTACAAATACCAGGACTGCAGCTCATTCCCAGTATTTTTCCTTTTCGCTCTGCACACCATCGGCCAGGTGCACGGTGACCTTCCGGACGAGCAGGACATCACGCGGTATGACAGCAAGGAGCCACATGATGGGGAAATACAGGTCTCCTGGGGACCACCGATGTAAAATGTCCAGGGGAAGAGGGAAACCTGCTGCAGCTTTATCTTGGCTTTGTGCAAACCTGCTCTGATGAGACCCTCGGCTGAGAGGCATTTTGAGCCGTTACTGAATGAGCACGGTCATATTTTCCCTCTCTCCCTTCCCCGCACCCCTTGCTGCACTATAGATAAGGCGGCAGTGTTTTGGCAGCTGGGAGCTGATGCTCTATCTGTTTGCACATATAGGATGCTAATGAAAATGTGCCACCCATCACCGTTACTGGGGTTTAGCTTGCCTCTACTCGTAGCGCTGGGGACATTGGCTGGTTCTTTTGGTGGCAATGCAAAGAGCAATGATGCTGGGTGCAGGTCACAGACCAGGCAGACATCTGCATTCAAAACCAAAAAAGCCCCTGCATCAGCTTTGCTTACCACTCTGTCATAAGGCTCGGCTCCAAACCTCTTTTTGCCCCTGCCTCTTTAGATTTTCAATTTTTTCTGACATCAGATTTATTTATTTTGTAAAAAAATCCTTTGCGTCATTTTTCTGCAACTAGACTGTACCGTTTTGTCCGTTTGACCTAACCCTCGGTTTCTGGGTTTAGAGCGGTCAGAGAGAGTCCATGGATGAAGTCTTCCTCTCCATTTTCAAGTGTATCCTTTACCTGCTCAAGGCTTGTCCACCTCCCGCCCTACTCTGCTGCCTGCCTTATTTCAAGGTTAGGCACTGGGAGGAGAATAAGAGCCCTGCCTGGCTGGGCTCTCCCTTCAGACCTGGCACATCTGGTTTGAATTAGCCCACGATACTGTTGTCTTCTCTTCCCTTATTTATCGGTCCTCCCACCGGCTCCCAACCACCACACTGGCAAGACTCTGGTTCTGGTGACCTTGGTGCATTGGAGAGGAGAGAGGAGAAGAGATTTAGTATCACCTTACTATCTTCTGCAAAATCCATGTTTTGTTGCTTAGTGACAACATCTTTATACGCAGTCGCAGTGCTACATGTAAGATACTGAATGTGAAGCGCTGCCGTGCAGCGAGAAGTTAAGCTTCGCTAAATGCCACGTCTCCCTGCTCGGTGCTGGTGATGGGGTTCCCAGCTCCTTTTCCAAACACTAAAGGGCACATCAGGTCCTAGCACTGCAGGCTGGCAACTCCCCCCTCCCAGCTCCATGGCAGCGTGGTGCTTAGCTGAAGCAGTGGTGGTGGTCCTGGTCTCTCTGCCGTATTCGGGACATCCCAAATATTGCTGGTGTCCAGGTGGGTGGGATCTGGGGGCAGATTCAGACTGCCTAGGAGGACAATGTTCCTCTGACCACCCTGCAGACCTCAGGAGTGTGAGGCAACTGCGTGTAGATACAGCCTTGCTTAGCTTGACCCAAAGGTTAATTTTACTGCACAATCTTTCCCAGGAGGAAACACTTCAGCAGTTCTATTTCTCACTTCCACCTGAGGATATAAAGATGACTCCTAACTGTTTTCAAGCCTCCGTCTTGGTGATACTATAATTCACATTAAGAGAGGAGGCCCTGGAGCTACAGGCGGTCCAACCCTGCAGTGACAGCCGCAGAGTGTACCAACCCCAATGACTCGAGCAAGGGAGCATGTTGCCCAGCCACGTGCCCTTCCCTCACCTTGTGAACCCTTTGCACCTTGTGCACTTTGTGCTTACGGGTCCAACAAAAGCAATATAGAACGGAACGGAACGGAACGGAACGGAACGGAACGGAATAGAATAGAATAGAATAGAATAGAATAGAATAGAATAGAATAGAATAGAATAGAATAGAATAGAATAGAATAGAATAGAATAGAATAGAATAGAATAGAATAGAATAGAATAGAATAGAATAGAATAGAATAGAATAGAATAGAATAGAATAGAATAGAATAGAATAGAATAGAATAGAATAGAATAGAATAGAATAGAATAGAATAGAATAGAATAGAATAGAATAGAATAGAATAGAATAGAATAGAATAGAATAGAATAGAATAGAATAGAATAGAATAGAATAGAATAGAATAGAATAGAATAGAATAGAATAGAATAGAATAGAATAGAATAGAATAGAATAGAATAGAATAGTTGGAAGGGATCTACAACAATCATCTAGTCCAACTGCCTGACCAATTCAGGGCTGACCAAAAGTTAGAGCATGTTATTAAGGTTGTTGTCCAAATGTCTCTTAAATATTGACAAGCATGGCGCATTGACCACCTCTCTAGGAAGCCTGTTCCAGTGTTTGACCACCCTCTCAGTAAAGAAATATCCCCATCCCCACCCCAAAACCAAGCAATGTGAATTGGCAACGATTGATGAATCAGGATTGGGCCATCCCCTCCACAGCAGACAGTGGCAGTGAGAAGTGGAGAGGGTTTTCCCCTCCTCAGCATCTCCTCTCTGGCAAGAACAATTAGCAGCCACTCATTTGTCACTCCAACAAACCGAAGCTGGGAGACACAGATCTGGCCTCTGGCTTGTGACCCACCTTGTTACTGGTAAGTGGATGTGCGAGATAAATAAACCCAAACCAAAACAGTGGCAAAATCCCCCAGCTGTATCAGAGAGAAGAGCTCAGGGATGAATGCCTGGTTCAATTGAAACGAAGCGGCTGCTGTATGAAAATGCATATTTCATGGGCTACCTGTGACTGACAATGCACCAAATACATTTTGGATGGTCTGCCTTGCTAGTAAACTCTGCCTAATCAACTCTGGGGACTGAAGTGGTTGCAGCAGCCTTGACTACACCAACACAATATTCCATTTTTATCTTGTTTGATACCGTTTCGTACAATGCGGCACACTCTCATCCGAAAGCTGCATTGCTATTCTTATAACAAAAGAAAGATCTCCTCTCATTTTAGTTGAAGTCTCCATTTGCATTAAGAATGCCCAGGGGATGTGGTTACACAAACACGCTTTATCCGAGGGAAATGTTGAGCAGGGTTCCTGGTAAGCCCCAGCTCATGTGTCTCAGGAAAAAAAAAAAAACAGAAAAAAACAAGTCAGGGCTGTAGCAACACAGTTGGCCTTTTTTTTTTTCTGCCACACTGGGCAGCAAACCCACACCTGCGATGGTGCACAGGAGGGCTGTAACAGCGAGAACATGCCTCTGGAATGGATTTAGAGATAATAAGAAATCATCTTAATGCGACTGTTGAATGTACAAGGGATCCAGTAATAGTTATCACAGGTACACTTTCATTAACTCCCTTTAATTTAAAAGCTCAGTGTTTGCAGCAATCTTTTACGGGCAAGAAAAAGTCAAATCAAATAAAAAAAAATCCCGCTGAAGTGCAGTGCTGCTGCTTCCCCCAGGAGCTGTTCAACACAGCCTGAAACCCGGCCGTGGTGATCCCTCCAGTCCATCCCGCAGCCCTTCGATGGGCCGGGCGGGCACTGCCAGTCCTGCGGTGCCACTAAACCACCCTGTGTCATCCATTACCCCCTTATCTCTTTACAGCAGGGACCCAGGCTCGCTGCCTGCAAACGGGGCTTGGGTGAGACCTTTCCAGCAAGTGAAACACAAATGACAGCACCTACCACGTCACCAGAGCCGCAGCTTTTCCCCATGCTCCGGGTGAGATAACGAGCACAGTCCAGGCTTGCAGCTATGTTCCTCCACCCAGGAATAACCCGTGTTCATACCTATTGGGGGGGAAAAAAAAAGAGAAAAGGAAGTAGATGGTTTAATACCCAAACCTAGTATAGTTCTGTGACAAAAACCTAAATTACATAATCAGGTTGCAATGTAATTCTCCTGAAAGTTAATAAACTATTCAACCTACCCAATACATTAGCTGCACAAATCAATTAACATGCCAGGGAGATCAGGGATTTCAAACGAAAGCCCATAGCTTATGGAATTTGTGATTGCTGAGCTGGGGGAGACAGACCATTGCTTCAACATGACGTTGTCCCCCCTTTCCTCCTCCACTCCACCCTGCAGAGGTTACACTAAATGCTGGCAGGGAACGAGGAGAAAAGTGACCCAACTATCTCTTGGTTGACTTTTCAACATCTTGCTGATCTCTGCTCCTAGTTTTTCTGTGAGCAATTCAGCTTTATGAAAGCCTTCATACATATTCAGGCATTTCAGAGGACAAATGCTGGGAAGGCTGTAGGAAATTTCGGTGCAGTGATGGAGCGTTTCTGTGTTCACGATAGGAAATGCTTTTATTTGCGGAAGCAGGATGAGAGGTGGGGACACAGAAAGGAAAAATAGTTCGGTTCAGGAAAGGTTTATTAAAGGAAAATAACCCAACCATTAGATGCTATCTGTGTTGTGAATCGTATACATTTCCAGCTCAGCTTCAATGTAGGACCTCGCTCTGTAGGGGGTGTGGTGTAACAGCGTGGTGACCTTTGCGGACAGTTGGGGGTTTTAGGGCTAAATGTGC
>VZTQ01000782.1:0-126959 GCA_013400755.1 Pelecanoides urinatrix | reverse complement strand
AAAAAAAAAAGTACAGATAAGCAGTTATGCAGATATGTATGCTCATTTTAGTGGCCTGCATAGTCAAAGTCCCACCCCAGTGTTATCCAGAGAACAAAAGAGGATATTTAACTCTCAGAACACCACCAAAAGAAAAAGATAATGGATTGAACTGAAGTAAACCAGAATTTATTGGCTATGCTTTTAGTTTACAGGAGAGGCTGATGCAGATGAAATATCTTTCTTTATTGGTGAACAAGTAAGAAGGGTTAAAATACCCCAAGACCACCAAAAAAAAAAACCAACAACAAAACCAAAACAAAAAACCAACCCAAGTCACAAACAAGTTACTGAAATGCATCCTCATCCAGCATATACACTGCATGAAAATCAAAATGCCCCAGGTTCTGAACACAGAACAAATAGAATCACTCAACCAGCATCTCTAGAAAGCCAAGAAAGCAAAACCAGTAGTGTATATAATGACTGAGGACAGATACTTCCAAATGAGTTAACCACAATGTTTTGAGTTCAGTTTGAGTTACAGCAGCCTTATGAAGGAGCTGAAGCTAGCGTATTGCTTTTGAAATCGGCTTAAAGTGATGCAAACTCTATCTTACTTTGTAGTGGAGCCCCAAAAACTACAGGAAGAGAGAAGGTATTAAGGTACAGCAAGCAGTATGCTTAGCTTGAAAAAAAGAAGCACCTGGTCTTCACAAGTGCACCATTAGAATAGAACAACTCATTACTTACAGGTTCAATTTCAACACACCATGAACACTACCTTCTTCATGTTTCTGAGCACACTGAAGCTGCTACATTATTTTTCACTATGATTTCAGCAATATGTTTAGTCATTGAGAGTATATAGTACAATACATACACTCCAGCAATCGCCACCCTTCAATCCCTCTTCATTTCTTAAAGGTGGTTCCAGTGCAGCATTGAACAAGACTGTATATGACCAGAACTTTGCATGTAATATGGGTCAAATCAAAAGGAAAATGCCATAAAGTTTACTCTATATTATGACATCAGATATGAACATGAATCCCTACACACACAAAACTCCAGGAAACGAAACCTATCATCCCAAGACAGACACAAGATTTTATCTGAAAACACAGGTATGCCTGAGTTATGGTCTGGACTTGATGTACTAACAAGACCAAGTGTCCAGCACACAGAAGAACATGATGTGAAACAAAAAGCCCCAACAAGTTCTGTAGAGTCAAGAGCTTGTAAAAAGGTTGGAATAAAAGCCTCGGGAAGTTAGTCTGAATATGTATAGTCTTAACGTACTTCAACTTGACGACTTTTTAAAATTAACCACTTTAATCAAAGAAATAAAATGGCACCTCTTAGAAGAAACTATGTTTGGAAAAAGACAGAGACACATTCAAAGCCAGCTGTACCATACTGCAATCATGATAAACACTAAAAATGGTTGAAAAAAACTACACAGTACATAGATTATACACATCCCGAAAGATTAAATGAATGTCACTGCAAACAGTTCTTGCCTAAAACACTCATTCAGTAACAAGGTTTGGTCTGTGAAACTCCCTGAGAATAACCTCTAAAATACTTGCCTTGTCCTTGCCTACAATTCAGCATCATCAAAACCCACTTCCTCAATGAAACACACTTCCAAATAGTGTTGTCCCTTTCAGCTCCCTCCAGATGAGGAATTCCCAGTTCTGTATATCACTATATCTACTACCATATTTGACTATACATTCTACAGTCCTGTGTTAGAATCCCAAAAGTGTCTTTATCATCAAACTGCAGTAAGAGTAGAAAGTGCTAAAAACTTTCTAGAAACTAAAAAAAAAAAAACCAAAACCAACAAACCCTATACATTTTTTCATTGGGATTTTTATGCCAATGAAACAGCAATTCCATGCTTACAGCTGTTTCCCTAACTGCAGGCAGCCAAATACTAGTGCAGTAAAAACAATAAGAATCTAACAGAATTCAACATTTGTTTACAGACTTCAGATGAGTTACAAAACTGTTTGAAGCGCAAGTTTTATCCACTAGTTAAGATATGCAGCTCTAACTTATTTTCAAACACTAAAAAGCTACCAGCTTTCATTAGTTTTGCAGTGCTACCTGCCTTTCATTACTTACAGACTGAACAATTAAGTTCTGGACCATTACCATCAATTACAGAGTAAAAAAAGAATCTTGAGACCTTATCAGACAGTAATATAGTTATTGTAAAAGAACTGTATTCAAACACTACAGGAAAGAACAAAAGCATATGCATGCAAATAGAAGCAAAAAATCTCCGAGAGGCTAGCTAGAAATTTTCAAATAAGTTATACTGTCTTCTAATAGACAAAAGTTTTATGTTTAAGCAGACTGTAAAATTTGTGTACTATAAAATTCCTTCTTTAAACACAAGAAAATATTTCTGTTACAAACACCTGTTACAAATGTCCTTAAATCTAAATTGTTTATTTACACAAGAATGACTTGGAGTCACACAGACATATGTATGATAGGTATAAGAATTAGTAAAAATTAGTTAAATTATTTTTCCTTCATTTTGAAAGACGGTTCTTCCAAAAATTATTTACCTTTAAAGCACAAAATATGCACGCATCTCCCTGACACACGTGTCCAGTTAAACCTCTTAAACTTCGTCGAAATATGTCAAGTTGCCATAATACCTGTAAAAATAAAGTTTCACAGAAAATAAGTAATGAGTTCTGAAGGTTCTACGTTTAATGCAGCAACATATAGTAGATTTTTTTTTAATTTCACATAACATGTACAAGTTGAGCACCAACACTGCTACAAGAATTATGGTCCTTTTCCATTAGTTTGGTAAATTGTGGAGGTGGAAGTGGAAGGTTTGCATTCACCACTCAAAATTTAGATCTCCTCTTTAAACTTTTTGAAATAAAGGCAAATGATGTGCTTTGTGTGAAAGAAAGAGCTGAAGTACTCTTATGGAAACAAGCAGCAAGCTAAACTGTAAATCTGTAATTTACATAGATTGTAATAGTCATCTTATGGCTTTAAATAAGAGGAAAGCAGCTATGGGGTTTAATTAATTTCTCTTTCTCTCTCCCTCTTCGCCCCCCCTGTGCTTTCTTTCAAATTAAAAAAAAATTGAATTGCTAGGTAAAATGCAAGCACCATTTCGGGTTAAGTCTATACTATGTTCTTATGGTCTCTTACCAAAATGATAGCTGAAATACATTTGTTCTTCCACAGATCAAAACAATCCTGGTGCTCAATCAGGTGTGTTTCTCCCTTTTATTTGTGTAACTACTCAGCTTGACTACACTATACTGCTTTCAGTATCTAAGGTACACAATCAGTGCAGTAGTTCATAAAGTTGCCCATTTTTAAAAAAAAAAAAAAAAAAAAAAAAAAGAGTTCTCAAGAGGCACAGTAACACAACAGCTGCAAATCCAGGGCAAAAAAACCTATCTATAAATATAAATATTAAAATGAATTAGGATACTTGAAAATGAATGTGCGAACCTCAGTTCTGAAGGTTGAACAGAGGTTAAAAGAAGAGAAAGGAACACATTCCTCCTTGTAAAAGGCCAGTCACCAATCATCAGCCACTGTTTGATAAACAGCAGTAGGTTGTGAAGTAGTAAGATTGCCTGAAGCTATAACTAAAAAACGACTTAGGGTTTAATTTTAGGGCACCCTAAGGGAAAATAGCAAAATTGCAAGAGAATATAGGTCATGCTGTTCCCATTGAATGTAAAACAGCAAACTCATTCTACTAAATCTATCATACATTTTTATTTTAAATGTATTTAGATACCATACACATACACACCACATAGATGTATCTCTCGTATCTCCTATGTTTAAATCCATACAATTTGTAAGACTTACAGTTTTTTTAGGAAGTCTACGTATCTTTTAAGCCCTCTGCCAGCTTGGCAATACTTCTGTACAATTTGAAAATGATCAGGTCCGAAATTTAAGCATTACAAAAAAATATATTGTTCTGCTCTTTATTTGCACAGTCTAGAAATTTATTGTTGTTAATTTCTAGATTTAAAAAGACAATAGTATTAACTAACCTGTGCCTCTTATTGTGACTTGCAGGCAACGTGGAAAGGCTAGCACTGCTCTGTCACAGAATTAAGTAGATCCCCATATTCCCTGTCATATTGTAAAAGCTCAGTTTTTTTATCATGTTAATGTCACTGTACTATTAAACTACACTTAATCCATCTAAAGAGTCAACATTGTTTCAATTGCAGCTCATGTAAAAACAGAACAGTGTGTAGGTAAACACATGCAAGAAGTTGGGCAGTAATATGTATGCATATAAACAGTAAAAAGAAATCTAAGTCATATTTCTTTGGTATCAAGAATATCTCCTATTCTAATTCCACAAATATTTCCTAAGATTAGAATCAAGGCTTTCAACTGTATGTGCATCTTCTGATATGTCCCAGTACCACGCATGTCCTAATTCTGAGAAAATGATATTTTAATAAAAACAGTGCCCTATTCAATAGAAGTAGTAGTACTGGTTGCCACACATTAAAAAAGTGTCTCGTAAATTTTGCCAAGTAATAAAACTGCTATGTTTGACATAAACATTAGTATTAAATTCAAGCAGCAAGCTTCCAAATACAAAAGGAAAGTTTTTCTGATATTCTGAATGCATGCAAACAAAATAACATGCTGACATTTTTTTGCAAAATTCAATCAATTCCTTAAAATGACATGCTATTCTGTCTTTCTTGGAATCATTAAGAAGTTTAACTGAGAACTGAATTTAACACCATTGAAAAACGTGCTGTATTTTTCTGTAGAATACACGTACTGCAATACAAATGGTAAAAACAGCATTGCCAGGAGAATGCTTTCCCTACTATGACCATCTAAGCTGCTAGAAAAACAGAACTGTTTAATAAATCAAGTTTTTTCTTACCTGAACAGCACTGTTAAGAAAGCAGCTGTTTTGTCCTGGTTCATTTAATAAGCCTTTGGTAGGGGCCAGGGATAGTATACTTCCAGGCTGATAAACTTTTCCAAGGTTACCCCCAGGTTTTCTTAAGAATTTCACCCATGCCATTATTTTTTAGACTTTATAATTGCAATATTTATGCTTAAATATTTAAGGATATGATGGGTGCAAGGCAAAGAAGGTGGTCCTAAGAGAACTGCTCTAAAGTCATGGCATTCCATTCAACTCCGGTCAATAGTAACCCCTCATGAGTTTAAGTCCATTTTCCATGAGCAGCTGTCAGCCATCTATCAGGATTAGTCTGTCAGTCAAAATACAGCTATACAAAGTTTTAAGTCTCAGACTTTTAAAAAAAAAAAAAGTCCAGTTAAGGTTAAAACATGTTAAAAGTTATTAGAATAAAAGTTCTTATTAAGCAAGTTGCACAGTAACTGACTTCTCCTTCCAGGGATATCAATAAAGTATTACTATAAATCATTAGTTGTATTATATTGCAAGTTTATATATATCACAAAATGGAAAGTCCTTGACAGGTGTTATACTCCTGTTCTCTCATTTCGTTCCATCTTCTTTTTACTTTTAACTGTGACTCATGAAGTATATTCTAGTTTAGAAGACTCCATGTTTATTTCATTCTCTTTCCAGTGAATCTGAAATAAGAAAAAACCAGAAAATATAAAAATAGAATTTTCCAAAATGTTAAAGATCTTCGAAATCAGAAAACAGATCCTGGCCAAAACAACCTCTTAATCTAAAGGCAGATGCAATTACCAGGGAAGAGGAGGAGAAACAATTGCCATCTAGAAGTTGTTTTTCAGGCAGAAGGATTATTTTATCTGTCATAATCAATTATATTCTAATTTATTATACACCTCTAAAGACTACGATAGAATTACTGTAAAAGTTCTGCTAACAATATGCAACAGCTTATAAAAAGAACATATAACATGTAAGTTATTCTAACGTTGACTCTCCAAGTCTAATAAAAAGATTACCATGAAATAGATATTTGTGTTCAACACTTGAAAGCCTAAGATTTCAATATCCTAGCAAATCACATGAACTGATACGTATTTCTATGTCTTAAGATTACTAAGATGTTATAGACAGATTCTCAGCTAGTATTCAGCTTTCAAAATTTTGTACTACCTAGCAAACACTACATAAATACGTCATTAACCTAGCTGCATTCTTAAAGCATCCAGAAAAACATCTAATAGAGTAAGAACATTCTGGTAGCTGCCGTAACTCATTCCAAGATTTTCCAATTCCAACAATAAGAGTTGTTTCTCTCATTGTTGAAGGTACATATTTAAGGTTACATGACTCATCATCCAGAACATCACCACAGGCACAGGTAAAGCTCATGCAATGATCATCTCACAACAATGGATTATTCAATCAGTTTGGCATTACTACATCATCCACAAACACTTGAAGTAATGGCATAGAACAGAATGAACTTAAATAAACCAAAGCGATTAAAGCTGCATATTGAGGGGGAAGGGGGGAAGTGAAATTTGGGCCTCACATTACAACCAAGATATTCACCTTAGCTTTTACAAGCACGTGAGATACTAAAGACATATCAGTATACTTCAAAACTTGCAGCCTTCTCACTATCATTTTTTCCACTGTGCAAGCCTTTCAAGATTGGTGAGCAGCATTAAAAAACACAAATAAATTTTGTAGTTGGAATGCTGTATAAATCGAAAGATAACTTTCCCCAGCTCAGAACAACCAACACCACATTCATGACAAACAGTTCTACAGCTCTCAAATATTATACAGCTGGGAACCACAGAAACAAATCATGTGACTTTCAAAAACACCTGCAGGAAGTCTTGCACCCCTAAAACCATTCCCCTTTATTTAAAAGAAACATTGGTACACGCTTATATTATCAAAAAAATCAGTAACTGGAACCTAGCCAAAAGTCCCTTTTGTCCCATGCATAATCAGATGTTTTTTGTTTGTTTACTGATGATACTGTATCTCAGCCGTAAGTAATTTGATTTAATAATACTAGAAATAGTGCGATTTGTGACAGCACTGAGGAAGGAGTCCAAAATCTAACTGGAAACTGATCTTGACAGAATATAATTCGATAATTTTGTTTTCTTTATGTTCACTTCACTAAGCATTTAGCTGTTGGGCTGTGTTTCAGAAAAGTTGCAATGATTCACTGCAAGAATTTAATAAAAAATGGTTCTGGATTAGCTCTATGTTACTCTCACATTACATTAAGATGCTTGCTGTTTAATTTCACATCCACAAAGTTATGACTACAAACAGTTTCAACTATCACATCAGGTAAAGTGCACACAATCTTATTCTAATAAATTGCAGAATACATTCATTGTGCTGTTTTCATATGTGGGCCAGATATTCATTTTCCAAAGCACTGTGATATTATATTCATATGGCCTCTATTAACTACCCACAACATTAGTACACCTTTTCCTGGAAATCTAAATACAACACTAGAAAGATCAGAAGTGACTACTTAAAAATTATTTTCATGCAACCTTCTCAAATTACTCTTTCTAGAAATGCATTCTTTAAACTGCATATGTCGAACTGAACATACCCCCCCACAGCAATTCAAACGTGTCAAATATTTAAGAATAAACAAAAAGGGTGTATCAGAAAGGTATTCCATTTAAAAGATCTCTCTGTATGTCTACTGCTTAACTAGAACTTTGCACCAAATGGGCACTCTAGTCCCTTTGTTTTATCTACTACTCTTTCTCCCCCAAAACGGTCACAATCATCCCAGGGAACAGACAGTAGGTGTGAAATAATACTATCTTGACACACAGTTCTCTGGGCAACGTGACTAGTAAGTCCTAGCCTGGAGTAGGAAGTTCCACTACCCTTTCTTTCTCCACTACTACCCTGTATCAAATACAACAGTGCATAGCTGCTTATTCACTAGTAAGAGGGGCATGTAGATGAGCCTTCCAACAGTGCCATAAGCAATAGAATTAACTTCTGTCATCCATATCTCATCACAGCCTCTCCCTAGGGAGAGGAAGTTTATAGTAGCATCTTGTTCTGAAATTTACATTGTACAAATATATCAAAGTTTGGTTTTGTTTAAAAAAAAAAAAAAGGCAGTAGAATAAAAAAGCCAAGATCAAAGAAAGCCATTGTGAAAGACGCTGGCAAGGATGTATGCTCTTTAGTCACAGCAAATTTTTCTGGATTTGGACCATCCCCCAAGAGGATTATTCCTCTGCTGACAAGCCTAACCTCACTGTAGATTGTTCCATAAACCAGAGAAGTGATGCTTCTGATCAACCTTGGTTCCTTCTACCTCCCATAACGTTTAGTTAAGCTTTTAGATGACAGACTCAGACCACTGACTCCTTTACCCTAAAGTCAGTACTCTATAGTACTATAATTAGGAACTGAAAACTGTTCCTACATGTCTGTGGTAAGCCAGTGTTGCTAAGAGCACTGTAGCATTTATTAGCCACTGGGGTTTACCAGTCCTTTTAAATTCTTGGCTTGACAAAGGTGCAGGTGACTGAGGAAAGACTAAGTCATTGAACCATGCAGAGTCTTCAACAGGTGCAATCTTTCACCAAAACAGTTATTTGACATAGTGTTACTGACATGTTACATAAGATTCTTAGCAGCTGAGAGTTAAAGAAATATTCTTGCGCTTCAGACGAAAGGATCAATTTTAGATCACTGTTCTCAACCAAAGACACTAAACAAGGGCTATGAACTCTCAAACCAACATCTATTTATCAGCCTAAGTTCTTCTACTCTGCCTAATTTCAGTCACTGTTCTTCAGTCATCAATGATCTTACCAAGCACCTGGATACCCTTAGTTGTGCAGTCTTACAGGACAAAACATATGTGTGTGACAAATCTCTGGCACTTGCCATTATAGCCTCCAGAACAACAAACACATTAATCAGCAAAAACACATTACCTGTTTTGTTGGTACATCCTAGCATGTAAGTAACTGCAGCTGGCACAGTCTTTTCAATGTAAGTAGTAATGTCACTAAATTAGCTTAGAAATCAGTGCAGTTATTATTTTACCTAAACAAATCACTTTCTACAAGCACATTTGGGTTTAGGCATCTTTGATATCCATTTAGATAAAACTGATGAGATTAACAGTTGGCTATGTGAATACTGGAACTATCAATGCTGATAGCTTTATGCCTCACAGCTGAGTTCTCGCACAGCTTTCTGCCTAGTTGGGGCATACACCAACTCTGCTCCTTACATCTTCTTACAAGGTCTCTCTCTTCCAGCCAGCAGCCTGTTTTCATGCACTTTGTAAGTACATAATCATCTTTAAGACTCCTATCCCTTCTGTCAAATTGGGTGGAAACCTGCCAATGGGTTCAAAAGTTGTTGACTCTGTGCGTCTCTGAAATTTGGCTGAAGAATCGTTATTTACATTTTCTCAACTTCATTTTGCAACTACTCTCAGTGTGTTGCATAAACGACTAATGGCAAACCCTTCTCATGCCCAATGCTAAGGTTACTTTTAAGCAACACAGCTTTTAGCTTCTGCTGGCAATTCATGCCGCTGAGCTGAGCCTGGCAACCCATCCAATGGTCTGACAACTCTGGTAAATCAATTTATAAACTGATATATATTATAACTTAGGAATTTAGATACAAGACAACAAAAATTTGGAAGGAAGAGTGATTAAATGTATTGCAAGGGAATAAACATGATGGAAAACCAATAGAATTTTCTGCAGTGATCCAGCATTATTAGGGCTGTGGTTACTTTCTCCTCCTCAACAGAATGAAATCCCTCAAAAATTCAAAAACTTGCAACTGCGAGAATTTCAGTGTTTTCCACAGCTCAAAAGCTTGTAATTTGAAATTGCCAATTTTCATCAATAAAACAAAAATCTGATTTGTATTGTGACAATACTGGAGGTTGCAATGATTTTGTTTAAAATTTGGAAAAAAAACAAAAAACAAAAAAAAACCAAAACAAAACAGTGAAGTTGCTTTAAAAAAATGTAGAAAAACACTGAAATTCAGAATGAATAAACTCTTATATCCACCTCAGTGGGGCTGACTCATAATTTTTTTGGTCCCTGCACAAATCCCCTTCCACCTTTATTTACCGTTGTGTTGAACTGTATATGTCAACAGATCTCATTCGCCGTAAGATACACCTAATGCTTTTAGTAGTCACCGGTCTGTCTTTGAAAATGACTGTGAAAATTCACTTCAAAAGCTGTCAAACAAATATGTTTACAAGAATGCAAATTCTCATTATTTGAAATATCAGATAGAGAGAAAAAAAACTTCATTAATAGCACTTACTTGCAACACACATAACATGAAACAAGAACAACACTGTAAGACCAAAAAAAAAAACCAAACCCAAAACACCCCAAAAAACCCCCCCACATTCCCAGCAGTGACCACTGGCCTTGATTTTGCAGGCCATCTGCAAGTATACCAGCCAGTAGTATTGGTCTGACACGTTCTTTCTGCCTTCAGTCACTGACTCAAGAAGTCCCCAAGAGACAGAAGGGGTGGTTGATGGTTATCTCTTCTAGAAATTCTTCCAACCAATCTCTTAAGATTTTAAATCCAGTCTTTTTCTATTTTAAAGATCTCTATTGTCTCTTCTCCAGCTAAATAGCTGTCCCTCAGATGCCAAACCACTGCTCCTGCACGTCACACTTCGCTGTATTCTTTCAAGATGGGAGAACCAGAAGTGTAGATGCTATTCCAGATGGCTTTTGTGTAAGTCTACGATTTTTTCTTTAAGCTGTTCCAATAAAAACTTTCCTGTTTGCATCAGAAACAAAACAACAGGTTCACAGCTCAGCATCTCTGGGCTATTACAATTAGCAACCAACTTTAGAAATAACTACAATGGGAACTCTGAGTAAAGATCTTGAAGAATACAAATTCCGAACCCATGACATGGGCCAGCATTTACAGTGAATCATTGCACAGAAACTACAGAGAAGATTTTTTGTTTCTCCATCTTCCTACTCCTTTACAAAGTGCTTTGTTTAAAGATTACCACATACTCTTTTTTGAACCTCAAAAGAGAGAAGGTATCTTTACAACGATAATTCTCACACTTGCATTTTTATCCCAGATTAACTGCCTGTCCAAACTGTAACCTTGCCTTTCAGTTTTCTGTGTAGATGTTTGATCATTAACAGAAGTGCAAAATACCAAGTTCTGTTGCTTCCCAAAGAGCTTTCTGATTTCTTAATTCACCAGGAAAAACTACGTAACTGAGTTACAAGGAATGGTAATATGAGCATCATTTTTAAGCCCACCCATATTTTATATGCTTGACAAAAAAAGAAGATTCTGAATCTTTACACTTCATATATTTATTCATGAACAAACCTGTACAAACCTGTCTACAAACATTTTACTCAGTCCACATATCTAAAATTCTGATCCAGTCCATCTCCCTGTTACAGCCTCAACCCACCTCAACCTGGCCCCAACAAACTCCAAGTTGTTTCTGCTTAAACCATAAGGACGGTTTTGAAGAACTCTTTGAATGGGTTTCATTCCCATGACTATGTCCCTCAAGTAACTAAACTGTTTTACTCTATCAAGAGGCATTAACCAAGGAAAAATGACACAGTGTTGCTACCAAGATCTTGGAAAGCAATATAACTGAAACACATGATATGCTAATATCCTGACCCTGAAGTCCTATGGGTCTCACACCCAAACAATTCTGTCAGTAGTACATCATGCACACTGTATGACTGAAAAAGATTCCGCACTATCAAGTTTTGATATGAAAGTCAAGTGCATATTTTAGGTGTTTTTATTGTCAACATCCCACTAGTCCAGGATAACAACTTTTTACACAAGTAATTTGGTATTTTAAAAAACCAACCATTTCTTTTAAACAAAAAACCAACCACATACATCTTACTTTGCAGTAATTTGTTAGGGGAGGAAAAATGAGGCTCATTTATATTCAGATTATAACATAAGCTTTCACTATTTTGATACCTAAAATCACCCTTTCATTCTACAAGAACAGGGCACTTAATAATAAAGTCAGTCAAGGCAGTTTCCATTGCCTTGAGGGGGAAGGGGATACCGCATCATCAATCAGGCACAATACTATTCATGTGATTAAGTTTTTGCTCTTAAAATAATCCTACTATCTTCAAAGTTAAGCAAAAGGGGATTTTTTTCTGCATGTGCAAAATAAGGCATCAAGTAGAGATATGCAAAACCCCATGCTTATTTTGGGAAGGGAAAAATGCATGTCAAGAGAACAAGACATATTTCCTCTGAAAAGCTGATTTTAAAATATTTGCATTGAAAAATCAAAGTAAAGGAAAAACTTAAACTGGATGCTAAGCAGACAATTTGCATACATTTACCTACATGCCTCTGAAACTCCATCTGTATGAATACAGCAAATAACACAGCCTCCAAATACTGTAAACTGATTAAATTTCAAACAGCTCCATACTACCTGTACTGGCATTTCCTGTTCTAAGCAGTCTTTGAAAACACTCCAGAAAAACTCGCTGATGGGCATGTGACTACCACGTTAAACATTAGCTTTACATTCTGCCTCTGACAGAGCCAACATACGCGCTCCCACCGCCCCGACACGAAAACCATGCCCGTTGCAAAGGCAGCCCGCCCCTCCGCTTACACAAACTTACAGGAACCGCGCTAACAGCTCGCCTCGCGACCCGTCTGTGACCCTCACCCACGCCGTCCTCAGGAGGGATTTAACGCCGGCGCCGCCCGCCACAGCCGCACATCCACGCGGGCCCCCTCCGCGGGGTCGCCGCTCCCCGGGCAGGGGCCGGTGGCGCCCCGGGCCGGCCACTCACCGGCTCAGCGCGGCGCCGTGAGGAGACGACGGTTACCGCCCCAACCGCCGAGCGCGCGGCGGCCGCCCCTCGCCGGACGGGACACCCCCCCACCCTCTCTTCCCCGGCCGCCACCAGACGCGGCAGCAGCAGGTGGACGGCCCGCGGCGGTCCCGACGCCGTCGGCGGATCCCGTCCCCCGTCGCGCGGCCGCCCGGCACACCTCACCCCGTCCCGCGGTGGGTGGAGATGCGGACCCCGTTCCCCCTTCCCCAGCTCGGGACCACGGCTGCCTCCCCCGCCGAGGCCGTTGCCTCGCCTCCCGCCCCACCGGGGGGGACACGACCCTGCCCGACCCCCGCCGGCACCCCCGACTCACCTCCCGTCTCCCGCGGCTCCCGCACGCAGCTACTCCCTCGCCCCCTCCCGGCGGCGACTCCGGGCGCGGCCCCGCCCTCACAGCAACTTTTGCTTCCCCCCCCGCCGCGCGCCGCGCCGTGCTCGCTCCTCTCTCCTAATCTCGCGCTCCGGGGCGGTGCGAGCGCGGGTGCGCGCCGGCCAGTCCGGGTCGGGAGGCGGGGGCGACCTCGCGCCCGCGCTCCTCTTTCCGTCTTTCCCCGCCCTCTTTCTCCCGCCCGGCGGCGCGCATGCGCAAAAAGGCGGCGGCGGGAAGAGGCGGGGCGCGTGCCTCCCCGGCGGTAGTCCGTATCCTCCCGAGCGTGGCCGGCGCCAGGAAGAGGGAGGGGGCGCTGAGGGAGAACAGCCGGAGGGGGGAGAACAGCCGGAGGGGGGAGAAGCGCTCGGAGGCGATTGGAGCGGCCGGGCCAATCACAGTGCCGCCGCCTCCCGCTCTGGCCAGAGAAAGCCCGGTAGGTGGGCACAGCCGGCTGGGGTTGCGCATGCGCAATCGGCGCGCGGGAGGTCTCACCACCGTCCCGCGCTCGAGGGTCTGAGGGCGTTCCTGTGCCTCAGGCGGCGGGTCGGGTGGGGTTGAGGTCCCCGCGGCCTGCGAGGGCTGGGGGAGCCGTGGCAAGGTAAGGGGCTGCTGCAACTCTCTCCTTCTCCCTCCGCGTTTCATCGCAGGTTGAGTGTGAGGTTGTCCTAAGTGTGAAAGCCGCTGTGGCTGCACCTCAGGTAGCTGGGAGCTTGTTCTCAAAGTCATCCAGTCGCCTTTGTTGGGGCTATTCCAAACC
The DNA here is from genome assembly GCA_013400755.1 of Pelecanoides urinatrix. NCBI lineage: Eukaryota > Metazoa > Chordata > Aves > Procellariiformes > Procellariidae > Pelecanoides > Pelecanoides urinatrix. The sequence continues at coordinate 113,007 of VZTQ01000782.1, read as the reverse complement.
ACTGGGTTTTCGAGTTAATAACCCGTTAAAATGAACGAGGCAGCGGTTGTTTTTCCAGCAATTGTTTTCCAGGATATCTGTCTACGCACATTGGCTTTACTTAAGGTGCCCATGAAATGGCACAGGCATGCAGGTGGCTGATGGAGCCCAGGGCAGCTCTTAAGCCAAACATCAAACAAGTGTACATACATCTCAAAGTTGCCTTGAATTTGAGTTCCATGTTGCCCAGAAAGGTCCTATGTTATATATCACCTGCTGGAGGGTCATTGCCCCGAAGTCATGTTCCCTAAGATTTTTATCTGGTCTATTATTTTGGGGAGGGAGGGGTGTTTCCTTTTGTTATTTGCAAAAGGAATTATGTGTTGATGAGTACTCATATTTCTAGTTGCTCAAGTAACTTCTATATTTCACTATTATTACCATCTTCCTGGATAAACATGTAGATTTCATTAACACATTTCATTTCAAGATTAGTAATGATATTTTAAGTGTTACCACACCCAACATCAGTCCTTAGCGCATACTGCTGAATACAACTTTTTGGATACTCTCTCTTCCAGTTGCCTTCTTCGTGGTCTTTCAGGATTGGAAAAGTGCTTACATGTATAAAAGCACGTTCACTTTTCCAATAGCATCTTCTGCAATAGTAAATGAAATAATTTCCCAGTAAAGTTCCTTTCCTGCATCTCATTTAGATCATCCAGATTGCAGTAATGTTTCACTCCAGAACTTACTGTGTCGAACACAAGGCACTGCATAAAGTCAGTTCACTGCCTTACTTAAATACTACACTTCTATTGTTTTTGTATCCTTTTTCATTAAAAAAATCAATATATTTTGATCAGATTATTTTTGGTAGCATTTCTTCCATTATATTGCTAGTGTAAGAAGCCCACTGGCAAAGGCAATTTTCTCAGTTTCAGCCTGCAACATTTTTCATCAAGTGGCCAACTTTTTACTTCAAAAAACGCCCAGAATTCTTTGGGGAGACTTTAATTAAATTTTCCAGGTTTTTGTTATACATATATATATATCTGGCCACACTTTTCAGTGATCTTGATAGTCATCTTATATTCACAAGTTGTAGTTACTTAATACAGGATTTGTATAAAGTTTTTTTTCTTGAGACTTTCAGATATTATGGCCAGTAATTGACGTTAATATACTTTTTAATTTTTTAACAGGTACCGTATTTGTTTGCCTCTCATTTTCTGAAGTTTCCTAGATTTTGTGATTTTTGAAGGGAATTAAATATTTGATTCTCTCATTCTAGTTCTCACTAGAAATTTTACAATAAAAACATGTTAAAAGTCGGTATATTAACGTTACAATTAAAAATCCAGTTTTGTGTTAGTGCATCTTGTTATTGTATATTTATAAAAAACATTCTGCTTATCATTTTGGTTAGTATCTGTTTAGTCCTTGATCTCTGTATTACTTCTTTGCAAAGCCAGTCAGGCAAAGGCATCTGTGAATCCCAAAGTAGGATTATGACCTCATTCTGATGATGACCTCGTTTTGATATTTTTGCTTCTCTATAGACTCTCCTTTCTTGTTTGCCTCTGCCCTTTCTTCAGCACAGATTTGTTTTTCACTGCTAATCTTTTAGAAGTCCCTTAGGATTTATATCGATTTCTTCTATTCCTTTTTTCTCAGAGTAAGCGTAGTCTGTGAGCTTTAATTATGCTATATTTTAAGATTCTCTACCAGTGAATCTTAATAGGCTTCCACACAGTTCAGACAGAGAATGACACAGGTGTGGCACAGGAAGCCCTAAATGAGCTAAAAGAAGAATTTTAAAATTAGAATAAATGGTGCAAGTACAAAACAATGCTACAAGGGCAAATGATTTCCTGTTGCAGTTATTGTCAGTACAGGATATGTGCTATGCATGATGCAGGGATGCAGAAGAATGTTTACGTGGTTTTAGTACTGATGTTTATGTGAAGTTTGGTAGTATTAGTAACACAGATGGTTAAACTGGAGAGTTGACTAGAGAGTTGAAAAGGTGTTAAACTTGAAGTAGAGAGATCCAGAGTAAAGTAAAATAGGCTTTTACAATTCTACTCAGTAATCCAACCATTCAGCTTGGCTCCCAGCTAACAGGCCAATATTAAGATTTTCAAAAGGAAGAAAGAACAATGTGGCAGTGGTTGATGGGGCGGGGGGGGTCGGGGTGTGACATGAAACACAAAGCTGGAAGAGAATGGAGGCAGACAATATCCAGATCCTTCAGCATATCCGAGGGGTTGGGTTTTTGCCCGTGTCCAATCCTGGTTAAAACACTTTTATGGAAAGTTATGTACCAAAAGAAAAATCTTAATGTAGTTAGGAGTCATCGAAAGGTTTAAAAGTACCTGCATTAAATATTTTTCTCTCAAAGCTGCAGGCATCATACATAATTTTCATTGATGAATGAGCTGCAAATCTGTGTTTCACAGCTGCACACAAAAGGGTTTATTTTTGTGTTAGAACTTTTCTGTTCCAGTGTAATTTATACTGTTATTGCCACTGGCTGATCTCTAAATAAATTCTGATTCTTTCCTCTGAAATAAATTTTATTGTATCATGTGTTTTGTATACACAGTGTTTCTATGAACATTTTCATACCTATAGCTCTACTGGAACACCCGTTCTCTATTTTCTTTCGTGTTTCTTCTTAACGCTTGGAACATGTTTACAACAGCCTTTTCAAACAGTTACTATCCTCTTCATATTCAAATGATTCATAAAGAAATTATGTCTGCTTCAAATCTTCTCAGATTGGAGCAGATTAAAAGACTAAATTTTGTGTTTTTTAAAAAATTAGTTAAGTAATGTTTTATTGAATAGCTAATTGATTTTGTCATTGTTACTCTTGCTCTTCTGTACCGATCTTTCTTCTTCCTTATGAGCTGATAATCATGTGAAATCCACTTCGTGTACTTAACAGGAACTGTGTCTGTACCTACTGGGGGATTTTGGAAAAATAAATTAGCAAATTACATGTAGGGTCTGAGGCAGAAAATTCCACAAGCTAATGCAGAATTTAAGGTGTGGTTTATTAGTTAAATCTTTCTTTAAAGTATTTTCACTGAATGTAATTCAGCACTAGACATTATACTGCCTCTGCTATGGTCCAGGCTCTTTTACTGGCCTATCATAAAGAATGTTATGTGATCAGGTACCATTTATCATTGACTTTAAGAACTTGTGGGACATTCCCATTATAATTGAAAAGTATGTTTAATTCCAGTGGCTGGGAACTGCCATTGTGTTATTGTGAAGTAATTATTGAGCTCTTAAGAGAGTGTCTGAGGCTGTACTACTTTGCTCAGAAGACAAAGAGTGAAGAAAATCATTCTTCTAGAAGAACCTGCAATTTGAAAGATGTCAGGGAAACTGGGTCCTATTCTGCATAAGCAGTAGCAGGATGAAGTTTGATTGAATAAGATAAGGGTTACTTAAGATGCTGTATTGCTAAACCACTTAAGAATGCATGATTTTCCATGTTCTCTAAGCTTTTGGGGTATCGTCAGATCATATATTTAAACTTTTCTGCCCGGAGAGGAGGAAAAAATCTTTCAAATTCCAAGACACTCTTGTAGTTATTTGTCTTCAGGAGCAGTGGTTTTTCACTGAGTGGTTAGCTCAGCGCTCTTCATAATACTGCAGGAGTTACCCATAATATGGGTAGGAAGGAGAGCCACAAAGGAGTAAAAGAACCAGAGGAAAAGTAAATAGCATTTTTATTATTTGCAACGTAGAATAATAATTGGATGCATTTGCTAGGAGAGCTGAAAGGAAGCCCTAACAACATTTTAGTCCAAGTTCTCTAGGTTGTATGCTCAGCTGTATTATCACAAAAAGATCCAAAACAAGAGCAGAACAAGTGAAAAATACCTCTTCAGCTTGCAGTAAGCTAAGTGAGGACACATTATTTCATGGGTAACTTTACCTAACTGTATTCCAGTCCTCGAGTCTCCCCTACTATGAGTACCTATACCCACAACCTTTCCTTTTAAACATACTTTAGCAAAGTTTTCCTTATGTAGCCTGTAGCAAGCAGTCACATGAAGCTTAGTCATCTGATTGCTGACATTCCCACATCCTGCATAGAGTCTAAAATTTATACGCACAGCCACATCCATTTTCTTCTTTGGAACAGGTTAGTGGAGCATTTCTTTAAAGACTCATTCAGGCAGACGTGTTCAGTCAGCTAATTTCCCACTCCTTTTTTCATCCTATCTGGAGCACTATGTTTAAAATGTATTTTACTCTTCATAGCCTTTCTGGCTATGCTTCTGCTTATGGTCATGCTGCAGGCCTGCTCCATGCATGCTGGGCCTATGAGAAGGGGCTAAGCCAGAGCAAAACAGAGAGAGTTGAGAACAGAATAAGGAGAAATACAGTTCAGGAGGAGGTTATGGAATAGCGATGACAAAATTGTGAAAAATAAGGTAAAACATCCTAAAGGTGAAAAAAAAGAATGAAGTAATGACACAAGGCTTAGTATCAGCACTAAGAAGAGGGGAAGGAAGGAAAAAGAAACTGAGGATGTAAGAAAACATGAATGAAAGAAGGAGAAAATTGATCCTGTCTGAAAAAGCATCACTGTTTTTTTTTCATCTTAAAAGCTCTAAGTTAAGCTTCAGAAGCAATGAGAGTGTTAAGAAGTGTTGGTTTATTTTAGCTGGGTTAAAAAAAAAGTAATACAGAACACAGGAGACCGCAAGAGTTTAAATAAAGGGGCATTACAGACTTACAGGGAGGAGCCTACTGCATGCTGTCTCATGGGCTGAGATTCTAAACTTCCTATCATTTCTGTTCAAGTTTCTTCTCCTTCCTCCTCTCAATTAGCTGTAGACACTTTCATAGAGCATAACCACTATTTTTAAGTGTTATTCCTTTAGGTGCAGGAATAAAAATATATTTTGCTCTTACTTATTCATTGTACATTATCCTGACTATAAATTTTTTCCCAATAGTTTTTCAAGTGCTAAAATGTTCAATGGGGTAGCCAAAGCAATTTCATTGAAGTAATCTAGAATTTCACCCTGAGAAAAAGAAACATTGGTTTTCATTCTTCTCCAGACTTTTTGGTGATAATGGGCGTGGAACAAGATCTGTGTGTGCATGATTGTGGTCATTCTTCAGGAACGAGGGAAAGGGTGGGGGTGGCATAAATCTTGCAAATGACTATTTTTCCTCTTGGATAATCCAGTTTCCAATCCAATAATCTACTTCTGTGGAACAACAATGCAACTGAAATCCTCTCCTGTTTTTAGGGTGTTTTGTTTTTAAAGTTAGTTCCTGGAACAGTAGAAGTATGAGAAAATTCTATGCATGCTGTATATATCAGGTGTTTTTTTGAAACTGTGTCCTGTTCTGGGTGCTTTTGAAAAAATGGTTTTAATGATGATCTTTGTTTGTGTTGCATCAATCTTGCACAATCCTTTCAAATTTGCAGGTCTCGTTTATTGCTTTCTCTTAGGATATAAGTCAGTAAAAAATGCATGTCTGCAACAGAATAAGAAAAGAATGACAGAGAGGTTCCCTTAAAAAGCTCATTTCTTGGATTCACATAGACAATTTCTGTGGCTAAGTTGAACTTTTTGGGTGAAATCCAACATGAAGTAAAACTAAGACAAAAGAGCAATATTTAATGAATATAAAATTAGGATTAATACAGAGGTTAACATTACATAATAAATACTCTGTCTCATTAAAAGCTGAAAATACATTAAATACATCAGATAATAGAATGCAGAAATGTTAGCAAGTATTTAAAAAACTGATTTTGTCCTGTGTGAGAAACTGAACATTATTTGATTTAAAATGTATGAGTTGAGTCCACACCTCAGTCTATACCTAAGCAAAATTTAACAGGATTGTGTTATAAAATAAGCTGATTAACAAATCAACTGCCCCCCTTTTTTTTTTAAAGTGTTCTCAGTGCTCATTGCATTTCGGGATTTAGCTCATCCTTGTTTTGTTTTGGGTTTGTGGGTTTGTGTTTTTTTTTTTTTTTAATCCTTTCTGAAGTTTTCAGGGCTCCCAGAATATAGTCAATAGTGTGATATAAAAATATTTAGCCCCCATGCACAGAAACAGCTGGTTTTCAATTGCAAACTAGTAAGTTACTTTGCAGGTGTAAATTTAGTATGTATGACTTTAGTCTGTACAAAATTTAAATCCCAGTAATCAGAGAACATGATGACTTTGTAGATATTACCATGCTGAGACATCCATACTTTTTTCTATTTCCAGAACTAGCTAGTTTAAATGCTTCTGCACTATGTTCTATTTAAATTGTAGAGAAATCTATCGGAATGTTTTTTTTTTAAGTTGTCAGATAAATTTAAAGCCAGATCAATTCTAAACTTCAGTAAAAACTTTTCTTTTAGTCCCCGGTTATTGATTCTGTTGTAAAAGCATGTCACTACTATTTTTCTGGACAAGCAAAGGAGGAGTAGGAACCACTTGCTTCTGGAGTCAAGAGTGAAAATTTTCTTGGCAAGGCTCAAAGGTGAAATGAACATCTTAACCGACTAGTTTTCTGTAACATGGACAGGACGTGATCACTAAGGCAGATTGGCTTTTTGTAGAGGACAAGCACTTTTTAGCTTCTCCTCGTACAGATTTAAAAAAAAAAAAAAATTCTGGAGGAGGTAAAAAAAATAAGGACATGGAAATAAATAGAATAAAACATTTTTTTTTCCATAGACAGATCACACCAGACTTGCCTGCTTTCTTTCCGTGATATAGTAACTGCTTTTCTAGAGAACAGAAATTGTTAAACTGAAGAAGAGGGGAATTAGTAAATTGCCAGAAAGGCAAAGAAATACCTCAGAGGAAAAGGTGGCAATACGTTATGCTGAATGGCAGGGGGAAGTTGTTAGAGCTCTGTCCAAAAATTGATATTGAAACTGGTGTTGTTTAATATTTTCATTAGTGATCTTGGCACAAAAACTAGAACTTGCTAATGAAGTTTGTTGACATCATAAAGTTGGGAAACAGTCCCTGTAGGGTGGTGTCATACTGGAATAATTGGATGACCTTGAGGAATAGAGAAATAAAATGGGGTAAAATAGAATAATATGAAGTACAAGTCATGTGCTTAGGGTCTAATAGGAAAGTCTCTCTGATATAAGCTCAGAGCTTGTCGGATGGAAGATGAGAGAATTTGAAAGAACTGGATGTATAAGCCAAAGAAAGGGTGGCTGTGAGCCACTGATTTGATGTTACTGTGGAAAATGTAAATTCAGTCTTAAGTAAATTCAGCCCTATATTTGTTGTACAGATTAGGAAGTACTAATGCCACATGTGGTACGTATGGCTGGTGAAACTTTATCTCTAAAACTGAGAACAGATCTGGAAATCCACATGCAAGAAATTGGGCTTAGAAGAGTTTTAAAAACAAATTTTAAAATCTCTACTAAAGAGAGGAGTGGACAGGAGACTAAAAGAACTTGGATTGTTTAATTTAGACAAGTGAAGCATAAAAGACCTTACAGTCTTTGAATATACTAGTTGAAGCAAATGTGACAGGAAAGAAAGCTTGTTTTAATTTAAAAAAAAAAAAGTTTTGTTAAGAAATTACGCTAAGCTGGGTATGAATTAATTTAGAAATTGGAAATTAGTGGAAGTTTTTTAATTGTCCAAGCCTCTAAACATTGCTAAGAGAAATCGTGGTCATTGTATGATACAATGATCTGTAATGTGCAAGGGACACATTATAGAATGGAGCTTGTTTTGTCCTGTGCTTTATTAAGCTGTAGTTAGAGCACACTCAGGTCTGAACTGTCTTATATATACTAGCTCAAAGCAACCATAGGTTAAACCAGACTGATACAGGTGGTAAAGAGAATTGTTAGGTATCTCCACGTAACTGCTTGTTTTAATTTTGAGTGCTGTGCTGAACAGTGTGTGCTGTTAGTGGTGGTTCTTGTCTCTTGGAAGAGAAGGACAGCAGGGTTGGGGCAAATGCCTCCTGTCTTCATCTCATGGAACTGTAGAGTTGCAGGTCTGCTTTACAGCTTCCTTCCCACTGATGCTTCTGATTTCCACATTTTCTGTTCTCTGTGCCTATTTTAAAAGTCATATCTGACTGATTGATAAAGTAATGGCATGAAATATATGAAGACTTTTTTGTTTTTATTTTGAACTGTGGGTAGTATCACTTTCTTTTCAGCAATGATACATTAATGAAATGTATTTGTACCACTGCAAAATGCTGCTAGAAAATAAGCACATTCCATTTTAATTCAGTAACGCTTGCTGTAACTGGTCAGCTTGTTCTTCTCCTTCCTATTTGAACAGCATGTTCTTATTTTTTTCCTTGCCAGCAAAAAGTCAAAATGTTCTCATTAAGAACTTAAGGAATGACATATTGCTAGAATTCAGCTGCCAGAATTAAGCCTTACTTGGCTTCTTGACGTACAGTAGGCCAGCCTAGGAAGAGCCTCTCATGCCTCAAATGTTTGTTTATAATCACTCGCAGTTATCTTGCATAGTCATCTTTCAGTAATCTTGAGTATAATGACTACAGTAACTACTGTTTAAAGTTAATATTTTGCCTAGCTTGAGTAACTTGGCTCTACAGAGAAACTTTACAAAGGAAAAGGAAGTAGCGTGATGCTCTCTAGGCTGTTGCATGGCTGCTAGCCTTCCCACCATGGGAATTCTTAGCCTGCTGCTCTATATGCCACCCAAGATCTCCTCATTCCCTACACTGCCCTTTTAAATCCTTCTCCATTCTTTTCCTGCTCCTACGTCAGAGGAACTGGATGTATTTTCTTGCAGAAGGGTCCTGTGGATGTATTTTCTTGCAGAAGGGTCCTGTCACGTTATCAGAAGATTTTTTTCTTTCTTTTCTTTTTTTCTTTTTTTTTTTTTTTTTTTTTGAAAATGACTGTCCAGATGTCCTTCAGAACTCCAGAGAAATCCAGTTCTAAGTTATACCTTCCACACAAAGCAGCCTGAGGGCATTCCTGCGTTAATGAGTACAGCCAGCTCTGAACTGGCTAAGTTCAGGCTGTTCTTTGTACAAGCTCCATCATATATTTTAATCTCCATTTGCTTTTGAAAGAATAGTTGGCTCACAATATTCAGGCTTATTTTTATTCTTACAGTGATTTATACATCCTCTGCCTCTTGCAAGTGTTATTTAACTTTGTCTCTCAATGTCTCTGTGAAGTAGGGAGGTATTGCAAATGCTGGGCCATGTGTTTTGGATGAATAGTTTGTTCACAGGAAATGCAATTTCCACCTGAAAACAAAATATTTGTGACTTCATCTTGAATTTAGTTCATGGTTTTGGCCAAAAATAACTCAAGAAAGAAGTTATTTGGACTTTTTAAAAACTAAAGTTACATCTTTCTATTTAAAAACATCAGATATTAATTTATTGATACTTTCATCAGTTAAAATCTACCCACTGTAGAATGAAACCTGTTATTTCAAGTAAAATGAAAGCAGCATGTTATTCTACTAGTAATGGTTCTTGTATTCATTATGCACCATAGCCTGGAATATTATGTATTAGGTATAATATATAAACCTATTTTTTACTTTCTTTCTTTTTAACCATGAAATTTGTTCTAAATGAAAAAAAAAAACAACAAAACCCAAAAGCCCAAAAAACTTACACAGCCTGAATTAGTATTTCTTTGTTATTAATAAGAAAACTGAGGAGCAAATTTTACATGTTATGTCCAAAACCAGTCTGTGATGATGACCCAGGTACAACGCTTGGATTTTTCAGACCTTTTCCACCCAGACTCTTCTTGTGTTCTAATCAGTAAAGTGAAACTTTTCTTTCTCTTTTATCCATTTTCCTTAAACTTTGTATAATAATCATAACTTACTGAAAAATTCCTTTGATATACTGTGAGCTGATCGTACTTAACATGTGGAATATGGTGAGTGTGGACGCGGCAGGGTGAGGTTTCACTGCATAGGATCAGGAGTCTTGCCAAAGGCGTAGCTGAGGTCAGGCTTTTGTGTTCCCTGCAGCACCCATACTCTGTGTGGGAGGTTTTAAGTTAACCCTGGCTCTCTCTGTTTCTAGCTTACATTTTAAGTGTTCTCATTCACATGTGGAAATTGGCTTCCCTCTAACTGCTCCCATAATGGGTATTTTGATGTAAATTAATAAACAGCTGTACTAACAGCACTTGCTAGAATTGTCATGGTGCTTTAATATGATTTTCAGAAGACAGCCAGAAAGTGTTTCATAGGACTGCCAGATCCTTCTAATTGATTATCTATCTTTGACAGTGCCCAGTAGAAGATATTTATAGAAGGAAATCAGCTAAATGTGGGGTGATCTCTCTCTCTCTCTTTTTCGGTGATAAGCCTCAGATTCAGATCACATAGTGGCCATTATCCATAATAGGCGTAGTTACCACTATGAATTTGTTTAATCCTGTTTTGAAGTTATTAATAGTTTTTGACCCACAACATCCTATAGCACCAGGTTCCACAACTAGGCATTTCTTGAAAAAGTATTTATTCTGTTAATTTTAAGGTTAGTTCCTTATAATTTTATTAAGAGTCAGTTTGTTCCTGTGTTATTGTTCCCTCCTCATCTTCTCCATACCATTCGAGGAGACCTCTGTCATAACTTCCTTTATTTGTGCTTAAATGGTCTAATTACTGTTTCCTTGCAGAGAACTTTTCTTTGTCTTTTTGTTTTCTGAGTCTCCTCTATTCTGCTCTTAAACCATGCTAACTTTTTGGAGGGAAGGGTTAGAGCTCTGTAGTATTTTTTACTTGCTCTGAACACTTAGCCTGCAGGCTGTTTACAATAATGTATTATTTCTTCGAGTGGCTTTTACCTTTTCAGTTGCTTTTAAATTTCCTTTTAATAAGAGTATTTTATATGCAACTTTTGTGCCTTAAACTATATCAATATGCTGACTGCATTTTATGACTATTTTTATCATCTGTATTGTCACACCCAATTACATAGCAGCTCTGTGGCAAACATATTATTTAGAAATAATTTAGAGCACTTTATTTGGTTTTGAACAGTGTGTAGCCTCTGGGAATAATGAAGGAGCCAGCACTATGTGACTTGTCAGCCCTATGAGGATCTTTTGGTATTTTTGTCTAGACTGCTAATAATTTATGGACCCCACATTGAGAAATTCAGATCTAACATACGTGGGATTTTATGCTCCAGTCTTACTGTATTTCAAGAAGTATATTTTATCCTGATGTCTTAGGTACGGCCCAGAATATTTTGTGTTATTAGTAAGACCATCTAAGAACTGAAGCAGAGTGCAGGTTATTCACGGCTGGTCCGAAAATAATTTTAAAAAGACCTTAGTAGATATGTGCTCATTTTTCCCTATAGTTCCATGCAGTTTCCCAGAGTATTTCTGAGGCATTATTGGGGTTGTTTGCACTTCATCATATGTACAATGCAAAATGAACTACATACGTAGTTAGACCCAGCTCTATAACCCAAAACATCCATTCTCATGCTGAACATATAGTCGCTTTGGTAGTGGCATACATTTCAATTACAAATACACATTTGAGTTGCAATAAATGCCATGAATGGTGAAATTCTGTCTGCACAGAGGTCAGTACCAAAACCCTCGTTTGATTTCACTGGGATCAGAATTCCATCTCCAATGTGTTTTTTCCTGCTTCTGGCTGAGACAATGCATATTAAATTAATTAAAACACAGAGATGCTTTGAGACAATAGAATAATAATTTATTTCCACAATTGTCAGTTGTATGGATTATGCAGGAAGGAAAGCAGCCCAGACATGCTCACATATTTAAGACATCTAAGAAGTGAGTATGCAGTTAAAAGATATACATCCAAAGTACAAGATTAGGTATAAACAAAATGTTTCTGGATAGTAATAAAGTAACGACAAGAATTGTTCTTTTCCTGGTACGGATACGTAATCTCTATTACACAACAACCAGAAAACAAATCAGCTGCGATTTGTTTGTTGAAATTGGGAGAGAGACCATATGGGGTTTTTACTACTTTATTTGTGCAAACAAACCTTATACCTGACATAAGCAAATAGCACATCATCAGAAATCAATGTCAGAGAGACTGTGGCCTGCTGGATTCAAGGACAAATTTCAGATCATCTACTGTATGTAGTGCTTCTGAAATTGTTTTGGTGCTGCCAGTGAAGGACTTGCATATTAGGGTAGTTTGGCCTATTAGCTTAGCTAAGTAAAGTGAAATATGAATATATAATTTTTAGGAGTCTGACCAAAATATGTGAAATAGGAATGTTATAGGTGACACCAGTAAGCATAGTTTGAGGTCAAAACTGTATAGGGTTAAAATATGAACTCCTCCTGATGACTATTATTGCTGATATCAATTTATTCTCAACAGTGCAGACAGTACAGGCCATGAACCCTGGCTTTGCATGTCAAAAGTGGTTTACGGTGCATGTGTTTTTAAAAAAACACCTTATATTCATGGAGCTGCTCAGAAGTGTACATCTCTCATTTCTTTTTTACATGCTGTAATCACAGAGTATTTTGTATAGATTGGGAAATAGCAAATCTGTTTCCCCAATTCACCACATTTTTAGCGAAAACATTTAAACAAATATTGAAGTTCCCTTTATACTGCTGCAGTGGGTACCTTAATGTAAATAAAAATGAGGCCAAAAAAAAGTTTGGGAACAAAGACTTCTAGACACTTTAAACTATCCCACCACGTCTGCCTCTTCGTCATACCCTTCAGTCCCTTTCTCTTTTGGAAGCAAATATGAATGTCTCGTGATAAAGTGCACTTGATGTTATAAGCACATTTTCTATAATATTTGTATACCTCTGATTGTTTATGTTTGTGTAAAGCTGTTGTTCATGTGGTTTTCCATTTAATTGATCCTTACAGCTAAAAGAAGCTTTTAGAAGCACCACTGAAAATTTAAAAATATGTATTTGTTGATCTTTCCAGACCTATAACTAAAGAAACCTTTATTCTCTCACTTCAGAGCCATCTCTTTGTCTACAAAAATTAAAACAAATCTTGATCTGTGAAGTTCTTCGTCATTAGTTACCCAAAGCTAGTCTTTCCTCTAGTTATAGGATACATTTCAAGTGCCATATAAATCTCTCACAAAATAAATGCAGGTGCCAAAACACGTTGAAGTTAATAGAGAATCTCTGAATTCCCAACCTTAACAAGAGATCTTCCTTTGTGGCAAAGGAATTGTTTTTTGGCAGAGAGATTTGTTTATTGCAGTGAGACTTACACAATAAGGCTACATCTAGGCTGATGCAGCCAGGGAACATTCCTGGACACTGGCACTTGATCCTCTGTGCTGTTGAATACTTAGTACATTGCGCAGTCCTAGCTTCTGCTAATTAACGCTTTCCCAAACACTTCCCAAGCATGGTTCAAGAGTTTAGCGTGGTCAAGGGCCTGTTCCCAGTAGGCAGTTTGGCAAAAGCCACCCAATATGGGAAGATTAAATAGCATGGCTGCAGACTCTGCTCTGACAGCTGGCCTTAGTTTTAAAAAGAGCTATCTGGGCACATCTGATTTACTAGCGTGTATGTAGCTCTATAGTAGTAGAGCTAGGAAAGCAGGAGGCATGGAATTCTTACTCTTCTGCTGCAGTTGATAACTGTAGCTGAGTGTTGAATTGGAGCTGCCGGTTTTGCTGTGACACAGCTCATTTCAGAAGCCTCAGACAGAATTTGAGGACTTAAGGACTGTCGGTAATTTCCAGCCACATCTAATGCTATTATTTGGATCATCAACTGAACACATGCATAGCAGGCTCAGTACTTCTCAAACATCTTAAGCCTACTGAGCCCATTCTGCGCCAGTGAATCCGTAGATTTATAGGAAACTAAGGTTACCATTATTTGTGTTATGTAAGAAGCAAGGTGGCATGCTCTGCAGGTATAGGTTATTTTTACAGAGTGTATGATAAAAATGATGAGTCTTCACTGTGTATATGCTGTGCACCAATTTTCTCATATTTCTGTTCAAATAGGCTTATAAATGCTTATGCTGGCTCATAAAAACCAATTTCCTCCAGAACTTGTTTGCATTGCTCCTCACTATAGTTTTTTTCTTTAGCCTTTGCTAAAGAATTGAAGAATTCATATTTTTGTCATTGTCCATATAATTGTTGTACAATGTGCACAGTTAAGGTCCCCAAACTAATCCCTGGCTAGGAAAGTGTTCTTGGTCAATGAGGTTGGGGGGTTTTTTTGGTGTTTTTTTTTGTTTGTTGTTGTTTTGTTTGTTTGTTTTTTCCCTATAAAATTGTTNTGGATGATAGGTTGCTGGTGACATTGTCCCAGAAAAATTCAGAGCTGTGGGGAGCATTTACGCTTAGTTTTATTGTTTGAAAAAGCAAATTATACTCCTTTGGAGGCCCTGAGGAGGAAACTTTGCTGTGAGCAAAGAGATTCTGAATGTGTGTTACTGAAGCAGGTGCAGCTGGCTTAATCCACTGACTCATGGTAATTGAGATGCTGGGGGTTTTTTTTGGTGTTTTGTTTGTTTGTTTGTTGTTGTTTTGTTTGTTTGTTTTTTCCCTATAAAATTGTTCAGGGCCTGTACATTTGTTTGTGCAGTTTGTGTGACAAGGTAAATTAAAGAAAATAGATGACAGAATTTCCTTTGCCAACTACTTGCCTTGAAACCACATTTGAAATGTGGAAACCATTTTTGCAGACAGAAATTTCAGCCACAAAAATACAGGAAAAACTTTTTGTTGATCTTTCCACTTTAAATCTCATTCTACCATTCTTTTCTTCAGATATTGAGATTCTTTCTGAAATACTCACTTTTGTAGCTCAACACCACCAAAACCATTAATAAGGAAAATGTCTGGAAAAACATAATTTTATTTGCTTACCATCATTGTCTTCTGTGGGTTTCCTTTTGAGATAAAATTTGATTAACTGTAGAGCTTGCAAAATTTTATGAATACTCTGATTTAAAGAAAAAATGAGTACCATCTGAGATATCCAGAAACCTCTTGGATGTTGCATGCATGCTTAGAGACCATAACGCCCTGGAGAAGCACCTAGGATATATGAAAGGAGAGTGGCCTATTGTTTGAAGCGAAGTTTCCTGTTTCAAAACACATACAAATTAAACTGTGTATTGGATATCCAACCTGCAGATGTTGGATACTTCTCAAACACAAAAGCATTTAAAAACAAGCAGTTATTAAACTGATGCTTGCCTCTTGCTAGAATGTAGTTGTAACCTGAAAAATGACACTGAAAACCAGCACCTCATACTGATTTTTGCTTGCCCCCTGTGTGGTTGCAGATGCATAATATGAGTCTGATACTTTTATTTCTAAAATGTCAGAGCTTGCCAGCATAGCAAGAGCAAGAAAACTCGCATGCTTTTAAGTCCCAGTGTATACTATGGCTGTAGGGGAAAAGGGGTATGAAATTTCTTTCTAGTAACAAAAACATTTGTGGTAACATAGCTCAGTAATACTAATTTGGTATGTTTGAAATAACCAGCCATTGGTGGGCTTTTTAGTTGTGATTAACACAAACATTCTAGACTTATCCAGGAAATACCACTGTACTTTTTCATACCACTGTGTAATTTTTTTCATTGCCAAATTTACTGCATTTTGTGTAAACAAATCCAGTTGACGTGGATATTGATGTCCATAATTAAAGCTAAGAGTCATAAAGTAGGAAAATGGCCTAAACTTGCTGTCACTGAAGTAATGACAAAATTCTTAACATTGGCTTAAAGCAGGTTTGGGAAAAAAAGTTGATTTGTCAGAGCTTATCTTGAGCGGGCAGTACTCGGAGTGCCCTGAGTGCACTGTTTGTTGCTCAGCTGTTTTACCGTAATCAGCATATCTATCAAATCAAATCCCCTGATAGTAGTATTACTTTTTTTTCTTAATACACTGAAATGACAAGCAAAGATTTTAGAAATATTGTAGTTTTCACTGAAGTAAAAGAAGAACATGTAAACACAAATAGAAAATATCTCTGTCACATTTGCCAAATTACTTTATTTATATTATGTCTACAGATGAAACTAGGTGCCAGAAAAGAGACACTGCATCAGACATTATTACTTATACTCCAGCTGCCAAGGAAAAATTTTGTCAGTAGCCTATAGTAATATTTGGACCAAAAATACATGGGTGTGCAGCTTTCAGCATTTTGTACGATGTAGAATGCAGCTTCTCTCACAGGTCCTCTGTTTCTGGAACGGTGTTGGAATCCGAAGGCTGAATGAACACTACAGGAATATTCTCGGATGTCCATCCTTTAGGAGTCCTATTGAAGGATCTTCTGGTAGCAAGAGGGTTTGCAAGGATCATGAATCTGGGATCATTTAGCATCAGCAGATTAAAATCTGGTACCTTGAATTTAACCAGCTTTGATGCTCTCTCAAAACCACCAAAGGGAGTGGCAACTCTGTAGATATTAGAGAAATAAAAGTAAAATGTGATTTTAAAAATACCTGTTTTCTTTTCCTCCCAGGAGCTGAAAAGAACAGAAGCTATTTTAATGATACAGATTTGGTACAATTTCTTGTTTACATATTCAAGCTTTTTGGGAAAAGTATTCTGATTGTTTTTCTGGCAAATTCTCTTTAAGATCTGTTTTATTTTCCCTTAGATAAAGCCTTCAACCTTCTTCAAAATTCAAACGAATGCAAAAGCCGAGAGAAAAAGATGTTGCAAGAAAACCTTGTCATTGGTGAGTCACAGTTACTAAACTTATTTTGTTGGTGATAAATTGATAAATCTGAAAACATAGTTCAACACATTATTTCTAGCAGGTAATTAGTTTAGGAAGTTCTCACCCCATTTTCTTCTATGCCCTGTTGCTTGTTCCTCCCACTACACTATATTTCGGCACCATATTGTTGTAGCAGTTAGAATGTATGTGGGTTGTGCTATAAACTTGGGTCACTTCTGGGTTAAACAAAGACCCTTCAGAATAAAGGAGCATTTTAAAATCCAAATTATTTCAGCAATCTGGTTTGTATCATTATGCTCAAACAATGGTACCAATACAAGTGAGGAGGCAGTAAAACGTAATTTAAAGCAGAAAGGAACAGCCAAAGACAACACGCTCTGGAAAGGAGGGGAATGGGTGAGGACTTCTTATACCAGCTTTGTTTCTGAAGAAAATGTTTATGTAACTAAACCTTGAAACACTGGCTGAAATTGGCCCCTAGTCTTCGGCCAGTATTTTTCATGTTATTTAAATGTAAATGTTCCCTCAGGCGATAAGCCTGAGAATCTAAAAGATAAGAAATACTAAGCAGGAACTGACTGTTACACACATTTGCAATTATTTTAAAACAACGGTATTTCCAAATACCTCCCATGATTCTTCTATATTTGCAGGTTTCTAGGCTGAAAAAAAAAACCTGAGTTTTTCTGTCACTTTTTTCCTTTGTATAAGCAAACGTGACCAAACAGGCTATTATATGTGCTCTGCATTTTGATCAGCTGCATAACTTTGCTGGGATATATTCTGGCCAGTTGAGAGTGTCAGATTTTTAAGCTACACATGAGCACCTGATTTCTGCAAAGCTAGATACATAGTGGCATGCGAAAATGAATTTTTGTTGAAATGGAATTTCACCAGCTTTGGTAGGTTTTGTGTGTTTGATACAAAACAACAGATCTGCTGGCATATATTTCCAGTGGCTCCAGGTATTATAGCAGAAGCCCAGAGAAATTAATACCAACAGAAATGAAAAGAGATAATTTGAAGATCTGACTAGGATTTTCAGCAAGATAACTATAGATAAAACAAAACCTAGGGAAAATTAAGTACTCACACAAAAAAGAGATTAATTCAGAAAAATGATTCCGTGGCCTAAAAGAAATGGTACTGCTGTGTAATTACAGAGATAATTCACTAAATTTCAGTACGAGCAGCATTTGTTGAAGGGGATGGTGTAAACTCCAAATGGTCAATCCTGTAAGATATAAAAAATCATGAAAGTTCTGGGCATGCGCACTTACTGAGAGAAGAGCGCTGCTTTGGATTAAGCTCTAAAACTGTTTCTCAAATGAAGACAAGATTTTGCAGCAGCAGCCAGTCCAGGCATTAAACTCTCTTGAGGTCAAAGGAAATTCTTTATACAAAGTGCCTGTGGTAATCACGCTTTTCTTGTGAAACTGTCTTCTAGGTCACAGTGTCAAATTGGATACTGTATGATACTGATTAAAAATAATTGCTTGGTAATTGGCACAGAGTGAATGCAGTGATCTACATCTTACAGGATAATAAAGATTGTTTTAATTGCTGCTCTAATTAATATACACATTCTCACATTGTTGTAATATTTAATTCTCATCCATATGTAAATTAAAGGGATAGTCAATATGAACAGAACAATAATAGCTGTATAAAATGCAAAACAATTTTATAGTGTAAAATTTCCTCTTTGTAGTATTTTTGGGTTTTAAGTACATCATGTTTCTATAGGTAACAGAAACAGGAGAGTGTTCTGTAGAAATTCAAATATCTTTTGTGGGAAAAAAACCCATGTAGTTCCTATACAAAGTCTGGCCTCAGAGAATTATGCATTCCTGCATGCTAGGCAGAAGCACATGATGATCGACATAAAAGACAGCACAGTAATTGGCTAATAGATGTTAATTGTCCTTTACAGCAGCAGTGTATTTTTGTGAGCAATAACGTGTCTGACAATTTGGTGTTGTAATGACCTGTGTTGTGTGCACATCAACTGTATCACTTGAGCTCTGATTCATTGTATAGAAGCCTAAAACTCATGTGTAAAAAATTCCAGTAGTCATTGCTCATAGTAAGGGCGGAAATGTTGGTTCAGAGTCATAGGAAGTGGCACCAGGAAGTGTAAGAGATTGTTTAATATTCACTTTGCATATTCCTAAAAAGTAGGTGCATGATTTAACAACAGCAGGCACAACCACATTTATTTTTAGCTGTTGTTTTAGCAGGGCTTCTTTGGTTTTTTTCCTGCAGTCTTTCTTATTGAACATTATATTGTCTAAATATAGGAGCCTACTTGTAGTTGATTATTTGGCAAATTCTGAAGAAATGTTTTAACTGTATTGGATTAGCACCTTCAATTACATAATTACCAAAAATGTGAGTTCTACATTTTAAAATGGGACTGTCATTCTTAGAACATTCTGCTTATTGTTAATTTTGTGCAAAAAGGAGACATAGGAGCAAAGAACCTGACCCTGCAAAATGCTCAGAGCTTCATGGTAGCTTAGTGCAAGAGCTAATGCCAATTTCACAGAGGTATTTAGGTGCTAAGGAACTGGCTAAGCACCCAGCTTCCACTAATCTCACATCACTTTAAGTTAGCACCCAAAATTCCTTTGAGGCTCTGGATCTCAGCATTTTTACAATAGAGTTCAGAATCCATTAATAAATAAAAAGAGATCCCAGTCCAGATGGACTGGATTCCTGTAGTGTTTTTGAAACAGTAGTCTTTGGGAATTGAGAAAGCTGAGCAAGAATTTATCTGGCAGGAGAGGCAGAACTAGTCAGACTTGCTTGTCTTATGTGAGTAAGATGTAGTGCTTTGTATATTACTCATAACCCTACCTTTGACATTTTATCCAGCTCCAAGAGAGCAGATGGAATAAAGGTACTAATTTAACAGATATTACAAGCTCCTGAACAAATGTAGATTCATGCTGTCTTTCCCACAGATGAAGCACTAGGTGCTTACACACTGGTAAAGGAGGCAAGAAATTTTTTCACTAGTAAATAGTTCTTCAATCCTAATAGGAATTAATCTCCAAAAGAAATCAGATGGCGTGGCTCTGTTCTGCAGCATTTCTCTGGTAGCACAGATTTGTTTTCATCCAGGAGGAGGAAGGGTAGCCTTGTCTGAACAGTCTGTTCAGAGATCCTCAAAACCCAATTTCTCTGATCACCCACTATGTCTAGTGCTATGGGTATTAAACCATTACTGGCTGTCGCACAGAGCGCCCTGCCTCAGAAGGCAGATTTTCTGCCATCGCTTCTTCCTTCATTGACCGGCCAGCATTGCAAGATCCCTGCAGCATAAAATGCATACCAGACCCCAACTAATTCTTCTATGAATTCCTTAGTTCTGATTCTGCTACTCTTATGAAAACTGCACTGCTACAGGGTCCAGAGTTGCCTCCTAATTGCTGGCAGTGGAAAAAAAAAAAAAACTGAGTGCTGTTTAGTGCTGGATATGCTTTTAAACCATGCATGTATGCATCTGTTCCAACACATCAGATGTCCCTAGCTGCTAAAGTTGTGTTGCTTTTACAGTTTGTTGTGTAACAAGGAAAGTGGAAAGGAACCTGAATATGGCCTGTAAATCTGAGTGCCATTTAACAGATACCACTGAATGAACTGGGAAGAATCTCAGGCCCATTTCCTTTGGGAGTTCTATGCATCACACTTACTGTAAACCACACCCCCTCCTGACTAATGATGACTGTACCAGTGTTTTGCAGGAGAACAAACATAATGGCACTTTATTGAATGATGAAGCATGATAGAAAGTCCTGACTGATACCCTCACTGATAACAAAATGGTGCTATTATATTGCACTTTAATTGTTTAATACAGTATCATTTGCTTTCTCTCCAAGACTGCAATTAAAGAAGTCAAAGATGCTGTGACCTAGATGCACAGAATGACTTAGTAGGATCTAGACACAGAAGTCCAAAGAGATATCTCACCTTATGCACAAAGCACATAGGCTGCTAAATTCCTGAGATGCCTAGTGTTTTCCTTATACAAATGCTCAGATCTGCCTTTATGTTAGCTATACTGGCAGCTGCACCTGTCTTACACCAAAGCTCATCTGTGATTCTCTAATTAATAATCTTTTGCCTTCCATGCTCGAAAATACACATAATGTGATACTGCAGCAAGCTTTAAGTAAAATAGCACATCATGGCACTTTCACCCAAAATCCGTGGCTGTTAGTGTTGAACCTCCATGTCAAATAATAGTATGTCTGTGACCGGAGCGGTTCTGCAAGAGATTTGGATTCTCTTCAGTCTGAGGACATCTCTTTGTAAGAGTGGACCTAACTGCTCACATACAGTATTCCAGCAAAAGTGCTACCCAGAAGTAAAAAATTACTTGGATTAGACAGAGTAGGACTCTTAACCTAGACATCAGACCACACAACTAATAGCAGAGAAGTGTAGGTCCGGTTTTCTGCTCCTAAATCTGTTTGTTTAATTTACTGTAAGCAATTTACTGTAAGTAATTAAAGAAAATGCATTGAAAGATCTGGCAACTCAGATGTAGGCCCAGGTTTCTCTTTCCCCAAATGAGTTTCTTAATTGTTCAGCTAGAGAAAGATGTTTACTTCCACTAGCCCAAAGAGGTTTATTATTTTCTGTACTATGGCATCGGTCTTAATAAGGGAAGTGAAGAATGTTCCCACCTCTTACATGGAAGAGCCAGAAACCTGGTTGTTACACCTTTCCTCAGGGTTTGACGTTTCTGTATAAATAAATCCGGGTTGGCCATATTCTAGGAAAATGCTCTTTCCAAAGAAATTAACCTTATTGTCTGCAAAAACTTTATGAGAATACATGTGACCCTGCTCTGTTTTTGGAAAGGAAGACCTTAATCTAGCCCTGACCTGAAGATAGGCAGACAGAATTAGGTGCTGATGGCCTTAGCGAAGAGAAATTTAAGTCCCATTTAGCCTTGTCTGTTGGTTAGCTTGGCATGCAGTGTGCTGTCTGTTTTGAATCACATAATCAGACACCCCACTCTCGTGTGCATTTTTAGGAGTGTAGATGCCTAAGTCATGGCTGTAAA
Source organism: Pelecanoides urinatrix (assembly GCA_013400755.1). Lineage (NCBI taxonomy): Eukaryota > Metazoa > Chordata > Aves > Procellariiformes > Procellariidae > Pelecanoides > Pelecanoides urinatrix. The sequence continues at coordinate 91,236 of VZTQ01000782.1, read as the reverse complement.
ATCCTCTCCAAGAGGCTAGTATCTTGAATTTCAATTTCTCAAATGCTCAATTTCTTTTTGGATCTACTCCTTGCTAGAAAATATAAATCTGAGTGTACTCTATGTAACAGCTTTTCTAGGTCCACCAGGCACCCTTTTATTTTCTTCTGGATGTGGATTTTTTCCATGAGAAGGAGAGCTGTGGTGAATTATATTTGTATGCCTTATGTTTTGAATTTACCAATTCTGGATCTGGATTGATATGCCAGGTTTTAGTTTTTAATGGGAGAATATTGACCTTTCCCTTATGTGAATGCACATATGTTCAAGAAATTCTGACTGTGGTGAGCCACAGTTCTGCCTTGTCATATATAGAGAAAATCCTTACAGAAAGAAATACAAACAGTTAGCATTGTAAAGAGGACAACTTACAGAATACAGGACCACAGAGCAGCTAAAAATCCACAAAGAAGCCATCAGATACCATCTCAAGACACATATCCCTATTAATGAGGCCTCTGTGCTCTGTTTGATCCTGTCTTTCACAGTAACGACTCGCATGCTGGACTCAGAATCTCTCTTGTGAGAGGGAGAACTGATTCTCTCTCTATTCCATCTATATGTATCTGTGGTGGTTTTTTGTTGGTGTTTCTTTTTTTCAGTTACAATAACTATAGTACATAAACTGTGCTGTTACTGTTCCAATGTTAGCAGCTGTGACACATCTCTCTGACTTGTATTTGCTATTTTGTCTGCTGAGAAGAGTGTGCCACACAGACTTAATAATTAACATGGCGATGTGTATTGCTGTTAGGAAATCAGAATTAGTGTAGTGTCTGCAGTGCCAGTTTTGATGGTGAATTGTGTAATTTTTTTAGTCCTTGCACTCATAGTTGATGCCCACCTCAGCGGCAGCAACACAAGTGATGTTTGTGGTATTTTTTCTCTAAGTTTATATTGCCGTGAGCCATTTTCTTTTTTGATAGATTGCTGTCTGGCATTTTGAGGAAGGATTTTGGTTTGGCTCAGTTGTCTGGAACTCAGCAGGGGTTATTTAGAGAAAAATTGTTCATAAGTTCAATAAATAAAGGTAGTGTGAATGGTATGAATGAAAGCAAAGGACATAAGTAAGAATGTGTTTTAAAACTTTCAAAATAGTTCAAAACCCAATATTGTCCATATATCTAGAAGTTCTACTGAAAGCCTTAGCATACTATGTAAATAACTTCACTCTCAGGTCCCATAACATAAATGCTTTTCAAGTCTGCCTCTAATGTTTTATCTGTTAATTTGTTACCGAAGGTTGTGGAAGATACAAAAAATGTTAAATGCAATAAAATACGCAATCTGCGAACTATTTGGTGTGAGGGATTGGTTGAGGGATAAAGTTCATTGTACTATCATTGCCTAAAAACAAGCCATGTGATTTGTATCAAAAAAAAAAGATGGTTTGCATTATACAGCTTACAAACAAAGTTTTGACTGAGCGTTTCCCTGATAGATCTTACGGTCCCATACCTACTGTAATCAACAACAGAAATGCCGAAAGGAGTTTGAAGCATTGCCGTAGCCCATGTTTCCCATTTATTGAGTTGTGGAGATTCTGATACTTTCTTACTTTCTTTCAGTATTTTCAACAGTTCATCTTACATTCCTGGTTCTACAATTTAATTTTGGGTCCATACTTTAGAGAGAGACTAGTTTCCTCCTTAATGCTCATTTGCCACTTGTAATCTGTGTGCGTGTTCATGTTTATGCATATACTTGCAAACACAGGTGGTAGTTTTTTTTACAGCTGGTGGAAACGTTTCATTTCATAGCAATTTTTCTCTGCACTGTAAAATTCAGTGTCCATTCAGAATTACCTGTTAAAGCTCCTGTAGTCAGGCAGTTCTGGCTTTGCTTCAGGTTTAAAAAGTTTAGGATATAAAGCTTCCAGCAGCTCTGGATCATCCCTAATGGCTTCTATCCAGGGAGACTGATAATACTTAGGCACAGAAGTAGTGTTGAACTTTTCAGGAGGAATTTCTTTCAGTGGTCCAGAATATCCTGCAAGGCAATCAAGGGAAAACTGTTATAATAATACTTTGCGTTTTCTGCTTCCTTACCACCATCCTATGTAACTAGGAAGTAACATACCATAATTTCACAGGTAGGAAAATGAACACTTGGATCAAGTCACCTGGCCAAAAGCTACACACAACCAGGAAGCTGGCAGGAGGAATTTGTAGCCTTTTAGGTAACTGCTCCAAAGTATTCCACCCTCTTTTGAGGCTAAGTTTATTTTAGTTTTATATAAATTCGTTTCTATCATTATAAGCATTGGTTTGAAAACAGACTATAGCTACACAGCCCTTGGACTGAATTAACAAAAGGATTTGAAAAATAGCCTTTTGGTTAAAACGAAGATAATTCTTTAATCTTTGTGTGAAATTTTCCAAAAGTATTAAAAGGAGTTAGGATCACAGCCATTATGGTGGAGTTTTTGGTTAGACCAACAGACCTTAATGTACAATTTGAAGAATTAAAACCAGAAGGGATTATCCAATTATATGAGTTACACTATTTAACTGAAAAACAAGGGAAATTTTTTTCTACCCTTTTACACTCCCACTACATCTAGCTCTTTAAATTAAGGCAGTTTCCTTCCATAAGCTTAAAAAATCCCTGTGGTTTAATATCTACTCCTTTTACCAGACCTTTGTTGCCTAAAGAAAGGCTTGAAGATTTCTATCTTGTCTTAGCAATGGAAATGACCTCTGTTCGCACTGTATTTGACCAATGGATGCACAGAGTCTTCGCAGTCACTAGCACTGACCTAGTTTACATAGACTGGAAAAGGTCTGCACAAAACATTGCATTGAGTAATTGTGAACAAAGAATGAATTTGTAAAAACCACAGTCTGCTCATGGATAATTCATAAACAGGAAGAAGGGCTATATCACTGAATAAATTAATTAAAACAAATTAGCCTTCTCTAGTCTTTAAAGAATACAAAATAAGCCTTTCTTGTAGCTCACTGCTTTAAATAAAGACAACAGTACCCTCACAGTTAAGGACTTAAAAAAGAACAGTTTATGTAGCCAGAGGCAAATTCCTTTTTAAGTTGCTCCTCTGTAAAGGTTTCTAGCAAAACTTAGTGACTTCAGATTTACATTTATGGCCAATTAAACTATAACGGATAACTTTCAGACTGTTGAGCATTGTGTTGCATATTAGAAACAAAGGTATGGCAGAGAAAAATCACTATATTAATCTGGTTTTAAATCTGCAGATCTGTTTCTTAATGTTTAAAAGACCAGTACATATAGGAGCCATCTCTCTTGATATTAATGTATGTTTTCAGTTTAGGGAGAAGTAGTACAAAAGGCATATCAAATCTTTGAAAACGAACAGAAGCAACTGAAGAGCACCACTTTACATTTCTGTGGGAGATTCTGATTAGTTATCTGACTCAAATTTATCGATTTCTAATAGTAAGTCCATTAACAAATTCTTGTTGAAGATACTGTTTTATAAAGAGGTCCTTCCTCTGCTGTGAAATGAGAACTAAATATGTTTAATGTCTGTAAACTCATATATTACCTGGGGCAATGTTGTCAGGATGTGGTGGGCTCCGGGGATCAGGTGTATTAGGAGGTGTCATTGGGGCATGCTGGGGAATTCCTTCCACACTGAGGCCGTCCATTTTAACACTCTGTATGGGCTCTCCACGCTGCATTCAAAAAGAAATAAATATCATTGACAGCACAGGCAAAAAAAGCCTCCGTGATTCTCTGTTGAGGGTTGGAGCGATACTGCAATTTACAGCCCAGATCTGAGATCCAGGGTATACTACCCGAATGCATACTGTCCTGCTGTTTGGTACCCTGTTTGCTAGATAGCACTCCCCAGGATTTTCTGGCTGTTAGCCAGAAGATGAAACAGTTTCATAACTCTCTTACATTGGCTGGGTAATCAAAAATGAGTAATTTTTCAGTGTTAAGAATGATATCCCAGCACAATTTTAAATTCACACACTGTATTACAAGTGTGTGAATGCTTTATTGAAAGGATTGGAGGTGGTGTGAGCTAGGTCAGCCAGACTCCTAAAGCCTTACAGCCATCCAGCTGAGTTGTCTGACCTTTTCCTAAGTTTGGGATATTTAAATATTGATATGCAGTCTACGAAGAGAGTTCATCGCATCTGCTGCTTACACCAATCACCACAAAATCTACCTGTGCATGTGGGCTTTGTGGTTCACAACAAAGAGTAGATTTTTGGCAGGAGGGCCCATAAAATGTGTGCTTTGGATCACTAGATGCTAGGAGCTGTTATGTGCCAGACAGAGCACCCTTGCTACCCAAAGATTCAAGAAATCTGGCAAGTTTGAGCCATTTGAGTTTCAAAGCACTGATTCTTCAAAGCGTCTCTTCCCATATCAGTTGAAAATTCACTGCATTTGTTGAATTGCTTTTGTTTGGGATTTTCTTTTCCTTTATTTGTAGTAGAAATAACAACTTCAGTGCAGGTCACTTTCTGGAGATTCATGATATGCTGTTATTTTCCACCCTTCTATCAGGTCATCGGTTCTAAGGAAACATCCAAAGGCTTAATCATTGTTGCATAAATATAGAATTAGAATCTCATAAGAAGTCAGTATCTTATTTTAGCTATGACACATAGGCTAAAAGCAATTTAAATATAGATTGTTTCAGAGTAAGAGTTTCATAAAGTACGAAAGCAAACAAACAATACTTGTTTAAACTTGAAACAAAAAAAGATCAAGGCAGTATGTTTTCTAGCCATCCTGAAGTATATTAGAAAGATTAATTTTGGCAGGCAGAATCATAAAGATGATGAAGACAACGCCAGTGATGGCTAAATAGGCATTTAAGGGAAGGGAACAGAAACCAAAGGGGAATAATTTTTTCACATGTCAGAATGTCATACTGACTGTACAGCATGTGTACTGTGTGTGTTTTTGTGGGAAGAAGTAGACTAGAGGGGAACTGATCTGTCAGACATTGTAGCAGAAGCATGGAACTGGATACAGAAATTCTGATGAGATTGATGGTGTTGTGCTCAGAATTTATCTGTGTAGTTTCTAATACTCAATAGAGGGAGAAATTGGGGGACAGTATTCATAGATGGGCTTCTAAATAATAGTGTTCTAATAATAGTTTTGGGTGTTCAATAGAGCTATTCAGATTTTTTTTATATAGGATTCCTTTTGTGCAGATTTATTTGAAAAAGGCAGATTTATCAAAACTCAAACATGATCCCATTTAATCCCTATGTAATTTAATTTCTGTTGAGTGAGTGACCAAAGAAGTTTGAAATATCTGCACCATAGAAAAAGAAACGTAAAATTTTTTCTTCTATGACACAGGATATTAAGACATACTTTTCTTCCCTAGTAAAGTTAATTTTTTGTATGGGAAATGTAACGGCCACAGAACTATAAATGTATTTACCTTTACAGTCAACAAAGCATAGAGAATTACTTCTTCAAGAAAGGAACAAAAATATTTTAGAGATTTCAGCTGTGATGTTGGAAATACTGAACTCAGCTCCAATAATAGCCTCTCTGGCTGTTGTGAGATTCCTCAACATTTTGGTTAGCATGGACAACAATAAATTGCAAATGCCTCTTTTATTGTCTGCTCCCAAAGCCTCCTTATGAAATGCAACTAGACAAAACGTTTCCTTAGAGTCAACAAATTGCATTTATTTTATTGTTTCTGATTAATTTACAAGTGTGTGTGTATTTTCTTCAGTAAAATTTAACATAATATGAGTAAGCCCTTTGGTGCTTTGCTGTTGTGATTAATAATTTGTTTCCTATTTGTACCAGTACAAGATTGTATCACAACAATACGGTACGTATTGTTGCTTTTTTTCTTATCCTAAGTGAATACTACAGAAGAATTGAGTCAAAGTCTTTGTAAGGATTCTGTAGTGGTTGGATGCTAACACAATCATAGCACCACCTATGCAATGACTAGTTGTAGAAGCTTCAGGGCAGGAGAATTGCTGTTCTACAAGAAATATTTCCTAGGTTAATTAATAATAATAAACTTTTGTAGCATGTATTTCTTTTCATCTTCAGAGCAGCTTAAAAGTACTGGGACAAATTCTGCTTCTTTAGTCACGTACCTTTGTATCTGAAATCAGTGGCGATGCATACATGTAACTGAGAAGCAGAATTTAGTGCAGTACGGGAATTAGAATGGCTGCTTACGTGCTGTATTAGACTGGGCGTAGAGTATTCGTGTTCAAATATTAGGTAAAATTTATGAATGTTGTTGTCCCTATTTTCAGAGGTTAAGCAAAAGGTTTAAATATTTTGCAAAGGCCAGAGATGAGACCAACACCAGGTGCATTTAGTTCCTGCCGTGAGGATTCCCAGGGTATCATTAATGCTTTAACCCAATTCCTGAAGGACTAATTCAAAGAATAATTGTCTTTCAGTGACAAGCTCCATCCTTTTTCTCCCTGTTGAGACGTGCAGGCCAGAAGTGTATTAGTGCCAGTTGTGAGAGTAATTTTGCTGCCTAGGAACCACGTTGAGACTACTAACCTATTTTAATAAAAATACTTACTGGTTATATGAAACAGACTCTTACTTCTTCCAACTTTATGAATATCACTAACTAGTTAATTTTCATGTTAACTAGTTAATTTTCAGTAGTCAGTGAGCCAATTGTTACAGGATAAGAACTCTGATCACTAGTAAACTGAATCAGATTTGAATGAGAATGATTTGAATGTGATGTCCTTAAGTATTAAGGCTTTCAGATTTTTTATTTGTCTATAGGAGCTCAATAAAATGCAAATGGCTCACTTCATGTTACCCTCATTCTAGTACAGGATTTTGCTTTTATTCTTCCAGAAACTACAAATGAATCATGTACAGTGTGTATCATGAGCACCAAGGGAACCCCAAGGTAGTCTCACTGTGTTTCATGAATAAGTTATTACAAAATACTCACATTTCTTGGCTTGTTCGCTACATAATGATAATTTTCATATGTGTATTTGTCAGACCTCCGCTGACGTCTCTTGAAGAGTCTCGCACCTCTGTTGCTGAGTGTCGATAGTTCCTCTACCATGATATCTCTGGGAGTGCTGACCTTTTTCCCAAGGTTTAAACTGGGTGAGACTGCAATACAATGGATAAATACATACCTCTGTTTTTCTTAAATGCCTAATATTGCATACCCTACACCTGAAATCAAACAACATGTTAATGCATACTTATCTAACACATAACATAGCTTCAGACGGTGTTAGTGAAATCAATCATTCTTCCAAAATTTTGGAGCAGAGTATTGAACACCATAAACCGTTTTTTTCAAAGATGCTAAACACCTCCAGCTCCAAATTTCCTTCAGCTGAATGGCATCCAGCTGTTATCAAAATGAGGTCTATAATGTCCTATACACCATCTTAATAGCAGACTGGTAAAAACTGGCTTCTGCTGAAACCAGGAACAAAATTCCATCTGACCCTAGTGTTCCTAACATCAAACCTTCAGTTAGCTTTGTGTGTCCTGCATTGGATAGATTACCTACCAGTTTCTTATTGGTTATAAACATTTTATTTTCAATTATTCTTTAATATTATGCTTGCTTTTGAAATCTAGGGCATGTTTTGTACTTTAAGAAAAGTTTGCATTAGAAAGTCTGTATTAAACAGTATTTTTTAACTATTTTTAAAGAAAGAAGCTTTCAAAATAAAGCTCAAGGTGTTGAAAATGAAAGCCCTAACAAAGAATTACGACATGCTTCTAGGAATTGATAAATTTAGAACATTTTCTTTTTAATTCTCTCTAAGAGGAAACTGAATTACTAGATACAATATTACTTTATTCACTGCTTGGGAGAAATTCTTTCTTTGTCTTTAGTGACCTCCTGGGTGATTTGAAAATGAAAATGCATAAGCAGGGGAAGGGGAGATCAATTGGGACTGTAAATGGAGAACAGTGAATATCAGAAACTACTGGTCATCTTCATGGTAATGTTCTGGAAACTGGGATGCTAGTGGCAATGAGCAAGCTGTTCCTTAGTGACTGAACTCTCTCACTGTATGTCCAAAACTTATAGATAAAGCTTAAACCTTAAAATGCAGTAGCTTCGACACTGAACAAACTATTTTCTACTAATTTATTTCTGCTTAGAAGGTTGTAGAATTTAACAAATATAACAATAATTGTATTGCATAGTAAAAACAGAATTTTTAAGAAAATAATTTCTATTGCCACTTTAATATTTATCATTTCATTAATTGAAATTGTTCTCAGTTGTTCATAAACTTCAGGAAGAAATATAGGAAGATGCAGTGTACTTTGAGGATTATATCAATGGTTTAGTATGTTTCTTTGATCTACTTATTCAAAGTCACATTCTGTTATTTCTTTAATAATATGACATTCTATTCTTCACATGTCTTGTGATTTACAGGATTTGAAATTCTGAACTTTGACATATATTTTAATGCATAAAATGAAATGAAAGCAAATTGTATGTAAGACACCGTATCTTGCTTCCAGAGTAAGCACACTGGAAGCCCAGTTTAAAATTAACATTACAAATTAATTAACTGCAGAAGGTACCTAATGTCAAAGTTAATATTGCATACACAGAGTTTCATTTTGCGTAAATGGCATGTTCAACATAGCATACATCTCCTAGTAACTTTATGTTGGAAAAACAGTGTGATTTGCTGACCTTTAGGAAAACTGAATCAAGACAGGTATATTAAATATTTAGCCGAAGCTGTATAGACAAGAGTTTTCCATGTAATAAATCAAACAAGTTTGTGGGCCCTGGAGTGCATCACTGTTGATCCACTTCTTTTCATACTGATTTCAACTGAATGTTTGCAGTAGATTTAACTGGAGCAAGAGCAAGCTTACTGTATTGTAAGCCAGAGCATGCACTTCTGCTTTAAATATAGTATGCGCAAAGAATCCTAACACCCTCCTGTTATTTAAGAGGTGACTACAAAACAGAGGGTTCTTAACATGGAAGAAAATGACTCAGCTTGCCCAATGTAGCCATATCAGTGACAGATAGTGGTGGGGTTTTGGCTCTGTGGTTAAGTGCACAAGTTATTGGCCTGTGGCCTGAAATTTAGACCCACAAGTCATATTTTGATTTTGTCATTTCTCAAAATGACTCCAGGGATATGGACTGTTGGATGGTTTTATATTAGTAAGGAGTAAGAAATTTACCCCTCAAATCAGCAACATTTTCACGTAGAAAAAGCTTTTATTCATTTTACACAGAGTGGGTAGTACGTACATCCCCAGAGACAGGGGTGCCAAGGTGATTGAAGATCTCTGTCCAAACCACTCAGTATTCTTCTGGGACACACTGGATATTAACTATTTTGGGCTTTGCTGTTCCTTTACACGCATACTGTTCTTGTTAATGTTAACTGAAGGCTCCAAGGTACTTTGTAACCCACAGTTGTGTACTATTGTGTATCCAGGCAGCATCCCAAAAACCTAAGTGTGAAGTTCATTTGAGTCCCTTGCCAACTAAAATCTAATCATCTGTCTAGTTTTATGATGTGTCTAAGGATTGTTTCAGTGTCAGTGCAGAAAAGGTGATGAAGAATGAGAAAAGGAGGACATTTAGAGGATGATAGAAAGAGAACATCAATGTCATAAATGGACATTGTAAATTAATACTGGAAGTTTAATTCATAGTTGAATCCTAATCTTAACCTTTTAGCTTCATTTCTTAATTTGTTCCTGCCAAGTCCTTCCTGTTCTGTGCTTAAAATCATAACAGATTGTATTTAAGTATGATTCATACAGTTCCTCCTGCATTCACTGCCTAATCCCTCTTTAATCCTCCAGTTTACAATCTTCTAAATACCTTAATCTGGATTATAAATTTTAATAATGAATATCAGATAGTATGTTTGTTATAGTATCAGAAATAAGTTTTTTTAACTATATCATGAAAGATAGTTAATCATGTAGCTACTGAAGAATGCATTTAAGAAACAGTATAGAACTGCACATGAGATTTAAGTGTAATTGAAGGCTAACCTGATGAACTCCAAGGGCTTCTTTAAACATATGTATTTACATACATGTTTACCTCTACCAAGTAGTCTTAGAAATGTTATGGTTAGTCCAAGTCTGCCAGTGAAAAACCAAGGGGTTGGGGAGGTCACTACATCCACACGCTGATTTACTACTACAGTCTCTCTTCTGAGACTGTAAGAGCGTTTACAGTTAGTGTCTATTCCTGCAACATTTTATGATGTGTTGAACTTCTCTAAAACACAAAGTCATGTCCCACAAACCAACAGGAGATGTGGGCTTCAGTCAGGAGAGTTCAGTCATTACCAGTCTTGCCCAGAGATTGGTAATCTTTGAGACACTGATAAAAACTTGGTTGATTTTGTATCTTATCAACAACTGTTTCTGCTATGAATATCTTTTAACAAGGAATTTGAGATTCACTGTTTATCTGAAAGCATTATAATAAAAAGGGACTGAAATAAAAATGCAGTAGGTATGCTTTCTGTGTCATTCCAAGCTGCTGGAGCTTGCGTTACAGAATCCTCTGTTTACCTCTGTTAACAGTGGGGAGTTTCATAGGTCTGAAAATAGTAGGCTGAAACAGTACATTTACTTTTTATGTAATTACCAGGTACAGAACCTTCATTACTAATAGCGATGCAAAACCCCAAAAGACCGCAGTTCACCCTCCAGATCTCAGGTTAAGCTTGTTGAATTAACAATTAGGGGAAAAACAAAATGTCAAGAATTAACAGAGTAATTTAAAAACCAGATTTCTCCTTGATTTTTCCAAGAATTGTTCAGATTTGGTCCCAGAGCCCTAGTGTATACTTTGTGTGATTACAGCTTTGATTATCCTGTTTCTTAACTGGTTTCATGATCCTGTTTCTTAACTGGTTTCACTGAGCTTGTACAGTTATAAATTTCAGACACTTGTCACACCTATTTAATAAAATTTTGTATTTTTTTTAACATTTAAATATCCCAGGCATCCAGAGAAGATGCAAAAGTAGACTGTGCACTTAAAGAGTTAGTATTGCCTTCAGTGGCCATATATCACAGCTTATCTTGTAGGATAAGCTGTCATTCTATGTGTATGAATCTAAACTTGACAGCAAATCTGATAATACGTAAATAATAAAAAGGACAGATTATGTGAGGCAAATGCCAAGCATCAGCACAGATTATCCGATAACTCCAATGATTTCAAGGACTGTATGGTAGATTTATTAGTATTGCTATGAATAGTAGCAACATTTACCATGTGAAATGTCTTGTTCCAAACAAACATATGAAAGACTTTTTTTTTTTTGCCCTGAAGAGCTTATAGGCTATTTCAGGCACATATAGTACTTGGGTTTACAATACCAAAAAAAAAAGAGGAGTTGTAATGAAATTTGTAAGCATGGACTGGCTTTCAGACTTAAGTGTGTGTTCAGTGGCGAATGGAAAGAGGTTTTTGCTTAGGAATATAAAATACAGAGAAGAACTATGGAAATATCAGAAGGACTAGGACCAAGCACTGAAACTCATAGCTTCTTTTTCTAAAAACCTTATGTCTCTTGTCCTACTCTTTCTGCAATCACAGTGGTCAGTGAGTGAGTACAGAAACCATACCCAAGTTCTTTGGAGCAAAAGCCCGCAAGAAGGATTTTCAATACTGGAATTTAATGTTCAGTGTTTTATCCTCTGTGAGTGGTATGATTTTCATAAATTCTAAATATTAATGGATCTCTCTGTTTTTTCAGTGAGACTTGTGGGGTGCTTATCATTTTTAAAACATTGATCTTTTACGTAGATGGTAAAAAAAGCTTCATGGGGAGGATTGGAAGGATTTCCAAAAGTATCCAGCACATACAAATCTGCTTGGCTTTCATTAGGTATTCCCAACTGAGTTAATTGCTTCTTAAGTTGTCACACTAGAAACATAACTTTAAGAACCTGTTTTAGAAAATCAAACTACCTTCTCGTAAGTGTCTGTATTTTCATCAGTCCAACAACAGAAAAGTAAAATCTCTTCATATAAGATTGGTGGCTGTGCACTAAAGAGAATTGCTAAATGCTAGTAAAATTTGTTAGTTACAAAGATAAAGTTTGAGAGGAAGGAACAGAGATGTAAGCATTTCTTTCAAAATTTTTTATCATTCATATAAAAAAAGCAGTGTGAAACAGAGCAAAAAAAGAGGATACAGATCAGCATGTTTCTTAGATGATAGCCTTTTAAAATGGAATGAAGTCATGTTATTAACCCCAAATAATATTCTGAAAGGCTATCCTAGCAGAATGTACATCAGCTGTTAGATTACTTCATTCCTCCATAGCAGTTGTTCATCTGAAAATAGCTTTCAAATGAAAAGAGGCAACTACAAAAGGATTAGTTTCCATAGGCAGCATGATACTCCCACAAGATTATTTATGGCAAAACACCCAGAGACAAAGCTGTAAGAGAGTTAAACTCTATGATTAAAAAAATACATTAGGGAGGGCTAGAAGACATTGTATATACAGTAAGCTGGGTTCAGCGCTATACCATTTCTGTGTATTTCATCCATAATGGCTGACGCTTGTTGTTTCCTCTCTTTGACCATGGCAGAATGTGATAACATTGTGATTTCCTGATTCCTTGCTGGAAAAAAAACAACACATTTTTACATTGTTGAGCCAGCTTGCACAATTCAGCCAACTTTAATTTCTAATAGCCTGTTTAGAATGGCTGAATAGTTAAGTTAGTTGTTATGATTTAGAAATACTGCACTTCTAATTGTGCAAAATGCACTGGCAGTTCTTGCTTGCAGACAGATGCTAGGACATGTTCTGGTGGACAGAAGATTTGAAAGAATGGACTTTGAGTTGGCTACATATATTCTGTAGCAAAATCAGTGTCAGTGGTGTAGGCCTTCTCACATCTACACATTATATTAAAAGATGTAAATTCATAACTAATATTTTAATTACATCTTGGTTTATGATTTCAGAAATGTTACATTTTGATATTTCTTAATCTAATAAGGAATTTGAGGAACTAAATTAGATGCTCTGGCATCTTTAAAGAAAGTGCATTTCTGACTAAGTTAAAAAAATAAACATCTTTTTAATTGCAGAGTCAAGAGGTTACATAAATATCTTTTATATGACAGTTTGTAGGACAGACAATGTCAAAATATTTCAGGAAACAATACACTTACCCTACTGTTTTGTTGTGCAGAAAAAGGCGATCTCAACCCTTTAGTTGAAGCTTCAGGAGTTATGTATGGGGATGACCTGCCCGGTCCAGGATGGTGTCTACCCTTGTGCTTGGATCTGCATGGTACCTAGTACCGAGACAAACTGGGGGCTGATCCTCTTCAAAGGGATTGGCATCCAGCTGACATCAACTAGTTATATATAGAATCAAACACTCCAGCCACTCATATCTTCCTGGCGAAAGAAGAGAACAGAAAAGTTTCAACTGCACCCACTACAAAGAGAGTTTATATCCCTTTCAGAGCTTATTGGAAGATTTAATGGAATGCTCCCCTCATACTCATACAGATCATCTCCTCATCACCTCTGAGAAAAATAATCTCCATGTTATAACCAGGAAAGAGACATTTAAAAATAAGGTGTTAAATATATGGATGGGCAAGACTGCATCAGATGAGAATGGCATGGGCTAATCTTTTAGTGAAAGATGAAACCGTGTTTCACTAGTAGCTGATGGCTAAAGTCAGTGGCAGATGGCTGATACACAAAGTCTGTTCTGAAAAAGAAATGAGAAATTTTATTATATGTCATAGGGAGTAATTGCTCAACAAGCACACGCCTTGCCAACTTATTCAAAATCTCTTCATTTTCTTTGTGCATTAGGAACAGAAACCTGCAATAATTTGAAATAAGTAATATTCAGCATTCCAGGATACTGTTGTATCAGTTTATCAAAGAAACGTGTGATATGTAGAGCACAGATATTTCATGACGGCAACCAGCTTTGGACAGAAAGAAACAGCGGCAGAAGGAACCACTCCCCCCTTACGCTCCTGTCTGAATGCAGATAGCTGAATTATGGGGCAGTAAAAGCAAGATGAAGTTTTTGTATTTCTGATTTGGATTTCAGTTTGTTCTAGGAAGTTTCTTTTTCTTACGGAAAATTATGGTCTTGTTTGGCTTGGAGGATTGATGAGAAAATTGCTTGGATCCTGATATGACAGGAGAAAGGAATTCTGACTGTAAATGGAATCTGGAGAGTAATAAAATACACCAACACAATGTGCATAACTTTAAAGCAAGAAGCACTCTGAGATAAAATGTATGTGCCTGATACAATGTCCTAAAAGTCTGCCTGTCCAACCAAAAAAATTGCATTACTCTTTCCTCAAGCTTTCTATTTCTAGGCTTAGTTTTGCAAAACATTTTGCTGAGATCTTAGACATCTCTGCCCCAAAGAGGTGTTCATTTTAATCCTCACTATCAGAATTTACCTGCTGCTTTTACTCACTGGTAATTCTTTTCTAGCTTGGATCAGCCACTTGGTCAAGGTCTTGGTTGAATCTTATCTTTCAACTAACGGCTAAGATTATTCTCAGTGGTTCACCACCAAGCTGCCAAGTTGGATCACAGGAGGGCCTGTCAAGGGTTCATGCTACTCAGTATTTTAATTAATAACTTCAGTAATGAAGTAGAGAACGTCAATTACATGCCAACCTAAGAAAAAAACAAGTGATCTGTAGGAAAGAATTAAAATGTTAAATTAACTTGATGAACTGGAAAAAAAAAAATCAAATGCAATTCAGTAAAACCACATCCAAATTAAATTATAAAGTGGGCATTCAACTGATTGACACTGATCTGGTCTTTAAAATTGAATTTTTGATCCAGGAGGAAATATCAAGAGGTATCCCAAATAGGATAGTCCCGTGTTTAGTCCATTCCAATTTCCATTAACTAATTATTCAATAGAATAAAAAATACACTAGTAAGATAAATTGTGCTTTTACAATACACTAGTAAGATAAATTGTGCTTTTACACTATTGGAACAGCATGTACAATTCAGCCAAGTGTTACTTCTGGATGACTGCAAGCTCTTGAGAATGGTAAGATTACCATTCAAAATTACACTGAAAAATTGTTAAAATAACTCAAAATCAGTAAAATTAAGAAATAAAATGCAAGTAGTTGCACCTAAGGAGAAAAAATCAATTGTGGGGAAAGAAACTAAGGAATAACTGCCAAAAACAATATGGCAGAAGAATTATATTGAATCACAAAATAAATATTAGTCACTAGTGCAGTACAAAAAAAAGGCAAATATTTTGAACTTTGTGAACAGAATATCAAAATGAAGATAATCTCATTTTACTGACACTGAAGAGCTGGAATATTTTGATCATCTTTAAGAAAGATATGAAGATATCAAGAACTGAATAAAATCCAGGCAACATATGCTAAGGAATATTACCTGTGAGGAAAGAGCGAAAAAACTTAGCTTGTTTGGCTTAGCAAGGATAAGAAGGAGGTGAGTCATGATAGCAATCTCTTCACTTGTAAAATGAGTCTGTAATCTAGACTCCAATCTTGTTCACAAAGTTTGGAATAAGAAGTAATCAGCTTATTATATATCGGAATTATAGACAACATATTAAGAAGAACTTGCTTTCTCGGAGGATAGCTGGCATTGGACCCAGAACACTTAGCAATGTTGTGGAAAGAACGTCCTTGGCAATTTTTAAAAGCAGATAGTTTAGACATACTGGTCCTGCCTCAGAGCATGGGTGTGAACTTGATGACTTTAGATTTCACTTTCAGCTTTAATTTTTGTATAATTCACATGAAAACAGCTACCCTCTAGATAGGAGTAATCATTATTTAACAATCCCAACAGTTAACCTATTAGATTAATGTTTTGCTTTTTGTTGGAATTGATACTGGAATTAGCTTCTATTTTTGCAGTTTGATTTCCAGCATTTAGCAAATCCAGGAGCTCCTGTTTGGCCTTCACAAAAGGACAGTACTCGCACATTTCAGTTATACATATATGTTTTGTTTGTGTTTAAGATTTTCGCAAGCTTTCACTTATGCATCCGCTTCTGATTTTGTTTGTAATATTTTAATATCTGAATAATGGAAATGCCATAAGAATATCAGATCTTGCATTTGGTGAACCTGAGGAAAAAATGTGAATGCAAAATGAGGTGTTTGGAAGTTTTGTGAATTCAGCCTACTTATTTGTGATATTTGTGTACAAGTCCAAATGTTTATGGCAATATCTGCAGTTCAGCAAAGTGCTTCTCATTAGAGTTTTAAGAACGTTTTTACTACTTTTATTTATTTTGAAACAATTTTCTATTTTATGTGTCACTGACTGCATTGTTGAACTTCAAAGGTATATTTTATTCCAAAGAAAAAGCGGTGATAGCAAGTTACAGATGACACAACCTGGAACTTTACTGACACATATTTTTATCTGTAAATGTTATCATTTAGAAGTTGAACTTTAAAAAACTTTGTAGAATGGCTATTCCAGAATTTAATTTACTACTTACTAGTGTGTCAAAATTTTGCCATTAACTGAAATACAAATAAGCATATGTCATTGCAGTTGGAGGAAAGAATGTTTAACTGTCATAGCTGCAAAACTAGAATAGATCCTGTTGAATGCTACTTTCTTTTATAATACTCAGAGAAGTCTGTGGCCCCATAAAATACACCAAGTTGCTAAAACATCATTCTTATATATACATGGCTAATAGAATGTCCATAATAATGAGTAAAGGTTAAGGAAGGTGAAGGAATTACAGTACCATGTGACATCATAACAAAATCAAGGCTTGCATTTCAATGAGAAGTATTTTTTAGTAAGTGGCAAACTAGGATGATTCAGTCAGCCTGCAAACAAGGACAGCATTTACCTGTCTTCTTCATTTAGGTAATTTTTGTTTAACCAAGAAAGACTTTTCCTTTTGGTATTGTCTTTTGCAGCACCTTGTGGGATCTTTCCCACCACACTGCTTCCTCTGAATTGCATAATTGACCAGAAAGGAGGTCCAAGCTACTGAGTGGAAAAAGCCTGAACTACATAGTCATCCACTTCTGTAACTCATTTCTCCCTCATTTTCTCTCCTTTTCTGTCCTTTCCTTTTTTTATTATTTGCTTCTTCTCTCTTCTCTTCTCTTCTCTTCTCTTCTCTTCTCTTCTCTTCTCTTCTCTTCTCTTCTCTTCTCTTCTCTTCTCTTCTCTTCTCTTCGAAAAGAATGAGTTACTGTAGTTTTCTCTCAAACACGACTTAAACTAGAGGCAATTTAAGTGCTGAGTAATGTCTCAGTTCTTAGGCGCTTAAATTCATCCTGAGACTGTGGCTTAATTTTGTGTCATGAATTTATATCAATGAACTATTCAGGGTATTAATGTATGTGTAGTGTCTTATTCATAATATGAATGAAATCAAGACATTCAGGGATTAGATATGTCTGTTTGTAAAAAAGGGCATTGTAGTTACTACACAATAACAAAGTCACTGCTCAATTAATGACTTAACTGATGTTTTTGTATTCTGTATCCATCTTAGCTTCAGATAGCTTTGCAGATATATTTGCAGGTATAACTGTTACTGTGAAATACCTCACTGGAGCTAAAGAATAAATTAGGTAGAGGTAAACTGCCAACAGTTGCTTTTTTAAATTAAACTGGTCCTTATAGATGTGAAGGTCAATAAAGCGTTGTATGATGCAGGATAAGGAATGCAGGAGTTTCCCGATTGAAGAAAAGTTCCACTCTCTTCTTTTGCAGTGCTTAATTTCAGTAGTAGTCACAATAAAACTGTTAAATTTTTTAAACACAGACAAGTGGAAAATGTTGTAGCCATATTTACCTCACAATAGATTTCCATGTGTGTATACGACATGTTTGGTTTGTGCTAAAGTCAGATGATGTGTATGTAACAAAGAAATGAATGTAAGTAAAGGCTGGCATTAGGAAAAAGCTTGTTCCATTTGTCAAGCAACAAGTTGCTAAAGAAAGCCTGTATTTTAATATATTTGCTAAAACAAAATCTTAAGGAGACCTGTCACATTTTCTGTAACAGGTCTTTCCAATTTGTATTTTTGCCTCTAATGCATTGAATAATTTTCTTTGTCAGTTCTCTTACCTTCAGGAAAATCTGCAGACATGTTTCTCACAAATTTAGCATGATCTAGCTGAATGAATGTTTTTCTTGACAGTAGTAGGGAGGTTTGTTATGTCTTTGTAGAAGTTAAATCCTGAAGAGGATAGACCTATAATCCTGCTTTTACTTAAATTCTGAAGTTGATCTAACCTAAATCTCCCACACGCAAATGAAACTAAGTCTGATTATTGTTACAAATTTTCATGAAATGCTTCTTGCATTCTGAC
The DNA here is from genome assembly GCA_013400755.1 of Pelecanoides urinatrix. Classification (NCBI taxonomy): domain Eukaryota; kingdom Metazoa; phylum Chordata; class Aves; order Procellariiformes; family Procellariidae; genus Pelecanoides; species Pelecanoides urinatrix. The sequence goes on along the minus strand of VZTQ01000782.1, from coordinate 72,864 downwards.
AGAGGCAGTACAGGATTCCCTATTTTCACTTCTAAATTCAAATTGTTTGAATGAAAAAAAAAAAAATTAGGGTTATCTGGAATATACATCCCTGCCTATGAAAAGTGTGGAAAAAACCATTTTCGTGAATATGTCCAGTTTTAAGTTTTGCTTAGGGGAAAAAAAAAAATCATTAGTTTTGCAGCTGAAAAATGAAGTATTTTCATTTCAGTTATGTGTTGGATTGGTAGTTTCTCTGTAGCTACGTTGGACAGACTGGCAAGAGATCAATATATTTGAGGTATTGATATAATGTATTCAATAATGTATAATGTATTTGATAGACTTTTCAAAATATTGTTAGTGTTGTCCTTCTCTTTAGGATCCAAAGACTATCATTGTTTTTCTGGGATCAGTAGGAATACACTCTATAATTTAGTATTCTCATTATCCTCAAGTTTTTTTAAAGCAAATGGGATGGTTTATTTTGTAGCATTTACATTTGCCACATGACATCTAGTAACAATTTACATAGAAAGCTTGCAAAAAAAAAAAAAAAAGAACAAACCTACCAAGAAAAAAAAGCCCTCCTGTTTTAACTGCCTTGTCTGTAATGTAAAATGACCTAAAGGAAGATGACAGGTAAATGTTGCCTTTGTTCACAGGCTCACAGGCTGGCTTAATCGTCCTAGTTTGCCACGTGTTAAATAATACTTCTCCTCATAGAAATGCACATTTGATAGTTATAACTCATTGGAGACTGTGGTCTGTATTTGGCTGAAGTTAAATAATCCATAATAATAGGTACGAGAAGCAAGGAGCATTTCTTCACCAGCATTTTTTCCATGCTGTGGGACTCTTCTGCATTTAGGACAGGCACATTAGGAATACATTTTCTGTGCAGAGGTGGTGATGGAGCAGAGCTTCGTTTTTTCCTTGGAGGCACAGTATCGTCCCTACTCCTCACTGAGGATGGTACAATTGCCTCAGCAGCCCGGGAGATGCTGTAGCATTGCGGGGATGGTTGCAGTTTGGGCTACAAGAACAACAGATTAGGGGTAACTTCTCAAGATATACCACTTATTGTTGGCTCACACTTTAATGCTTTATTTCCAGTCTTTGAGAGTTGAAAGACTGTCATTTTAAGAAAACAAAGCTGAGAACCAGATTTAATCCCAAGAGCTAAGGCTACAAGCACAGGCCTGTACTGTCAAAGACTTAATCAGAGCCAGCAGCTGGCCAGGAAGCTTTAATTTAGTATGTGCATTTTCTGATGATCACTAGTTGAAAACTCATTAATTTCTGTGGGTGGTCCACTGCACTGTGAGACTGACATATTGCTTGGTTTTTTTCTTTCATCAGAAGGATACAAGTCCTCTTACCACTTGTAACAACATTACATTTTGACATAGTGTCACAAGCATGTATTATGTCTGCATAAGGAGCTCTTAAAGAGAGAAGCCTCGCTTCTTAAATATTGCATGCTTGTATATCTCTTTGGCAGGTCGATGTTTGTTTGGAAATAAGTCCTTTTGATACTGCATTTAATTCTAACTTATTTCTCCATATCCAGTGAATCTATTTAGATGCTTTCACTAAAGGATTCGGATACCTGACAATTCTATTTCATTAGCTTTTGATGCTGGTACTGTGCTTTTAAAAGGAAGCATTCCAAAAGAAAAATTATTTCAACGAAAAGACTCTAAACTTACCATTCTGCCAAGGTGTTGAACAACTTCTGTTTTCTGAAGAGCGCCAAACATCAAATTGGCGGAGTATCTTGGGGCTTTTGTTTTTGAAGGTGAAGGGGAAAATTTTAGTCCAAAAAATGTTTCAAAATGGTGAAATATGTACTATGTTTTTAAAGTATTTGAAGATGCAGATCCAACTCAAACCTCAATGTATATCTGATTTTTATGAGCCCCATTGATACTATTAGATTAGCTGATTAATTTCATACTTATTTTCCTAGCTTTGTATTGACAAATCCAACCATTCAGAATTAAGATCCACAGTCTGGACAATGGTTTATAAATAATGTGTGTTTTTAACTGCATTGCAGGGAACGTACATACTCATTTTTGTCTGACATGAACTTCAGGCGTCTTTTCAGTTTTCTGAAAAGAAACTATTGGAAAGCTGAGATTCTTGTGAATGCAGGAGCTGGAAGTTGAAAAAAAAAACTTTGAAACTTGAGATTAAATCCTTAACAGCATTGCTGTCCTGGCTCTGCTTTGCTGCTCTTCATCAGTCCTGACTCAGAGGAAAAATACTTGCCTTCTTCATATCCATTTAATTCTTTTCTGTCTGTTAAAGCAGCTACAAGCTTGGCGATTATGCCCAGTGATGCTGATGGTACTCATTATGCGAGTATCTTTTCAGTAGGAGTTAGGAGACGGTCACTGAAATGCCATCAGATGACAAAAACTCTGCATGTGGCTTCTTTCTCCCTTAAACTACCGAGAATCAGAGGAGTCTCCAGCAAAGTTAGCTGAATACAGCTCCTGTTTGTGAAACAGGACCAAAGTCTGGCATGGCTGCCTCACGCATTATGGTCATGCCATCATGATGAGCAACACTAGCGCAGACTCAGCCACAGCGGTGTTCAGGCCGAACGTTGTCTGCAGTGTCACAATCTAACTTTGAAGTGGCTCTGCTGCTTAAGCTGTTCTGCAACTCCTAAGGGTTCCTCAACTTATGTCTGATAAAATTTATCTGAAAAATGTTTTAAAAGTTTCTCTCAACAACTAACTCTGAACTCAGTCACCAGGCTTAAAATGTTGGTCTAACTTCTATAAATTTGGTGGTTTGAAACTAACTCAGAGAAGACAACAAGACTTCTGCTATGAGCAGGGCAAGTCTTTAAATGTGGTTTACAGTTCATATGTTTGTTTTTAAGTCAGGACAGTGTGAACTCTTAAAAATAAACAAAGAAGACAGCAAAATTCCACCACTTAAAAATCAGCCTTAAAATGGTAAACATTGATAAACAAAGCTGAGCATAATCAGTAGGGAAAATAATTTGTGGTTTAAAGAAAAATAAGCTTCTGATCCTACCAGTAAACACCTGTTCAATTTTATGCATGCTTGGTCTACTGATTGCTGGGGGGGTTACAGTTTCAAAGCAAGACTGAAGTAGTTGAAGCACAAGTTCGAGAACGCTTCAGCAGAAGGGTGGTCTGCAGGACAAAATAAAAGCTTTTAGAGCAAGAAACAAATCTGAACAGAAAGAAAAGTACTTGAACTATTTTTCTTACATCCAAGCATGAGCAATGTCAAGCCTGTGTTTAAGTATGGCTTATTATAGCTTTTTGTGCTGAAATAATTTTAAACTAAATATAAAAACTGCCAACCTGAGAATATCACCTGAGTGTAAAGGCAGAGAAGTTGAGATGAGTTGTGGCTAAGTAGGAAGACTCTGGCATGCACTCACAGGAACTGTGTTGGCAGGAAATAGTCAATAAAGAAAAAAAAAGGAATCAGGTGGCCAACTGTTTTCTTAGGAAAAAGTTGGCAGGAAAACACCCTTGTATAAAAAAAACCAGTACAAATAAAGTGGAAAAGCTTACTTTAGTGCTTCCTTTTTTTTCCACCCTTGAGAAAGAGAACAGTTATCAACATTTTGACTTGCTTCAAAAACAGGCAGCCTGGCTGGCGGCCATAGGTAACCCTGCTGTGAAAACATTTCTGTGGCTGATACTAATACTTCATGGCAACCATTACCATCCGGCAAGAAGCACTCTACAGAAGGTTAACACAGTAACTGTTTTGTTGCTGACGTGTTTCAATTATTTTAAGCACTTTTTCATGAAACAAATATATAAAGCAAGCATGTTTTCTATAAGATATAAAATAAACAGATGAATAGAGATGATACAGATAAAAGAAGCAAGCCATATTGCAAAGCCATCTTGTACAGCCTATTAATAAAGAAAAAACAAATAGTGTAAAACTGTTGCAGGAAAAGTAGTTTATTATAAGAAAAGTGTTGTCAGTAGTCTTACATCTAGATGTCTCCAATTTTATTTACTATTTNATGACAAAAACTCTGCATGTGGCTTCTTTCTCCCTTAAACTACCGAGAATCAGAGGAGTCTCCAGCAAAGTTAGCTGAATACAGCTCCTGTTTGTGAAACAGGACCAAAGTCTGGCATGGCTGCCTCACGCATTAAGGTCATGCCATCATGATGAGCAACACTAGCGCAGACTCAGCCACAGCGGTGTTCAGGCCGAACGTTGTCTGCAGTGTCACAATCTAACTTTGAAGTGGCTCTGCTGCTTAAGCTGTTCTGCAACTCCTAAGGGTTCCTCAACTTATGTCTGATAAAATTTATCTGAAAAATGTTTTAAAAGTTTCTCTCAACAACTAACTCTGAACTCAGTCACCAGGCTTAAAATGTTGGTCTAACTTCTATAAATTTGGTGGTTTGAAACTAACTCAGAGAAGACAACAAGACTTCTGCTATGAGCAGGGCAAGTCTTTAAATGTGGTTTACAGTTCATATGTTTGTTTTTAAGTCAGGACAGTGTGAACTCTTAAAAATAAACAAAGAAGACAGCAAAATTCCACCACTTAAAAATCAGCCTTAAAATGGTAAACATTGATAAACAAAGCTGAGCATAATCAGTAGGGAAAATAATTTGTGGTTTAAAGAAAAATAAGCTTCTGATCCTACCAGTAAACACCTGTTCAATTTTATGCATGCTTGGTCTACTGATTGCTGGGGGGGTTACAGTTTCAAAGCAAGACTGAAGTAGTTGAAGCACAAGTTCGAGAACGCTTCAGCAGAAGGGTGGTCTGCAGGACAAAATAAAAGCTTTTAGAGCAAGAAACAAATCTGAACAGAAAGAAAAGTACTTGAACTATTTTTCTTACATCCAAGCATGAGCAATGTCAAGCCTGTGTTTAAGTATGGCTTATTATAGCTTTTTGTGCTGAAATAATTTTAAACTAAATATAAAAACTGCCAACCTGAGAATATCACCTGAGTGTAAAGGCAGAGAAGTTGAGATGAGTTGTGGCAAAGTAGGAAGACTCTGGCATGCACTCACAGGAACTGTGTTGGCAGGAAATAGTCAATAAAGAAAAAAAAAGGAATCAGGTGGCCAACTGTTTTCTTAGGAAAAAGTTGGCAGGAAAACACCCTTGTATAAAAAAAACCAGTACAAATAAAGTGGAAAAGCTTACTTTAGTGCTTCCTTTTTTTTCCACCCTTGAGAAAGAGAACAGTTATCAACATTTTGACTTGCTTCAAAAACAGGCAGCCTGGCTGGCGGCCATAGGTAACCCTGCTGTGAAAACATTTCTGTGGCTGATACTAATACTTCATGGCAACCATTACCATCCGGCAAGAAGCACTCTACAGAAGGTTAACACAGTAACTGTTTTGTTGCTGACGTGTTTCAATTATTTTAAGCACTTTTTCATGAAACAAATATATAAAGCAAGCATGTTTTCTATAAGATATAAAATAAACAGATGAATAGAGATGATACAGATAAAAGAAGCAAGCCATATTGCAAAGCCATCTTGTACAGCCTATTAATAAAGAAAAAACAAATAGTGTAAAACTGTTGCAGGAAAAGTAGTTTATTATAAGAAAAGTGTTGTCAGTAGTCTTACATCTAGATGTCTCCAATTTTATTTACTATTTTGCTAAAACCAGGTGTTCAGTATTATTTCAGCTTGTTCCTCCATTGTTTGGTACTCTGTACCGTTTATCATCTTGCCTGGGACCTATGCATAGTACTTCAGTGGACTTCTGGTTTGACAACCAATGTCAATATTGCTTTAGAATCTCAGGTTTCATTTATCACTTGCTCTAATTTTTTACACCAACTGATAAACTTACTGGGGTGTAAAGTTATTTGGGTATATTTTTTATTCATATAGGTTTTTTAAGCTAGTTGAATTCTTCCAGAAAGGAGAACGTGCCCTCTTCTATAATAATAAACTGCGTCCAGGGGTTGTGATCTTCTGAAGTAGAATTTTCTTCTTTTGGTTTATTCATGTTCCAGGCAGATTCTTTGGTCCACATGAAGAATATAATCTAACATAACTTCTAATTACTACTTTCACAAGGCCCTAGAGTGTGCCAGCATCCATTTATTATAAACAGTAACTGAAAAACATTTTGCTATTTTCCTTTGAGGAAAGTAACAAGTTCTTTTTTTGCTAATAAAAAAATGTCTCTTCCATCTGTTTTATGATTAATCCTTGTCCGAATTGTTCCCAGCACTAGAAATACAGAAACCAGATCATAGTACAGTCTTGTAGCTTCACAACCACCTGGTATGCCATATCACAAGTACATAGCTTAAATATAAAAGTGATTTATATTGGCAAACATTCTACCAGGAGAATTGATGGTAACTAATGTAGCAGCTACTGGAAATTTTTGTTATTGTTTCATGAGATATTCCTTATTTTCCCTTAAAACATGTCCAAGCATAGTAGGACAAAGTGGGTAAAATCAATTTCATAGATTTAGTAAATAAATAAAATTAAATTAATTTCATAGCTGACATATTTTCTAAATATGTACTTTCTAAGAATATTTTCTAAGTGTTTTTTACTGTTGTACTGGCTAAGGATCAGCCAGATATCTTACCAAGGGGATGCACCGTATTGTAAGCATAGTAGATCTGTAGGGTTTATGGGCTTTTTGAGTTGTGAGAGTTGCTTGTTATGTTTTCTGTAATGGAAGTATCTGACATAAAAAATACTCAGATTTACTCGCAGAATTTCAGGCTGTGCCATGTAACTTGAATTTCCTTCTTGGCTAGTAAACCAAACTTTTTTGTTGATACTTGTTGCCAGTGATGTAGGGGTTAAACTTGTAAGATGCAGAAGGTTAAGCTGTAGGTTCAAGTTCTGCCTCCTCTGGCCTGGGAGGTAACTCATGTGCAGTGAGGAAATGTGGCATTCAAAACATCTACTGTGGTCCAATTTCACTGGAGATACACAACTTCTCTCCAAGCACATAACTGTCTGCATCCCCTAAATGGGATTTAGACTGTAACTTTGCTACAGGCTTCCAGGACAAACAAGAGCTATGTTGCCCCAAGCACAGTGTCTCCAATTCCCTCCTTCATGCAGCAGTGAAACAATCTGCAACTGCTGTGTCACTGAGGGAGACAGCTTTCTACGTATCAGCCTGCCTGTGCTCCCACAGCCCCTCATGAGTCACAGCATTGAAGCCTCTCCACGCTGCCATGACAGGGGAAGGATGAAGAACATCACCCCTCTAGAGGCTGTTCTCCTTGCTGAGTTGCAGGCTGCAGTAGAAAGGACTCAGGTAATTTGGCATCCCTTTCTTAAGTCACTGTGTAGGCTGTAATACAGGTTGGAAAGGTGACCCCAGTGACTAGTAGACCTGAGCTAAAAATCCTGTTTCTTGATGCAGACATGTGCATGAGTGCCTATGACCAGGCACCTAATCCTATTTTACAAGAAAAATGGAGAAATGATGTGATACTCCTGCTGCCCTGAGGAGAAATGTTGTTAACATATGTTATGATCCCTTGATTTGAGATGAGTCTATCCTGGAAACTTCAGCAGAGATCCAAGTGTCATCCTAGGTAACAGTGGTTTCTTTCCAAGACACTTATTCATCTGGGTACAGTTGCTATTTGTAAGTGAGTCAGACTAATGTCTCAAAGTCTGGAGGAACCTTCGGTCCTGACACAGGGCAGCTGTGTTCACCTTGCTTTATCCTGGGTCATTTTGGGCAGGGCAACTCTTGCTACTTATTGGTATGACTGAGTTTTAGGCCTAAGTGTCACAGGGTTGATACTATTCTTTATGAGGTGGGAATATGTCATGCAGTGGATGTTCTGGTATTGGGTGCAGTAGTTTTTAATTCTTCTACCTTAACATATCCCACACTCATGAGAATATTTTACTGTTAATTAGAATAAATTAGGGGAAATCGATTTGTGATTTAAAGCAGCTGAGGTCTCCCTCAGTGGCAAAGCTCCTGTTCACTTCAGAGAGAGCAGGATCATGTCTCCTTTCAGAGATATGCAGCATATTTCAGTAAGTACACATTACATAACTTGTCCCACATTTCTTTCTCTTTTTAGTATCCCAGTGTTATGAAAATTATGTTCTCATTAATCGTTATAGCTGCTTATCCTTTTCTGTGAAAATAAATTACCCTCTGCTGCCCTTCCTGCACAGGAAAATATTTAAATGAAAACCAAGTATATATACATGATTGGCTCAGGGAGGGGAGTGTCAGCTAATGGGGGCTTTGCTACTGCAGAAGTATGAAACCAGGATTTGTCTCTGTACTCAGTGGATTGCAATGCTGTGTGGTAGTGTCACTTGCCAAATAAGATTTCCCCTTTAGCACATGCATAGCTTCTCTGAATGTCAATGGAAACTGTGTGCATTCATTGCAGGGAGACCTGCAGTTGAGTCTTAAATGTAATATTGAATCCTACAGCCTATTGCGTCATATCTACATGGGAAAGCATTTTGGCTGGAAAAGCAGTACTTTCTAGAAAGCACCTATACAACTGGGAAAAACCAGCAGGCCTCTAAATTGCCATTTAAGATTGTCACTGGCTTTATTGAGACTGTTTTTAGAGAGCATTTAAAATCTAGGTGTCTAAAATTACATATGCAGCACCATATTCAGGCAACAAGACAGAGGGCTGATTTTAAGACATGATGGGCATTTATGCATTTTACTGTTTTCGGGTCTCAGCGCTTCTGAAAAGTCATTTTTATTTACCTGCTTTGAACTTGGATTTAGTGACTTAACTTATCCAACACTGTAAATATAGAGGCTAGGTTATTTTTAGACTTTACAATGTGATACTGGGCAAAAGGACTTTTGAGACAGAGATTACTGGTTACAAAACCACAACCTTGGACCAACATTTCTCAGTAACTGTCTATTTCTTTTTATTCAGGACATTAATTGGGAAGACTGAGATGGCAAGTTAAAGGCTGGTTGCAGATGATCCTCAGGGAACAGATCCTACATCTAGAGGTCAGTTTTCTCCAGTGAAGAGATCTGAAGAAAATCCACCCTCAGGACAGATTGAATTTTCTTTTAAAGTATATGTAAGAAATGAATTCAGGATTAGTTGTACGTGGAAAATGAGTTTTTTATTTGCCTGTGAATTTACATTGGTCTTGTGGAAGACCATATGTTATATTTTGGGAAATAAATATACAATACAAAAAAGACCGAAAGTTTTAGGGCAAAATAGGTTAATTTCATTCAGACAATGAAGTACTTAAGAATCAAGCTTTTCTGCTGACTTCTTGAATTTTGTGGTGAGAAATGGAATCCTTACATGGTGGGGGTAGCAGAAATTAAGACGTCATCTAAATAAATTTTCTGGTCATCTTCAGCTGACAATCATATGGCCAAAGCAAGTAATGTTCCTTTTGCAACCATTGAGTATTTGCTGATGTTCTAGGTAGTAAGAGTCAATTAACATCCAGGCTTGTGAAGCAGGGACACCTGGATGTGTTTTAAAAGCTTTCAGAGACTATTTTTTTATTAAAGTAGCGGTATGACTATTTACTAGTACGGTGACACTTCTGAAGCTTTCAGTCTACCTCTGGCATTTGTGAAGGTTCTTCCCAAGGTGTTTTTGCATAGGCAGACTCAGTATTAGCAGAGAAGAAGTAGGGTCTGTTAATTTGGGGTTTTTTTCCAGAATCAGAAATGAGATGTAGACCCCATTTTTGAAGTTATAGTCTGGCTGAACTTGTTTTCCAGTTGGTGTTTTCATTTTGCTGAGGTAAAAGATATGCCTTTGCCCACAACCAAAGTGGTCTCCATGTGCAAATGGAGATTCTTCTTTCAGAAACTAGAGCCCAACCTGAAAAAGATTCAACACTATTGTTGTCACCATAAAAAAAAAAACCAAAACAAACAATCAGATTTCATATTTGGGCTTTTTTTTCCTTATCTCCCATGTAGGGAACTGATTTCTGCACTCAGTTAATGGTGCAAATCATTAGCAACCATCTTTAGTGAATTGTCACTAAACGGTACTGATGATGATGCTGTTCTACTTTGTGACATTTCCAGTGTTTAGGTATTTCCTGATGATCCCATTAACTTCTGAGTTAATTGGAATATTTCATGACTGAAATGTAGAAAGCCTGTAGTTGAGCAGATGTTCCTTTTGTAAAGCTAGTGTAAAAGTACTGAATTAGAAGCACCATTTCTTTGTTGCTGTGTCATCAAGATATGTCATGACCTTATCTTTCAAAAGTTTTAACATTGTTCCCAAACAGCTTTAAAAGGCTCTGCTTGTCAATACCTAACCTCATTACATGAAATTGAATACTTTATCATTAGCTTAAGCAAGTATAAACTTTAAAAATGTAACAGATCACAACCGAAGAAGTGTTACTGTATTATACCCCCCAAATATACCTTTCAGTTTGACCCCTATGAAGTGCAAAATATTGCAGTAGTTTTCATTATGTAGAGCACATCTACTGTACTACAGTGCAGTTGTTTTGGGGATAATTTCTAAGTTTGTGATTAATTTGTGGCATTTCTTCTGTTTTTTCCTTTAGCTGTTATTAGAGTCATGCACAAGAGATCCCCCAGGGAGCACATTGTCATAGTAAGTACATATTCTACAGTATTTTCAGAAGATGTACAATAGGTGGGATGCTATTCTTTACCAAGTGTGAGCACCAGCATTGGAAGTAATACTTGCTGGATTACTATATCCAGATTACACCATGATCAGTCTGCCCCTTCAATTTTTTTTTTTATAAAAAGTAATTTACTGCATCCAAATAATTGTGAATTCAAGTACATAACTTTTAAAGAGAATCAAAGACCAAGTTTGTTGTTGCTCTTTCTTCACAGATTCACTTAGTTTAGAAACATTCCACGACTAATGGGTTTGTTAGATGATTAACAGAAAACAAAACTCCTACCATCTCATATTTTCCACTTTACGGGAGTCCAACCGTGCCATAGATATTTTCCATTCTCAGTCTTGATATCCTACAGATGTGGAATTAAAACTCCTTACACTGTATGGGAATGCATTGCGGAATTGTACATGCGTGTTTTACTTTACTGAGTAATTTCTCCATTACTTTAGCTACACTGAATGTGGGCATTGTGCCCAGTGGAATAACACTTGCTGTACCAACACTTCTGTACGCCTTAATTCAGATAAAGCTTATCTGTCAAATCAAATGGAAACTGCCAGCATTTGCAGGTTATTTACTTTTCCATATTCCTCTTTTGCTTAGGATAGTGAACAGAACTAAAAGGAACAAGAAACTATTGAATGCAAAGGACTGAAACTTCAAGTTGTCTTAATAGTTCCATTCCTCTTGAAAAATATACTGCAAGAATAAAAGTCATTGGTGCAGGGCTTAGGGCTTTTTTGAATGTAAAGCTTATTTCCCCAGCAATGTAGACTCTGTTTCATCTGAACTCTGACAGATGCTATTCTTCAACATCATTTCACTAGGAAAAAAATTATGTATAATATAGACAGTACACACATAAATACAAAGGCTGAAATTTTTTTCCTAAGGAAATATTTATCTTGATGCTATGATATTTGATTTAGAAGAACTAGCCATGATCTGTAGCCATTGGAAAGAAGAGGCATGGATGAGTGATATTTTTGGGAGGACAGATACAATATTTTTGCTTTTTTCCATGTATTGTATTTACTGTTAGAAAAAGAATTAAAATAAACAGCTATGTAATACTGTCACTATGCTGTTTGGAAGTGGAAGATAACTTGGGCATGCATGGCAAGGAAGCTGGAAGCATCAAAGTCTGCATGGTTTTTGACAGTCTACATAATGCATTTTAATTATGCCAACTTCCTTCTCTTTCTCCAGTCTGTGTTGTGTCACTTACTCTTAGTATCTTGAATGGAAATGGCTGATATTTTATATTGTGTCTGTAGTGGCTGGAGTTTGTGGACATGTATTCACATAAACTTATTATAGGTTTGTTAGTTATCCTAAGGCTGTTCCTTGCTACTTTGCTTTTAAGGAAGATTCATTAGCATTGGGGATGTGTTGTTTTCCATTCATGTACTTTCTGTCTCTTTTTTCCAGAAGATTCCTGATTCCAGGAATTAGCATTGCTAATTCATTAGAAAAGATTTTTTCTTTAATCTTTTTGTTTATAAAAATACTCTGCCAGCAAACTGATTTTATCTACATTTATTGTTATGCCACCTGTTTAGAAGCAGAAGTTAACTGTTAACTCCTCTTTGTTGAGAAAGAAGTGGCAAGTTTGACAAGTTTTACTCATTTTTAAATTAGTCATGTAACTTCTTATTGAAGCAGTTTTTGAGGCGTCACAAAAGAAACTCTTACACCATCTACGGTGACATAACTTTTCATGTATGTCACCTTCTCCCCAGGTTAGTGGAAGAGACTCCTGACGTAAACATGCCTTCATTTGGTGCCTTTGAATATGGCTGTGCTATTCTATTCCCTTTAGTGGCACAGTTGAGCACCTTGGTAACAGCTGAGTGTATATTTTATATTACTGTTAGGATAGATAGAAAAAACCCATGTGCTCCTTAGTAACAGACATCATCAAGACCATCTAAGTCTTAATTATTTAAGACTGAAGACATTGCCAGTGATGATTTGGCAGTGGCTCATGGGGAAACTCAAACATTCTGTTAATTTGGATGTGTTTTGTTTGCTTTATTATAGACTTTAAGTGAGACTAGAGTGGTAACATGGGAGAGGACAGGTGCTTCCATTATGATAAGACAAATGCAGACTCCCCTTTTATTTCTTCCGATTTTGTTAACTAATCCATCTACTGCCCTTTGAGGTTAATCCCGATTCACTCTGCTATCGTTACTATCAGTAAACAACTCCAAAGCCTTGCATTCTCTGTCATAGAATTTGGTGAATTTTGTATGACAGACTGGGCCATAACTTGATTAGTCTCTTGAATTACTAGATTGTTTCTTCAAAGGATTTGAAGCTTCCTTGCTATTTCTTTTCTGAGCTGTAAGAATGTAATTGTGCTGGTTGTTAAGTATGCACTCCTACTATAAATAGCTAGTGGATTATAGGTGAAGGTAAGAGCCAGGAATGCCTGCGTTGAAGTCCATTGTTACCATTGTCTCAACAGCCTTGGGCAGTTCACGTGTTCTTTCATTGTCATATTTTCTTCCACTTGTAGAATGAGATAATTACATCTGTCCACCCCATGGTGTTGAGGTCAGGAATAATTAGCTAGTATCTATGTGGTAGTCATTAAATAGTGCTGTATGAATACCTCCTATATCTCTTATGTAGCTCAAACTGTAAAGTTTTATGGCATTTGAGTTCCGCTTCTGCAGCACCATTTATGTGGGCTAGGTGATAATTACATGGTTTGGCATCTGGTGTCCAGATTGATCTCTAACTGTACCATATCTTCTCTATTGAAATAGAGGCCTTGTCAGGGAGAGCATACAGTATATTAGCTTATATGGTTTGTGTACCATTGCCCTCTATTGGACAGCACTAGACTTAGTTACAGTGCTAATCTTGTTTTGGGCTTGGAAGTTGGACACTGAAACAATACACCAAATATTTTTTGAGAAATTTGAGTTTTGAAAAAGGCAATTGCCTTGTCAGTAGCTGTGCACTTTAGGATCTTCCCCTTCCTCAGCCATTAACAAAGATTAGATTTCACTGGTAATGAAAATTTACAGATAACTTTAGATATCACTATTCATGGATAGTGACTTAGCAATTCAAAACAAATTTTGTGTCAGTCTCATCTGTGTCTTCATCAACTAAGGAAACAGAAGCATCTAACAGCTACAGCCTAGCCCAACCAAACAACACAGCTCAAGTTTCAGAAAAACTTGAGAGAAAAGAAACATGATAATATTCTATAAGTAACTTTAAAGTGTTTAGTGACAAATTGACCATCTTTTAGCAGAAAATTAATGAAATTCACTAGCCAATTTAGTTGTTGCAGCTAAGTACAGGATTGCATAGGGTATTCACGTTGCTGAGTGTCCGTAACATGCTAGTCTGCTTAGCTCTTTCATAAAAGAGGATAAAAAGTAAATATAGTCTCTGATTTTATTTTTTTACTGGTGTGATGTGCCAGTAGGACTTGGTCAGGGCGTGAAGTCTCCAGTGGCAGAAAGACATCACGGAATAGCAAATCCATTTAGAATACTGCTTAGCACTGTTGCCTACTAACTTGTCTTAGCTCTATTGTCGTGTACTCCCCCAGCTGTCTTTCTGTCTGTGCTAGACATTGGGTGACAGGGATCAGAGCCAGGTGTTCCAGAGACTGCACCAGGCTCTCAAATGCAGAGGGGAAATAGAAGCATGGAAACCTACCATGCCCTACAGTCTAATATAAAAGTATCTTTCTGCTTCTCTGTTTACACATGATTTCTTAGGGTTTTTTTTTCCCTTTCGCCCTCTGCCTATCTCACATCTTCTGTGGTCTGTGAGCATTCTGTGTATATGTAGGTAAGTGTTCATTATAATGCACTGCCTGTTTGGCTTAACTATGCTTTTTCAGGAGATAAATGTGCTTTGTCAAAAAATATAATGCATCTCATACACAATATAGTGTCTGAAAGGGAGATCATGAATAATGGCAAAAAAATAAAACAGAGGAAAGTAATAAATATCAAAGTAAGACACAAACAGTCAAATTAATATCTGGGAAAAAAGTTACAATGTGCCTTGGAAATGCCCGTAATCCTCACTGTAGTTGTGAACTTAGTCCTAAAGCACTTTCATGTTCTCTGTCTTCTGGTACACAGTTTATGGCAGAGTGTTCAAAGGAGTAGAAACTATTATAAAGGTCGCCAAGAAAAATAAAGCTACTGTTGCTACTGTCCAAATGTTATCCATCCAAACATCTACCAGCTGCCATCCAAACCTGTATTTATACCGCTATTCAGTTGAGGTTAAATACAGAGGAGTCGCATCTAACTCCAGTAATACACATCCAAAACACAGTGATCTGTATCTAATTCTGCCAGGGTAAATAGAAGCTTATTAAAACACAGGAAGAGATGACTAATGATCTGTTCCTTTGAGAAGCCTTCATGTTGATTTTGAAAAAATATCTACCTAAAGTTCAAGATCTTTATGGCTACCAAAATAACAACAATCATCTCTTCACTATCCTTGAATGGATTATCTGGTTTGTTGATGATCCATGTCACAAGTACAGAACTATCTGATCCAACCTCTGCAAACCTAGATGAGTTTGGAGTGGCACAAGTATGTGTCTGGGGTCCTGGGACTTCATTTCTCATACCAGATCAAGTCTGGCTAGATGAGGAGCAAATTCAGTGCAGCACTGCATTAGCATGATTACATAGCTTCTGAGACTGAGCTGGCATTGCACGCCCAGGCAGCATGTTTTTAGAGCTATTAAGTCCTCTCAGAATTCATTGAGGATATACTCAGTGAATATACCAGGATACACTACAACACAAAAAAGACCTCAGGTCCAGAAACAGAGGCATGTATTCTCTTTCTTTGTTCACTAAGTTGCCTTTTTATTTTACTATCTAGCTTAATGAAGAGTTGTTTGTAACTTAACCATGTACTTATCCTAATGCGACCAAAATAAAAATTTCACTTCCCATAATAGCTTCAGCCTTTTTAAAAAATAATTTACATGCCAAAGATTTTGCAATACTTGTACTGAAGAGATACCTGTAAGAAAGAGAGAGAGAGGGAGATGTATAATCACCCATCTTCCAGCCCTCTCCACCCTGTTAAAAACTCTTTGATCCTAATCTGTCCAAATACCTTGTAGACTTAGCATCCAGTCCACCTATTTTAGGCATTTGGTTGGGGATGGAGTTAATTTCTTTTTAAGAACGCCTCCCCACATTGATTACACAGGGGCCAAGACAGTAACTTGAGCCTCAACAAAGTCCCAGCTGAGATAAGTACCCATACTTCTGCAAATTGAAAAGACAAAGTTCCTAACAGAAGATGACATTAGTAAATCTGATTAATGCCTCCTATTGTTTTGTCGATCACATTTTTTAAAACTACAGGCTTCAAAACACTGCAGAACTGCTGACACCAGTTCAGTGCTTGTGAATTAATGACCAGTTGTGTTTTGTGGTCCTGCAGATATCTATGTGAGGTGAAATCCTTGCCCTGCTGACATAAGTGGTAAATTAGTAAAGCTCCCATTGACTTAGCTGGGATCACGATTTTGCTCCATGTGGTTAAAGAATTTTTGTTGCCCTGTTGTTCTGTTCTTGGTGTTTCTTTGATCTGCATTTTTTTCTCAGGCCCTTCTTATTCAGTAGGTAAATTTATCCATTTCTACACTGATCTTTTTATTTTATTTTACTACCACATGGAAAAACTCTTGGAGTTTTAAACTGGCAGAGGAAGTAAAGAATGGTGGAGAACTCCACAGAAATAGTGGAGAAAATAATTTTGAACTTTCACATAAGACGTGAAATTATGTGGATTCATAGTGGGGAATTTCTTGGAAACTAGAAATGTTACCTATTTGTTTTTCATCTTCTAAAAAAATGGCATCTGAGAGTACTCTTTTGTGCATGCAAGTAATTTACCAGAGAACTTCAGTTTAAGCTCTGTGTTCCAATATTCAAACTATTTAATAGGCAAGAGATTTGCATTTAACTGTAAATATTAACTGTCTTGAACAGACCTGAAAATCAGAGTAGCTGATGAGCACCTGATCAAAAATGCTATGTGTTGTTTATGCTTATAAGCTTTTCTGTTAGAAAAAATGATTAGAAATACCATAGAGTTGAGCATATGCTGACATTATGTTGAGTCTTGTTTTCCAAAAATTACTGTTTTTCTGAGATTAAACTCAAGTGTATCCATTAATAACAGGAAGTGAATGATTAAAACTAAGATGGCTTAGCAAATTGTTAATAATATTGAAAAGTGGCAATTGTTTTATAACTGCCATAGTCCTGTGAGGTTGTCCATGCTGAGAAAAGATACCAATGCATCTATTATTCTGATTCTGAATGCCATAAAGTTTCTTATTTTCCATTTTTGCCTTGGGCAAATTCTGGTTGTGTACAGCCTGCTTGAAATTATTGTTTACAACAGAAAAAATTATTTTTTCCAGCAATTAGCATATCTTTCCTTAGGTTTCTTTATTTATAGGGAAAAAATAAGACATGAACCTCTGCGCTATTTAGATAAAATTATCCTCAAGTTTTGATTTATTTTAAAGATGAAAATAGATCTAGGTATTATTGATAGCTAGGGGTTTATCAACACCTTCTCTACAGGTGTCACTTACATTGTAACGTTCCAGCTGTATTTGGAACTGTACCGCAGCACAATGTGTTCTAGTTCTCCATTAACGTCTATTAATTAACCATTACCTTTCTTTATCCAGAAAAAAACCCAAAATAACTTAAATGTGCGTGCACACAAACACTCCTGAGGTCATTTTGTTTTGAATATAAAATACTTGAGTGCTATTTTTTAGAACTGAAAATGTGTGAACAAACACCAAACATTTCACAGCATACTGAGCACTGTTTCTGACTCAGCAGCAACTCAAGACTTTTTTTTTTTAAATACGATAATGTATCCAGTGAACAATGTAAAAGCACTAATGTTCAATTTGAGGAAAACCAGGTGCTGGCCTGGAAACATCCGCCTTTCTTTCTGGACTTAAAATTACTCATTACACCAAATATTCATTCCACCAGATTCGCATTCGGGAATTGAGCAGTCTGCCACACTGTGGTCATTTTAAATGCTCTTAAATGTTGATGAATGCACCAGAAAATCTAGGGCATTTCAAGAAACCCAAGGTACATTCTCTGGAGGGTAAAACATCATACAGAACCAATGTTCGCCTGCATAGTGAGATTTTTAATCTGTTGCAAATGACTGAAGTCAAGGGAGTTATGTTAAACTGTGAATCTGGCTTATGCTTTCTTCTTTATGATATATTTAAGAACTTACCAAAGAAGAATGAAAATGTAACCATGAAAAGAAATAATATTGAGTCTCTTGTAACCTTGTAAACCCTTTGTAGAGCAAAGCTATTAGAATTCTATTGTCAAGCTTAATCAGTTCCCCAAGCTTTACATGCATCAATCATTTTTGTTGTATGGGGGGCAAAATCCTGCTTGCTTTATGAATGCAAAAACTGCTTTGTGATTCATTTCACATAAATAGTGAAAATTTAATCTGGCTTTTCACAGATAGATTGTACATGCTGTCCTTATTTCCTTAAGAGCTATTCAGACAAATAGCCTGAATAGTGTAAAGACTGGGTTCACAATTTATTCTCGGTATTTATTTCTTCTTTAAATAGTATGTTTCAATTAAGAATAAACAACAAGAGAATACAGCAATGCAACCCCTATGAACAAACCTACAGGAACTAAAGAGGTTTAGATGCATGTAAGGTAGACAAGTAATTATAGTAAGTAGATGTTAGCTGCAGGTTTTTACAGTGGGGATGAAAATGTTCAAATAAAAACTGCTCTGACCATATTACTTTACCTGGGTAGATTGTGCTTCACTGCATTTCCTTCCTCTGCTTAGTATGAAAATGAAATTCTACTGAATTTGACAAGTTGCCATTTGACCTGATGCTGATATAAGCTTCTAGAACTTCATATCAACACAAGGTCACTGACAGGCAAAGTCAGTGAATCTAAAAATGGTGCAGAAAAAAGAGATTAGGCTTTACTTGGGTTCAGATTATTTAAACAAACAAACAAGAATTTAGGGAAAACAAAATTGTGTTTCTCATCCGATTGGTCAAATCACTTTATTATATGATACAATTTACATCTCTGGCATGCACTCTCAAATAAAGTGTCCTTTGCAGTGAACAAAAAGTCTTTGAAAGTGAAAAGCCTTTTATAAAGATAATACAGTCTTTTGCTACTAGTCAGAAATGCAATGTGAATAGATATTTGGTTGTGTTAAAGCAAACCAAAATGAAAACAAATTACAAAAAAGAGTTGTGAACATCATCATCTAACGTAACTAAAGAAACTAAATTTTCAGTTATTTGTGTATTCAAATACTCTGCATATTAACAGAGACACCTCTCAGGGTGAACACAAAACCAACATATTTAAAATACCAAGAGAATTTTTTGCTCACATTTACTGAGCAGATCTGTGCATTCAAAAACAAACGTAAGAAATACTTGCATTAATATATTCATAACTCACGCACAACAGTCACAACTACTTGACAGAAAGATGCTTTGCTAGTGGAGGAATGGGGTGAAGAACAGAAAGTGAATACTGCTTTGTGGTTCTTCATAAAGCTCCGTATGTATTAATATTTCATTTAGTAGTCTGGGCCTGCTGCTTCCATTGAAATCAGTACATTGTCTCAATCTGGTTTTAGCCTGATTTCCGTTGTAAACAAGGCTATATGATCTGTCTGCATGCCTGTGTGTATGTCTGTCCTCCCATTAATAACTCTGAAAATTTTTATTTGTTTCATTTCTGTGTGGCAGTGGAATAGATCTCAAAACCAATCCATTGCCCACAGACTTTGTAAAAATAGACGGCTGGGTGGAGGATGGATACACTTACCAGTGTTGCTATTGAGGGAAATGCTGCAGTGTGAACTCATTCCTTATTAGATATGAGAGAATCCATATGGGAAAGAGAGCTAGTAAATCCTCAGGAGGAGGAAGAAAAAGGTTATGTTAAACACCCAAGTTAATCTATGATAAGATATGAAACCACATGAAACTCAACGTGAGTAATTCTCATGTTCACAGAAGTACTTAATGATGAATTCTTGTGAATAGAAGAAAATTATAAGGCTATACTGTTTTTCTTGGGACATTCAGACAGAATCAATGACTTCCTGTCAAACTGTCTGATTTTGCTATTCTTACATGTTTGTTGCATTATTTGGAGGGGGGCGGTTAGAGCTTGATCCTAGAGTATGTTTTTCTGTATTGCTATGTGATCACAGCATTAAATCCCTTTTAATATCACTTTGTATCATAACTTTTTTTGTAATATTTAAAAATACTTTTGGCAATTTTGAATTGCATGTACCTTAAAATTAAGCATACATTTCCTTCTGGTAGATGTATGACATTAGAATTCACAACATATTACTTTCAAGGAGAATTCAAGAGTTAGGCATCTGATTCTGAGAATTAAAATAATTGTATTGGGTAAAAATAAGCCTTACTGCAAACTCACTAATCCGGTTTCCAGTTTAACAATGTAAAGGATACAGTTCAAAACAGAAACCTGAACTTGACTTGGATATAGGGAATCATTTTATTATGGTAACACGGACCACAGTTCAGCAAAATATGTAAGCATTATATAATTTTCAGGATGTAGGCCTTCTGTGAAATACACATGCACTAGTATTTATTGAATAGTTAAGTTTTGATGACTTTGAATTATAAATTTCACTGAATTTCACTTTGAATTATAATTTCACTGAAATTAAGTGAAAACTGGACATGTACTTCCAAGGAGATAGGCTGGATCTGAAGACCAGCCCGTAAGGCTAATGGGACTACCACAGTCCCATTGGTTTCAGTGGGAATATTCCCAGTCATGATAAAAGGGGATATTATGGGACTCTGCAGAGAAAAATGTATTTTTGCCTGTGTGGCAGGAAAATTTACTCTGATTATGTGCGTTTATGACTCTGAGGTGCAAAGCTCATTTTCAGGCGTATCGTGGCAGCCTTGTTAATGTCATTTTTCTAAATCATCTTTTCTTTGCAAATTCATAATTTGTGAAATAAATTTGTAAGGTGATATAGCAATATAATCCTAGTTTAAAGGTTTACAACTCCCATGTCTTCATTTCCTGCTTGATCAAAAGGATCAGTTGATTTCAGGGAGACTTCTGTTTGACTAGAGCATTACTGCCAACTTAAACTCATTAAGGGTATATTTTTCCTTTAATTATTTGCTCTATGGGGGAGTTCCAGCTCAACGGAGCCTGGGTTTAATTTTCCTCTTTCCTTTATACCAGTTGTACTTTGTAATTTCTATCATGGAAAATTCTTTGCAGAAGAGAATATTTTGTAATGTATTCTTACTGCGTATGTTTTAGTCCTTTCTAATCTAACCACTTTACTCACAGTTGACAACCTTATTGAAACTAAAGATAGTTAACACTGCTTCTGCAGTAATTTTAGGTGACTGTGCTTGACAGATCCTTGAAGAATGCCCCACAAAATGAGGAGGATGCAGAGCACTTTGTAAAACTTGGGGTATTCATTTAATGCTTTAACAACATCTAAACTACCCAATAAGCTTGTAATACATATATTTTTAGCCACATATTTCTATTGTTTAAATAAGCTGTAAATGCAAAATATGTATCACCAGCAAAAATTATTTACTCTCTCTTCAGATCCATCAAGATAGTTTAATTGTAACCAACCATCCAAATATTTGCTACTCATACTAGACTCATACCGTGTAACACATGTCATAAACCCTCTTTCACATACCAATTTCTGTGTAGAACAGGTATTGTTCTTGTTAAACAACTTATCTATGTCTTCCAAACTGAGAATACAAATCAAAAGCTTTCTAAACATTGAGCTACCTAGATACTAAGAATAACTGCCCAGCCAGTCAGATTACCAGACACTGTAGCAGTAAATGTTCGGCAAGTAGTGCATTTCACAGAGAAATAAAGGCTGTTCAGCCTCTGACTTGTTCGATAGTTTATTACAAAATTAACTTGCAATCCAGTTTAAATACACTCTAAATACTTTCCTCATCCTTTTTGTTGTTCAGGTATCATGGTACTGATCTCTATTAATAACACCTTTCTTCCTGTGGTGTTCAGAATATTTGATTGATTACAATATGTAAAACTTCATCAAAACTGTCTTGAAATCCATCTGAAATGGATGACTGCATAAGATTGCATATATCTACATGTTGTCGGGATTCAGGTACCACAACCACAGATGTATTTTAACTGTTGCCACAGTAAAAACATTCATTGATTTACTTTCTTAGCTCATTTTAAAAATGCAGTAAAGAAAACATATGGCAAATAAGCCAGTGCTTCCAAGTATTCCACTTCCACTGGAACTTTCCTAAGTCTGGTTATATCTAGTACCTTGGAACTCAGACGTTAAACATACCCAGAAAACCTACAAGATCCTGTAAAATACTTCTTGCCTTTAAAATGCCCTTATTTTACTTTTTTTTTTTTTCACATTATCTTAACTGCAAGCACTTGTACTGTCTCCATCTACATCCTTTTTAGATTTTTGTATTGAGCACATTGGTTGCCCCATTTTCATCCCACCCCTCACCCCAAGAAATGTGTATTTTTGCCTTTTGATGAACAGAACAATCTTAGGTTAGGTGTAAAACTGAGTCTATTCTAGAGGCTGCTAGCCCTGCAGTCATGTGAAAACCGTGCTCCATTCAATTTTGACTCCTCATTTCTTTAGTTCAGAGATCCTCAGGCCAGCAAGAAACTTTCCTTCTCCAGCTCAAATCTAAGGCTTGTAAAGCTGGAAGAAGGGAAAATATGCCAGGCCCTTCAGCTGCTCATGTTGGACGCCTCCATCCCCTTGGCTGTGGATTGTAGTTTGAATCAGCTGTTGACAAGCAATAGTCAGACCTGGAATCCATGGACATTATATCAGGATCTGTTCTGGACCGTTGACTGCAGTAAGCATACTGCAGCTGAGAGCCAGCCTGTGTGGCGGCACTTGGGGCAGACAGGGAGCTTTTGGGGGATGGTATAATACCCGATTTCTTCCCTCCTAATAAGGCTACACTACCACTTGGTGCTGGAGGCTCATAAGAAACTTTTTGTTTCCATTCATCTGGTGGCTCAGGAAGTGTTTTCTTGCGAGCAGCTGATACTACGTTAGCCGCAATGGATTCCTGCATATTTTGGGGCCCAAAAGCTTCATCCACTAGGCCAAGAGGGGATCTTGCTGCTGCTTCCCAGGGAGTCAGTCTCTTGCCAGGCCTGTCAACTGCTGTGTCTGGCTTGCTGAAGTAATCAGGGGCAGGCTGAAATATAAGAGGAGAAGTAGGAGACATGGCTCGAGAAATGAATGAAGAGGGTCTCCCAGGAAGTGATAATGAGCGTCCACTGCTTCCTTCCTAGGAAAACATAATATCAAATATAGTTATAGTTATTAAACAACAAAAAAGGAAGCCCCTTCTCTTCACTTCTGAACTGGAACAATAGACCCTGAAAGCACATGACATCCTGGCAATCCCTTTTTATGTCTTCAGGTACTTTTTAATACTTTAATTTAGTGGAAAGAGAGGAGGTATTAAAAAGGAGGCAGAGAAAGAAACAAGAACAAAGACAGAGCAAATTGAATTTTTGAGGACAGTAAATAGACCAAAGACAGGCTTTTACTGAAAAGGTACAGTTATGTTAGCAACCGTGCAGCTTTTCCCCTACTTAGGTAGTGTGCCTTGTTCCGAAAAGACCATTCTTAATAATGAAAAAGGAAGTCATGTGGTGACAGTTCTCTGTGTGTTTACAACATTCTTTCTAACATGCAGGCACAGCCTAATTTATTTGATAACAGGCTCTGTCTAGGACATCTGTCTGAGAACATTATCTTTGGCAATCTCCTTTTAAGAAAGGCATTTCTTACTCTAGAATTATTAGACTTATCCTAGTTTTCGCTTTTCAGGGCACAAAAATGAACACAAAAAATTAAAGACGTTAATGCAATCATTCACTTAGTACCCTTACATGACGCTACTTAACCTGAGTTCTTTAAAAGGCACTGCCCTCAAAATTTCAGTACATTCCGACCCATTTTGTAAGAGCAATCCGCTCATATTTGACAAATCCTAATCTTCTTAGTAATGCAGCAATTTGAAACAGAAACTGTGTTCATGAGAAGGTTCTGCTGCAACAGTCATTTGGCAGCGTACAAAACAGGTACAGCCTTTTCCCCTAGCCAGACATGTTCTTTGTGTCACACAGACAAATTGTTCTTACTGAGTAGTCTCTATGCATGTGGTTCCTAAACTCACTGATCTACACCCATTGATTCATATCCTGAGGTTTAAATGCCTTAAATTCTGAATCCGATGTGAAATTCCAGGCTCTTTTGCCAGAGGATTTGCTAGAATTTCATTCAAACAACATTGGCCTGTGTTACTTTTCCTAATTAGCTTCCAAAACTTAAAATACTGTGAGCATGATCTAGATACCAGCCAATAGGTGTCTGATCGTACAAGGTATAGCTTATTGAGCAAAGATTCATATAGAAATATCATGTTTTATAGGTTTTTCTGTCACAGGATCTTGACACAGTTCCAAGCCCCGTGAGTACTTTGTAGGATTCCAGAGAAGCAGAGGGAAATGATACTGTTGAAAGAAGTGTTGCATAAAATATCTGACATTTCAAGACATTTGGATAAAGATACTGTTTAGTCTGTGATGTTTAGAGAAAAACTCCAGAGATCGTCAAGTTGCAGAAGTATCTTTTTGACCTAACCGTTAGTGATAAAGCAGGAGCTAATTTTTTTTGACAGAGTGTAATCAGAGAATGATGAGTTACCAAGTGTATTTCACTATTTGTCTAAGAAAAAGGGCTATTCTACTATGTTATGAAGGTAGAAGTTTAACTTGTAAAAGCAGAAATAGTGTAGACAAAATTAAATGTTCACATTATAGCGAGTTCTACATCTTTTTAGTACAGGTGTTAGATCAAATTCAACAGAAAATCAAGATCATTAATGGAAAATAAGGTATTATTCTATAATGATGGAAACTATTCTATGGATAGCTTTGTTATCTTATAAAGCAAACAAAGGGAACTGGCAGACAAGAGCTATAATGACCTCATAGAAAAAAACCTCTGTATGAATCAAGCAGTGAAGTATACAGAAACTAGCACAGAGTTATGACAACCAGATTTGGGGATGAATGTTTTACTGGCTTGAGAATCTCCTATGTCCTTAATTTGGAAGATGGACAATGAAAAAATGTTTGTACTTCAAATCATATCTATCCGCAGCACCTCTAATGCCATGTAAATCATAAATTCAGCTTGTAAGGGTTGTTGTAGAAAAAGCAGAATCTCAAATACTGATAATCTGGAGAATATTATTATATCTTATGAATTGGTCCTTAAGAAAAAAAAATCAAATAATGCAAAATGCTTTGGATATGGAAGTTTTTAATCTTATAGGCAAATAAAATATTTTCTCCATTTTGGTATGAGGTTCTGCTCAGTTTATTAGCTTTTGTGCAGCATGGATCTGTATTTGGCTAGAATGTTAAGCCCTGCAGGAAGATACACAGTCAGCAAACTGGAACATCTGTAGTGCCTTGGGAATGAACTTGGTTATACTAAAATTCCTTGTATTTATTTTTTGTTCTGTTTTTAACTTCAGTCAGGCTCTCAAGGATAAAATGACTAGGTAAGAATCCAAATAGTGAAGAATGTTTCGTTATTTAAGGATGGCTTTCCTTGGCTCTGAATAGGATTACCCAGTGATCACTCTATTAGGTGAAAATGCCTGTGATAGATTTTTTCAATGGAATTCAATTTACAGACTGCCAGGTAACCTGCAGCAACTGTAACAATTTACCTGGCCAGTGAGAGATTGTGCCAATTTATCTGGAAAAAAATGTTTCCTTAAAAGTTGATAAATATTCTCCTTTTCTACCTCAGAACCCCAAAATAAGAATAGTTATTTCAAGTCTTGTCCATTTTGCCAAAGTACTGTTTGAAAGCACTGGCTTGCAATTTGCCAGAGTAGCTTATGCATTTTTTTTTCATTGGTCTCCTGGATCTTGCATATTTATGTACATTTCTAGACTTCATCTTAATAGCCATCATCTGAGATGACTTCATTCTGACAGAAAAACAGACTAGATTATCCAAAGAATGCCCCACTGGACAGCTTTGTTAGGTGCTAAGTATCTTGTTTGGAGACTAAGATACATTGGGTACAGTAAACACATTCAGTAAGATCTGTATCACTGAAGATAATCAGTGGTTACTTCCTTCTGGATCAACCCACATCCAAATCACAGCAACAAAGTCCCTGCTGCAAGATCAAACTGTCAAACTATGATACTGTCAGCTGGATGATTCTCATCTGTAGGCAGTTCTTTAACATACTTGGTCCTGTTTTGATATTCCCAGACCAGTCAAATTCTTCTCCTTTCCCACTTGGTAGCTTGTATTTAGATACAGTTCTGACGATAGGCTGTTTTTTAATTTTAAAATTCTAAAATGTGAAATTACATATCTATTTTCTCTAATCTGGTAAAGTAAGGATTAATTCCATTAATTCCATGAAGCAAGGGCAGAACTATGCTGAAGGTGGGTAGAAGAGGGTTTGAAGACTCAGAAGATCCAAGAAGGTGAAAATACATTTGGCTAAAGTGAGCCTTAGTTATTTCGAAGTACAGTCTTCCTAAAATAAATAGCAGTTGTCATCATCATCTGCATTCCCATAAGCTCAGAGAGAATGAAACAAAATTTTATATTAATTTGATTTTTAATAACTCTAGGAAAATTAAATACCAGTTTTGTCCTGAAACAATTCTACTAGGTTTTGTAAAGTGGCTACAACTTGAAGCAGTTATAACTCTTTGGATTCAGGGGAATATTTTTCTAATTTTCATGTCTGTTTCACAGAAAATTATTGAATTTCTTTCACCACCCATGGAAGAAATCTAGCAAGTGCATCAGTTATGTGCAGTATGCCATAATGCCCCAGTGTTTACCTTAAGGAGGAGGAAGTTAGTCTCTAAGCCTGCTGGCTGCTAAGATTGTTATGGTTGTAATAAAAAGCAATCCAACAGCACCCTGCACAGCAGATTTTCGTACATTGCATAGTGACATACTTTTGCAATGATTTATTGAGTTAAAAAAGAAAATATTTCTATCTACGCCAACTTTATTCTGAAACTGAATGATCTTTGACCTCAGAATATATAGTATCGCACCTTTTTGCACACTCTGTGGTAAATAGGCTTTAAGCACTTGTAGAAAAGTTTGATTTTGCTAAAACATAAATGTATCTCAAATGCAGGAACTGAGAGATGATCAATATTGCCTTGTTTTCATTGCAGTTAATTTTTATTATTGGTATTGCTGTTCCTAGACTGAAAGTCTAGGTCTGAACATTTCTAAATTCAAAGCAGATCTGTATTTGATATTCATATGCTGATTTCTTTCACTACTTTGGTGTTCAGCCTCTTCAAACTAACAAATACAAACTTTGGAATTAAGGCAACATTTAGTCACTAGAATTCATTATTCATTGACTGGACAGCAGCAGCCAGACGTAGTGATACTTTCTATCATTTTCTCTTCGTATTTCATTCTTGGAGATACATCTTTTGACAAGTATGTACTAAAAAGAATACACAAATCCCAGATCGTAAGTGAGACAGTGGAAAATATGAAGTGCAAATAGAGAATAATTATTCTACCCTCTGTCTCCCTTAAGCTGCAAGAAGATCATAAAAAGAGGGGTAGAGATTTTCCATTTTTCTTCCCAGACATCGAGGGAGAAGAGAAAGAAGAATTATTACATTATCACATATTGTATTACTGTAATCCTGTTGTAAAACATTCATTATAATACCGTATCAGCACTCGAGGTATTATGCTGCAAAACAAACCAGAACCCTATACAGTGATTAATTTGTTCTTTTCCATTGCCTCATGTGAATGTTTTCAGAGGGAAAGATCTTTTCTACAACAGTTATTGAAGAGAAAGTGATTCTTAGTTGTCATGAAGACGAAGGGCAGTTCAGAGCTGTCCATTGCAATCATAGAATCCTAACAACAGCTGCTGACTGGCTCCGGTGTCTATGCAAACAGATTAAACTTTAGGTTTAGGTTAACATTGATTTAAAAAATGCAAACTATTTATAAACTGGTCAATGAAGCAAACATTTATTGTACCACAAGCATCTTTGATATTTATAAGCTGTGTATTAATATAAGCTAAAACGAATGTAGTATTACTTCCAAAAGAAACTATTTCAATATAAGTAAATGAATGTAAACACAGTACTTATAAAAGGTGTATGCACATATAGATCTATTAAAGTAAGTAGAAGGAGTGTGAATGTGTATCTTTGATTCAATAATATCTAAATCAA
Organism: Pelecanoides urinatrix; assembly: GCA_013400755.1. Lineage (NCBI taxonomy): Eukaryota > Metazoa > Chordata > Aves > Procellariiformes > Procellariidae > Pelecanoides > Pelecanoides urinatrix. The sequence continues at coordinate 44,802 of VZTQ01000782.1, read as the reverse complement.
TAGTCCAGAAAAATCTGTTATTTGGAACTTAACTGCTATTTCAAATTTCTTGGTAATTATGAAAAGCTGAAAGACAAAAAGAGCAAAACTTAGTTTCATAAAGTAATGCAAATTTTAAAGGCAAGAGTCAGATATTTTTTATTTTACAGACTAAATGGGAGTGCAAAATACTACTTATTGAAATGATTTCACAATAACTGTTTTTCTGTCTCAGGTGGCACATCTCCTTAATAAGTGAAAACTGTTCATATGTTTACATGCTGAAACTGCCTTTTCACCAGTTAAGGAGACATATATTACATTTTTGAAAAAAGTCAGGCGTTATATGTTCAAAAGTAGGTCGGACTCTTAATAGTCCAGTGAAACTCTCTGCAACATAGACTTCCACCTGATTAAGTCACTTGAAAAAAATTGACCTAGGTGTCTAAGTCATTAAGGCAGTTTTATTTTTATCTTTTCATTGTAGTCCTGGTCCTTAATCCCATATCAAAGCATGTTCAAATCTGAGTTAACATTAGCACCTGGCTAATGTTTACACAAAAAGGGGACAAAGGAGGAGGAAGTAGATAAAACAATTGACTCTGTCTTTATAAAAGGTCCAGTGATGCATTTCTCATTTTGCTTTCTGTGGGCTTGTAATGCCTACTGGAGTTAGAGACCAAACCACTGAGAAAATGGTATAAGACACAGTAAGCAGTACTTGGTCTTTATTACTTTTAATTCTTTCCTTCTTTCCATTTTTTTAAACATAAAACAAGCACTTCAGATTTTTAAACTGAACTGCATATAGAAGGGAGACATATTGTTAATCTTATTATAGCTTTTTTCATCCCAAACCATTTACAATTTAAACTTTATGTAATGAAAAAATATTTTCTCTCTGAAATGCTGCCAGCTCTGGAGTAAATGCTACAGCTGTTTTACAATATGAATACCAAAAATTCTGAAATAAAATGGAAAAATCATATTTATTTGAAACTCTGGAAATAATCTATAGCAGGCTAAAATTAGAATGCAGCATTTTGGTTAATGGGGATACTAATGGCTGGAGAGGCAGGGAATCTTACCTGTCTTACAATTAAAGCCTTGTCAGTGGCTATACTGAGACTACTAATAGATTAGAATCACATAGTTCATGTCTGATCCTAACTTCCTCAAAGCTGTCTTGTCAGTGGCTTGCTTTCAGAAATTTATAGGAAATTTTAGAACTGGAACCTAATTTATTCTAAGTTTAGATTGTTTATAACGGCAGTATTATTTCAGGAGAGAATAATTTTGTTTTCATCATTAGTATACAAACTAATGAAACAGTTACTGTCAACCATCTTACATAAGCTTTGTGACAAATTCTGCTTTTGACAATAAAGTCCTTTTTAGTTGTCAAGTAATGTTAGAAGAGAAAAGTAAGATATTAGAATTAGGCCTTCACTACTGCAAAATGCCTACGTGGAAAACAAACATGAGAGTGCTGCTAACCTGTCATAAATTATTCTCTGGTATTCAGTTAGCTCAGTTAGCTCAGTTTACACCTGTGTAAATGAAAAAAAATCAGTGCTTTCCATTATCATTTAATCTTTATCCATATACGATTGTCAAAATGCAATACAGTTATGCCTATAAAAAGCAAATGGCTGAAACTTTTTTGGCTATAGGCGTCTTAGCTTTCCTTGGAATAAACAGTTTATTTCTTGTATGGAAGAATATTTGCTGCCACCTTCTGGACTTTTATATTACACAGCTTAGAGGAAGGTCTTGGAAGATGAAGCCTTGTGAATGAACTTTTTAAAAAGCAAGTGCAAAGTTGGTCCTAGTTTCTGACTTTGCTATTTTGTATGAACGATGAAAGGGTTTTAAGTTGATATAAAATAAAGGCTATTGATTTTTTTTCTTAATCAAAGAAAATTAGAATTAAATATATTGTAATACTTGAAGGTCATGGCACTATTGTTGCTGAACATATCCAAACTAAAAGATAATTTATCCAGTTCCCTATAATTTTCTTATCAAATCTTTCAAACTGAAATTTTCAGTCTTAGTTGTTTGGTTTTTTCTTATTTACTTCATCCCAAATGATCCAAACATTTCAGATCTACTTCAATCAAATGAACCTATTTAGTTCAGCCATTTCAAAGAGTGAGAGTAGGGAAAAAGACATGTCAATGACAGAAAATTCTAGCATCCTTTTCCTTGAAGAGTTTTACCACTACATGCTTTAGAACTGGTTTGAGATTAATCTTTGTATCTGAAGTGTCTCATATTTCCATGCAAACTTGCTTATGAATATTCAAGCTGAGAGCCTTGTAAAGGCTCAATAGGAGCACCTTGCTTTTTACAGCTAGTTCCTGAGAACTCTGTTATCAGCGATAATATTCTGCTATGTGGGAGGATTTTATGCGTTGTTACAGGTCTAAGCTGCTGTAGGCTGTGATGTCTTTGGACACCACACAGGAGAACAAGGAGACTGTTCCTGTGCTTTCTCTGTCTGTCTAAACTGCAGGCTATGTGTACCCCCACAGGCTGGAGAAGTCACTGGGGTGTTCCACAGCTGCTGCGCTGGCTGCTCAGCTGGATTTTCATTCGCAAAAATGTAGTGCATGCAGGTGTATGGTGCATACCCATGTCTCTTCCCACCATCGGGTCCGGACCTGAGGCTGCACACTCACTGATCAGGACTGAGATGCACTGCAGAGCACAGCTGCCCCTGGACAGAGCCCAAGACCTCCTGTCTGGGCCCAAGAAACCTCAAAGGGGAGAACGTCTGATTTGAATACAGGGGGGCAAGAAGCAGACTTTAAACAGGGTAGAAGAAACAGACAAGGGAAGGACAGAGAAGAGACTGGACAAAGCAAAACCAGGAGCTGTAATACTTGATACAGAAGGAAAATCTGTATTCAGCACTGGGTTGGAAAGTGATGAGGCTAGGACCTGATGGCCAAGGTTCCTGAGCTTGTATGACAAGCTTACGAGATGGAAAATTGACCTGTGTAGCTCGCAATGAGGCTACAATGAGGAGACCAGGAGAAGAAAAAGATGAAGAAATGGGGCAAGGAAGGTACATTTGGGGAAAAGAACCTGTGCCCACTAATGTACATTTTCCTCCAGAGTTCCAGGGAAATTTCTTCCCCAGAGGGATGGAGTTGGAGTTTGTCCTTCCACAGTCTCTCTGCTGTCAGAAGACTGTGAAGCCCCATTGGAAACCTGTGTTGTCCTCCCAGTGCTGATTCACAGGCAGGATGTCAACATGCATTTGCTGACAGTTGCTGTAGCAGCATGACGGCAATTGTCTGTGGTGATTCAAGCCATGCTGGAGGACCCTCTTGGTTACGGTATGCTACATGATAGTATTCCAGGGTTTGGTTTGTTGTTCTTGGAAAACCCTTGGGTCTTAAACACACAAAGCTACCTTGAAGCAATGCTAGTGAAGTTGGAAGGTCAAGTATTCAAAAGCTATGAAATGCAAGCATCATTGCCCAGTGCACATGCATTTTGATTAAATTTCAGGACTTCTGCCCCATCCAGTGCTGTTTCAGGGCTTCATTTAGGAAATAGTAGGATTATATTGCAAAGGAGTGTATTGTGCAAAAGGTGTTTTCACTGGTTGGATTTCATAGCTGGTCACTGAGGATTCCCTTTCTAGGCTTCCACCTGGAGACCTGTGATCTGTTAACACTCACAGACTGAGGTTAAGGATCACATACTTTGATACAGTAATAGTTCTTATGCTACTGGACTCTGAAGATGCTAAGTGTCTTGAACTGGACACCCAAGGCTACTGAATGTCCTTGTATCAGTGCCACACGATTCATGCATTATTTACTCATTTGTAGAATGCAATAGTGTAAAAATGAACTATAGCTTCTGAATGACTTGGATACTAACAAAAAAAATCTATGAATAAATAATTCTGCATGAAGAGCACACTTTGAGGAGTGTACGTTAAGTAAGGTATGGTGCTAAGCATGGAACAATATCAAAACAAAACAGTAAAGAGCTATTCATCAGATGAGCAGTACCATTCTGTGCCCTGAATTGAGTCTGGAGTCCTACAGAAAAAAATAGCAGATGATGACATGATTACAGATGTTTTGGCCACACAAATGCCCAGGAGGGTTGGATTAAGCTGATGCAGGCAACATTTTCCCAAGAAATCTACCAGCAGTGAGTAATTCAGAGCTTCTGAATCCACAGGTTTTTGAAGATCTTAAGTTTGTTCTTTGTATAACATTTCTAGTTCAAGCTGAGTAGACTCATAGAATAACTTTATGCCAAGCTGTGTAATTAAGATTTGCACTTGCCATGCCAAACTGCCAAAGCAATCAGTGGAATCCTGGGTGTTTGACTTCAGGCAAAGAAAATTGTATCACATTTTGGTAAAAAGGCAAGACTGGAAGAGTGGATCTCTTTAGAACCCATCAGTTTTTATTCTTAAAGCTACGAAATCTGGAAGAGGATCCTGGAAAAAGAGAGGAGAAAGATTTTGCAAATTGTTAGTTGCAAAGAGTGCTGTTATTTCAGTGGTATTTCCCTACCTCATAGTGTACAGAGGATTCCCTGCAGAGACACTGGAGCAGCAGAGCATGATGGTAAGGATGGTCCTTTGTTGAGGTGTCATCCTGGATACTTGATAAACAGCGTTCCTCCCAGATCACATCATCTGGTGTCAAGTTCTCTTTGTAATCGCTTATAATCTTTTTTCAGAGTTCACCTTAGCACTTTCAAAAACTCACTTGTATAGGAGCTATCTAGAATAATATGTTTGTAGATCTGTTGTCCCTCAGATCAATCGTCTGTTGATGCGGCCAGCTTTTTTTTAAAGCTCACTTTTTTCTTTTTGCTGGGTATTAACATTTTGTTTCTTTCACAATATCTTTTTGTAAATAATAGAGGAAAAAAGTCATGCCTAGTGATGTGAGCCCTCTGACATCCAAGAATAATCTAGGAAATTTCAACTAAAGGCTGGAAATAGTCAGCCATCTCTGTGCAGAATAATTAAACCCTTCTTGCTGATTGTTTTCTTCTCTTGTACCTTCACTATTTCATGATCCTCTGATAGGTATTTTATCCTGTGCAGTCTCTGCTTTTTTCCTGGAGTTTTCTCCCCACTGCTTGGCTCCCTCTAATCCTAGTAGTTTTTTCTTTCAAAATTGATGCTCTGCCACTTAGCACTCATTGTCCTGTCTGAGACACACACCAGCCCCTCACTTCCTAATTTTTGGAGCCTGCTGATACCTCAATCTCTTAGTATTTCTTTACTTCAAATACAAATTTGTGTGAATTCTGAACGTTCATTTTAGTGTGACTAACAGCAGCACTGTGCCAAAAAGAAAATAAACTCATTGCCACATGATTGCTGTGGTGACAGCAAAATCTGTCACTGCAGTTTTAGGGCTGATTTTGTGTCTCTACTCTAGAATGTCCCATATAAAGTAAAATTAGGTATACAAAATAAAATAAAGCTAGGTATATAAAATTAAGGTCAGTGCAAGAAGACTTCAGACAAAATTTAACTGAAACCTCCTTTTGATGGCTGATCTCAAAATGTCATTGGCTTGATCTCAAAGTGAATTGTCAGTTTGTCTAGGAGAGAATTGGGCATTCCCTGCTGCAAGTCTTGATATGAGTGTATTATAAAGTCCCACACCATCGGCCAGGTGCTTTTGGAACCAAGCAGCTTGTTGTCACTGGATATTGTCACATGTCTTAGGACACTGGCAAAATTCTTTCTTCCATAGGAGAGCAGAAAGCAAAAGAATGAGGCTTACTTGTAAGAGGTGGTAATGTTTACTCCATAAATGTTCCTACAGAAAAAAATTATTGAAATATCTTTCTGTTTGTTTCATAATATGTTATCTTTTGCTGAGCAGGAACATGGTAAGAGTGGTTCCCCTAGAGAAGGGAGCAGAAGTTAAGCAGTTCTTTGTTCAAGAACTAAATTTCGTCTTATTTTTGCAACAGAAATTTTAACTTTTTGTCTAAAAGCTACTCATCTCCAAAACAAAACTTTTCAATTCAGGTTTTATAACAAGAGGTTTATAACTTAATTAGAAAATTCTAATTTTCTAATTAGAATTAGAAATTGTAAGTGTAGAAACCCTTGACTGAGGTAGATGTTTTCATGAAAAGGCTGTCTAGAATGTGAGATCCAAACTGGTGCACTATAATTCGTCCAGTATGTGCTATCATTAAATGTGCTAAAACCAACATAGAACACTTAAATTCCTCTTTTAATGTGAGCGTACTGGAAGTATAGTTATTAGGGGTGGCCTAAAGTTCACTGTTAAGTATGCTTACATAGTAAACATAACAATTGCATCTTGGTAACCTTATCATACTATATTAGAATAACTCTAATAGCTTTTTCAGAAAAACGTATACAAAAGCTCACTGCCCTTTCAAAGTGAAATTTCAGATGACTCCTCTCTACACAAACCATTCATTTTCTTGACATTTAAGCTATGTTTGACATCATCATTAACTTTTAATTTGGACCCATGACAATGAACAGCTCAACTTTCTTCTAAATATCTGCTTCACAAGAGATTACATTTTGGATAAAACTGTTATTTTAAGTAGGCTAGTCTTCTGAAGTATTAATAAGAATTACAGACTTACCTGATTAGTAAAAAGAGTCTTGAAGCCAAGTTGGATCCAAGCACTATGCATGTAAAACGATGTGCATATATGAAATGGAATTCAGAGTTGGACTTTGAATGGGATTTTCAAAAGATCTTAGAGGACTAGTGTCACTGGGGCTCTTGCTTTTAACTCTTACTGGTGTTTAAAAAATCCTTCTGTTATTGCTATAGGCCATATGAAATACTTGTATTTGAATAACAGCAAAAAATCCAAATGTGATCAAAATCCAAATTTTCAGCATAGATGCACTTCCTTTTCTTTTGGACAAAGTAAAGAGAAGATAGGCTAATACCTATATTTTATATTGCTATCACAGAAGCTGACTTTTTGCTTATTGCTGTAAACATGCATATGATTTAGTTGACTTCCTAAGGGAACTTTTGGGATACCCTGAAAATGAAATAGCAAAACGATTTTAAAGATGACAATTATGCATTTCTGTCTTTCAGGTGAACTTAGTTCTAGACAGATGACTCGGGAAACTGAAATGTTCTGTTTCAGTCCACAGCTCTCCTCTAGCTCCTATTAACTTGACTTCTGTCTTTCTGGAGAGCTGATTTCCTTTGGATGAGAATATATCCCAGCTTTACCTCTTGTTTATTCTGCTGATAATAGAATTAAATAATGCTTATTATTTCTTACTTGGTAAGTGGTATGCCATGTAGGCATATATAAGCCTAGAAATTAGATTTCAGTAATTCACATATTTCACATGGGATACTCAGTAGCTGGTGATGAATTCCAAAAGTTACTGACCTAGCCTCATATGAACTCGTGGCCACCCTGTGTAAGCTGCTGTATCTTGTTAGTAGCCACACATATCAACATCAACACTTGTGGTGGAAGTACAGAACTGCTAAAAATCTCCTCATTAAGAAAATATTCTTGGGGTGGTAGGGTGAATAAGTACAGAAGTGTGATTATAATTTACAGATGTATTTTACAGGAGGAGACTAAGTAAAAACAAATAAGGCAATAGGAGGCTGCGTGGATTTCTAGGTATCTCTCTAGCAGCACTACTTATCTTTGGTAGGGTATCTTTATTCCAAGGAGATACTAGTGTCTTAAACTTCTTCCTAAAATAGTATGTGTAACTTCAGATGAAACTTCTACTAGAGGGGAAGGAAGGAGGGAGGAAAGAGAAGGGGAAAGGGAAGGTGAAGGGGAAAGAGAAGGAAAGGGGAAGAAGAAAAGGAAGGGGAAGGAAGGGAAGGGAAAAGGAAGGAGAAGATTTAATATTAACAGGATAGCATAGAAAACAGGTTTCCCCTAAAATATACTGTCAGTCTGTACATGTAAGTGAAACAAAAAAATAGCAACAAACCAAAGAAAAAACCCCAAACAGACAGAGAGGAAAGGGACAAGTTTAATGATAGAAGAAAAATACAGATATTGACAGTGGAAAACAGATAGAAGGGACATCTCTAAAGGATTAAAATATTGCTACTTTCTATTTCCAGGTAAATACAGTGTAACTCTTTCTTGAGTTTTCCATCATTCTCCTGAATTTTAAGAGGGAGATGCATCACTTGGTCTTTTTTTTCTAATGCAGTCAGTGTCCCAATCCAAAATTTAAAGGAGAGAGTAGGATTTTGGAGGTCTAAAATTAGGAGGAGTGATTTTTATTGGCTTGATTAGGTTTTGATTCCAGTCTGCTTTCTGCATGTACAACCAAATGCATTCTTCTCAAGTGTGATTGCAGTTTGAGCTACCATCATGGGACCAAACTAAGGAGATTTTGTTCATACTGGGGAATGTTTTCTTCATCAAGATAGATAGTTCTACTAAAATCCCTATAATGTAAAAGATCCATAATCTGGTCTGTAGCTAGCTGGATGGTAGTTTAAGCAAATATATTAACAGATTCTGCTACCTTTATTCAAAGATTGATGCTTTAATCTTTAGCTTCACACTTGGGATGGATTTTGATACCCTTAGTTGGGTGAAACAACACCTTGTTTCAGACCTAGCACCACTGATGTTAACAGGACTGCTTACTGAAAAACACGCTGAACTATTCAAATGTAGCTCCTTGATTTCTGCAAGGCTGTCTGTTCACTGCAGTATTATACCGTAGGTTTCAAGACCACGGACTCTTAAGAATTTTCTACAGTAGCAGTATTTCAATACTTAGTCCCCAATACAAGTAAAAGGTGAAAGTATAAGACCAAAGTAAAAAGATTTAAAGTGGGAATAAGCACTGTAAAGCCCCAAATGAAAATAATAAAATGTGTATGAGAGACCAATAGGAAGACATGGTCATATTTATGATTTACCATTAAGTGCTAATTTCTGTGGCATATACTACTCTGGTTGCAAGAATCAGTACTCTTGAATATATGTATACCTTCTGTTCTCAGTCACTGTGCTTTCACAAGAAACTATTGCATTACATTGCAGCTGCAAAACCCAGCTCACCTCTCTGACTGTTCGATAATTTTGATTTACCGGCTTTATCTTACTTGCTGCATTCAAGGCAAACATTGGCTAAAAATATGTCTGCACTTGGGATGTCAAATTTCCCCAAAATGGGAAATCTTTAACAATTTTTCCAGCTGTCTTTCCACATAATTTAGTCTTCAGAACGCTCCAGCATCTCTTATAGGACATTCTCTGTGAAATCACAGAGGCAATTCATGATTTTGGATCACAGCTGATCCACATAGCTTACAAACTAAGCCCCTGGCCGATCAACCAGATTCCTGTGGAAGGACCTTTGAGCCAGGACAGATCTGACTGAATTCAGTGGGGCTCTGTGCAGGCCAAAGGTCTATCCAGTTGTATTCTGCTAGTGATTACTCAGAGTCTAATACTGTATCTATTTTATGCTATGTTAGTAATACATACTACTATGAATATCATTTAATAAGGCACTTCTTTTAAAAAAAAAAGTCCTCAAATCCCTAGGTCATTAGAACATAGTTGGGGAGGGGGGCAGAAAGAAAGCTCTTCTCTATTAATTTGACATACCAGGAACATTGCTTACTATTGTTTCTGTTGTAGTAGTCCTAAAGCAAAAACCTAGTGTCCTGCTTACTTAATACAATGGTATCTATTCATTTCAGGATATTATGTGTATAAAGCATCTGATAATATGCATAAATGTGCTAAAATTTGTATCTATTTCGATTCCTTAAAAAAGTTCAAATATTTTGGACCCAGATTTGAGGTGATACATCTGACGTTATTAAGCAAGCTAAGGAATACTATTGGCACTGTTTGTGTGTGCCAGTTTACCACTGCAAACAATTGATTGCAAGCAAAATGGACACTAAGTTTCAGCTGTAAGGTTTACTCTTCAATAATTGATGGCTTCCACACCTGTGCAGTGACGCCAGCTTTCTTTGCTGAAAATTTTGGCCTCGGAGCAGTAAACAAAGAGGATGTGGTGGTTTCTGGCTTAGAAAATGCGGAGTAGCCTGTAGGTGAGTATGATTCATTTACTGGGATAGAGGCATTTGACTGGAACAAAGGTTGTGAACTGTAGGCTGGCACGGAGTACACTGAAGATGCCCGGACGTTAGTAGGAGAGCCAGCACTAGGTGGTCTTAAAGGTAGAGCTTGCTTTGAAGCAGACAGCTTTGATGTCTGCTTAATAGGAAGGCTTTCCTTAGTACTAGGAGGTTGAAAAGTAAATAAAGATGCATCGAGTTGATAAGGTTGATGTTTCATAATATCCAAAGCATTGAGACCTTTCTTAGGTTTTCTTTTTGTATTTTTGGTAGCAGCAGCGGACTTAGAGGAGGACTTGGTAGCAGCAGGAGGGTAAGATGGGCAGTGGATGGGATTATAAGCAACAGGTGGAGGTGCTCGGACATTAGATGAGTATTTCCAAGAAGCTGGTAAAGATGGAGTTGGAGATGAGGCTCGTGCCATGTTTGCCTGCACAGTCTCTGAATCCACCACGTACTTCTCCATTCGAGAGTGCCTTCTGGCAAATAACTGTGCTCCTTTTCCACTCATAGCTGGTGGTATCTCAAAGGGTGGCTTTGTTCCTCCAGCACTTGGTGTGACTGGTGGTGTCTTGGGTGTATGGTTTGGACTCGCTAGGGTTGCCTGAGGCCCTTTGAAAGGACCAGCTAGGTTGAGAGTACTTGGGGGATGGGCAGGAGAATGAGGATACTGTGGAGATTTGAGTGGTGCAGGATATGCTGCCTGAGGTGAGGCTGGTGCTGGGAAAGAAGGAGCCTTGTTAGAAGCCACGGCTGGAGGTGACCAAACTGGTGAAACTGGAGTACCAGCAGTAGGAGAGACCTTGAGTGAAGGCTTTGGAGCAACAGGAGGAGGGGCCTTTTGTTTAGATGCTTGGGTCTGCATGAAATTGCAAGCTTCTGCTCCCAAACTGAGGTAGTCTTCTTCAGGTCCTGACTCAAAACCAGCTCCAGTACCTTTTTTGCCCTCTGCATTGTGTACAAGGGACAACAGGGCAGGATTAGGACTTACTTTGGGTGTTTCTTTGAAAGTGAACATAGGTTTTGAAGTGCTTCTTCTCTTTGCCTCTTGGAGTATCCCAGTTCTTTTGGCTGGCACCGCAATCCTTTCATCTCTGGATGCTATGTGTTCTGTTGGCTCGGTGGATGACCACACAGTTGGAGCAGCTCTGCTGGCTACAGGAGCTGAAACAGGTCTGTATAAAGCCTCGGGTGGTGGGCTAATAGAGCAGTAAGGAGGTGGTGCTGGTATATCTGAAAGAGGACTAGTGACATTTCTTGTGGGTGAAAATGGTGCAGCTGCTCGGTTTTGAACCCCAGAAGGGAAGGGTTTAGCTGTTTTATTCAAAGATGCTGCTTTTTGAGCTTCAGAGGACTGAAAAGAGAGGTTTGTGTCTGGTGCTAAGCCAAAGCCATTTTGTTGTACCGTTGTGCTATGACTCTGGCTCATGTCTGTGTAGCTTTTGCTCACACAGGTCTGCTGTCGTGACATTTCTTCCTCTTTTGTTTGATAGACTGAAGAGCTTACTTTCTGGAAGCTCTCTGACGTGGTGGCTTCCCTTCGTTCCTCTGTATGCACTGTGCGTGCCTTCATCTCCTCTTGCTCAGCTGTGATCTGATCCATCCTCTGCCGTCTCTTGGCAAACATGAGGGCCCCTTTACCTGTGCTCTCTGGGAGTGTCTGCATCTCGTCCCCACTTTTTATCTTCTTTTCAACCTCAAGTAGACCACTGTCCCAGTCAAATGTCACAATCTTACTGTCGTTGTCAATGTCAGAGAAGAAATCTTCATCTATGTCCGACTCGCTTGTTGCAAGCAAACTCACTTCAAAAGTGTTTTCTTTGTCTCCCTCTTCACCTTCACCTTCTTCACCCTCGTCTTCGTCACGTTCTAACTCCCCAGTACCGTAGCTAACTAAAGTATATTTCCTCGCCCTTTGACGACGCTTCTTGAACATCAACACCCCCTTGGAATTGGGATTGGGAGCTGCTGTCAGCAGCAATGCAATACTTTTACATTTAGATTTGGCTTCTTTGACCTGCTTCTCTGACAGACTCTCACTTCGCCGGAGCCCTATGGAAAGAATTGAAGTGCACATTTAATTGCATGCAGCCCAGAAAAATACAAGGAGACTAATAACAAATAGTTCTGCGTTTATCTATACTGAAATTTACCCACTGTCCCCTTCCCCCATATTAAAACATTTATTTTCTTTTGCATGGAGAGGTCATTATACTTAAGCTTTTCCCACAATATCAACTGTGTTGTAAATTCCATACCCAGCATTCCTTAGAGTCACACCCATGCAAGTTCAAAGGCTACATCACTTTCTTTAGGACTTTCTTAGTTCAACAGGAACATTACATGTGACTTTATTTCTAGCATTCTCAATTTTTATTCCCATAAGTAATCTCAGCAGCAACAGGCAGACGATGTTTTCTCATTTATTCAGTTTCTATGGTCTGGTATTTACCAAGTGTTTGGTAGGCTTACAGCAGACCTTCCCAGCCAGGCAGGCCCATGGCTGTTTAACATCTGAGACCAAATGAAACTGAGTGTATTCTGTCTGACGGTGGCAGCAGCTTCTGCCATTTATGTGTTTATTTTACTCATATGCGTTACAAAACGTGTATAGTTGATAAAAGTCGGTATGCTTCTATGTATTAGCTATTTAAAAGCAAGTATACATCCAAAAAGGCATACGCAGAAACCATTAGCATTAACTTTCTGCCCCTTGGAAGACATGGGAGTTTGGCCAAGGTACTCAAAGAAAGCAGGTTTCAGTCTTTTAACAAGCATTACTTGCCTGAAACATAATCCAAAATTGTATAGAATATAACAGCTCCAGAACATTTATTTTGAAAACGTGGCAAGAATGAATACATATTTCAGAGCTGAATGGCAGAGGCTCAAGTAACTTGTCAAGAGTATTCGCTAGCATATATCAATAATACGTATTTCTTAAAGCATAAATTATTGGTTTTCATCAAGTCATGTGGAACAGGAATAGATGCAGCTGTAAAGCTGACAGATGCACTGTACCTCAGCATGACTGCTTCCTTCTTATGTGACATGGAGCATATGCCTCATGGGGCAACGCTAGTCAGGTGGTGTTCCTGTTTCTTTCCCTTCCTTATATTCTGCCACTGCATCTCAGGAACGACAGCCTCAATAGCTTCTCCCTTTAAAAAAGCTAGAATTTAAAGCTTTTCCTACCTAAATCAATGGTCCCCTTCCACTTAATTTCAAAAGGAAAAAAGTGCCTCTGATACATGAAAATAGAACAGTAAATTATTTAATATCTTTTGCTAGTATAAATAAAGCAAACATTAAAGAAAGCCATGTGATGTATTTTCTATTAATGATCCTTTTAGCCATGTCAGTAGATGGAGTCTGATACTTCTCCTATTAAAGACAGTTGGAGTTTTGCCATTATGCCAGATGACAGCATGACTGGACCAATGGTTCTTGCAAGAACCTATAAAAGAGAAAGGAGCATGGCACCCGAACCAACGATTTGTAATAATTTATTTTGAGAAGGCCAAATCACAAAATCCTTGGCTCAGTCCTTTGACAATCCAAATGCTTACAATAGTCACTGAAGACATTTTCCAAAAGTATGGGCTTTAGTTAGAGCGCCTCTGCAAACAGAAATGGTCGCCCTTCAGCATGTAAGTTCTACGCTTTCAAATAAGCTACTTGCATCAGCAGTGAGTGTTTTTCTAGGAAGGGAATTCACCAGGTACCCATACAGTTCTGTGGAAAGAAAAAATCCAAACTTTTCATTTTGTTAGCATATTTTTTCTTAATTCGTCTGAATAGTTACTTAATCAATGGTTTCAAAAGATGGCAGAAGAAATGTTGCCTGCTCAGGTAAATATAATCTGATTACTGTTTACAGAGAAAATTTCTGCTAAAAAGATCAAACACCTATAAATGTTCTTCTCTAGTTTAGACTTAAATGCTGCATTATAACTTCTAATTTTACAAAAAAACATGCATAGTATTTGCTGCACACAGATTATTCCCCTGTGCTTGGCAGTTTATTTGTTCTAATGTGTAGATAGGATTTTACAAATAATAATAATAAAAGCAAACATTTTTATAGATTAAATCAGTGGTTCCTAAGGATAATGACCTGCCACTAGATTAGAAGGAATTGAGATTGTCATAGTTGAGATGGGAAAAGGACAGAATCTATGTCTTACTTGAAAGCAGAGGTTATCTTGTAATATGTAGTTCATTTTTTGTACTTTTGCCTTATTAGAATGAGGCACTGCAAGTAATTCTCTAAGAAAGACAGGCACAGCCCCACAGTTGGTTCTAACTTTGCAGCCAAAATGTAAAGCATGTGCACTTTTCTTTTATGCTTCATTTAATATGCCAAAAATATGTGGATGGCATACAGACACTTAGGCATAAGTAACTGCTTAATCCACTTGCCCATAAGATACAAATGGTTATCATGCTAAAAATATGCTTACAGAGGAATTAGCAGTGGGTTAGCAGACTAATTCCAACACTGCATGTGAAATAGCTTGTTGCTACAGTATATCACTGCACACATTCAAGCACCTTTGACATACTGCTACTGAATCCCCAGACAGGATTCTTAACATTGTTGGGAAAGAGCAAGCAACCAATAGAAAGGTCCCAAATGAATAAAATAATAAATAAATAGATAAATAAATAAATAATATGAATACTANTAAATAAATAGATAAATAAATAATATGTATCTACACTCAGTTAATTAATTGGATCCAGTTGCAAGTTTACTTTCATGTAAACTTCTTGGACACATTTTGAAGCTGACCTCTGGGTATGGGAGTCAGAAGAAATAGCATGTTCACTTTAAAGCCTAGAGAAGACTGACAAAACTGAAAGGATCATGTAACAGTTATACACATGCTAGTGTCTGTCAAAAATCTCTTCTGCAGGCAACATCAAGCTTTTCTACTGGCCTTTTTTATTAACTTTTAAGAGCAGTGGCATGGCTTTGATTTTAGATGATGCAAATGACAACACAAAGTTTTTGCTATAAAAGGAGAAATCCACATGATTCACTTAGACATGTGCAAGCAACTTGCTTTTTTTGTTAATATTCTACAGATTGCCTCTGAATATACATTAGAAGACCAGCAGAATTCAGCCCTTTTTGGAGATGTAAGTAAGTACTTTTAGTTGGACAAAGTCATGAGTTAATTTCAAAGTGGAAGTCTACTAAGCAAAGTTATTCAGCACAGTTAAGGCATGGGTATACTCTTGGCTCATCACCAGGAGCATTGTATTACCTTGAAAAAATATATAAAGCAAGAACAGAAACATTGTTTAAAAGAAAAAGACAGAGGGAAAGTCAGAAAACTGCAGAAAAAAACTGTAAACACTTTTTTTCTAATGCAGTCTAAATTCTGAAATCATGTTTAAAGTTGCAAAAGATACCCTCAGGCAGTGCAAATGATTAGATGGAACATACTTACTTGCGTGCCTTGCCCTGTGCTTGAGAGGTCTGTGATCCCTTTCTGAGTGCTGGTCCTCTTCTCCCTGCTCTGTGCCTTCTGATGAGATTGCAAAGGAGAGGAGGGAAGGAGGTGCTTCTGACTGCCCTCCTTCCACTTGAGAATCAACACACCCCCTTTCAGCTAGAGACCTGGGTGCTTCCTTCTCCCTGTCCGAACAGTCCAGGATCACCTCCACCCTGGGGAGAGATGGAGCTGCACCTTGGATCCTCTTGACCTCTTTGCCACTAGAAAACTGGACTACTTTGCTTGACCACTGGATGTTGCCCTCTTTCACGCCCAGAGGAATTGCGATTACAGGGCTAGTCCCATCTTGTTGTACACTGGGTCCTCTTCCTGAAGGGGTGCATTTTTCTGCCCCTAAGAGAGTCACAGCAGGAGCATTGGTGCCCTTGTGCACGTCATTTGAGAGGGACAACTGCAGCTCAACCATAGTACCTGGCCTTCTTTCTTCTATCTTCCCTCTGAAAGCAGCCTCATCTGTCATGAGCACTTTGGAGGTGCCTATCACTTTAGGAGTAATTCTGTGGCTTTGTGTGGTCTCTTGTTTTGTTTCAGAAAAGTGTATGTTGCTTTCTCCTGCTTCTTGGTGAGTCTCACTGTATATCTCTGTGATGCATAAATCTCCATGGGATGTCTCTTTTGCTGTGTTAATTTGCAGTGTAGTACTCTCCCTATAGTCCTCATTTTTTATGTTATCCTGCTTTCCATTTTCTCTTTCAGCACTCAAGGTTTCATTTATTCCATTGGAGGACCTGCACATACATAAACAAGTAATGCAAGAAATTAAGCTGCTGTAAGCACAGCAATTGTAAGTACAGTTACAAAAGCAATTTCTATATAATTTTTTTTCCCCTATATTAATTGTGGTACCTGCTAGCAGGTCCATTTGAGTAGAAGAATTCTCCCAGAATGTAGAGGTCTTAAATTGAAGCATCTTTGTATCTTTCAAAATTCTTCAACTTAATAGTTCAGTAAGAAGGAGATTACACTACTGCGGTAGAACTATGATCCTACTACCATCCTTCTGCAATGTTGAATTATATCATTCCTAATATCAATATGCTTTCATAGACACATTTCTGTTACAGTGTTTCCAGATAAATGCTGCTGAGACTTCTGGGACAATACTTCTTCATATTTCACATGTGCATAAGAAAATTAACTTTGCATGACACCACAAGAGTGGTTAATTTTTGGCTCTGTGACTATGTGGCTACTACTGCGACTGTTTTAGGCACCATCCTCACATATAGTTCCTGTCCCAAATAGTTTACTCTCTAAGGAATAGATAAGTACTGGATGAGGATCAGAGGGAGGGGAAGGAGTACTTAAAATACACATTCAAAGAATTCCTGTGAGGATCATTACCCTTATATATCATGAAATAATTAAAACATTCTGGGCCTATTCCAGTGATCCAGTGAAAACAGGTAGTGAACCCATGCAATATTTTCTAATTATTAAAAAATACATATTTCTAACTGGCAAATGTTACTTTGACTTCCTGAAGCCTACTGTATACCTCAGTGTAGCTCCCTTTTTTAAACTATTCATTTTCCTGGCCTAGTTAGGCTGTTTTACTGGTGTTAGAACTCTTAGTGTACTCTCTAGCTTCTTCTTTCAGTACTCTGGGCCAAACTGACTGCTATTAATTTGAGAACAAACCTTTTCTGTACAGCAAGACTGCAGCATGTTATTAAGACTTTCTGTTGACTGAAAGGTAGCACAGCACTTTTTCAAATGAGGGAACAGTAGGTACTCTCAGTAAAGTATTAGTATCAAGTATTATGGAGATTTCTGAAATCAAAAGCAGGTCCCAGGTATTCTGAAACTTTGGAACCCCCTACAAAGAAGGGCTGGAAGAAGCAACAGAAGAAATAAATCTGTCAGTGCACTGAAGAAACTTCAATATCACTTGCTTTTCTAGCCATGCAGCATACTGTTTGTAGCCAACTGGGTCTGCCTCAAATGCCACAAAATGTGTAACATCCATTATACCACATATGGAGCTACATAAAGGTCAGACAGATTTTAATTTAGGGAGCTCCTTGTGAGTGCTGCTGGATTCCATCGTATTATGCTATTTGGATGATCAATTGTACTGCTCTTAAGTACAGATAAATTACAGAAATCTGTAAACATTTCCCTGTAAGATATGAAACTGGGGGCTGGGCCAGCTAAATGTTAGCCTTTATTGGTAGCTGAGTGATTGTGTGTACGTGTGAGAAAGAAAGATTTCCACCTTAAAAGGCCCTTGCTACTTATGGATATACTTCTACTCTATATAGACATAAATGTGTATCCATGTGTCAAGAGGCAGAATACTGGGTCTGATCTCTTTTTTGACATGTAAGATTCTGTTTTGTTAAATTATTATTTTTGTTTCAGGTCTTTCCAGCTCACTGCAGGAACAACACCCCTGGTGTAATTCCAGGAAGGAAGCAGAACTCATGGAGTCAGCACGGCAGGGTTTGTCTCAGAGTCATGTTTTACTCCCTACATGGTGCATTTCATTTTGGTATGCACTGAGCACACTCCCTACTTCCCCCTAGAAATATTCTTTCTAGTCTCAGCAGTAGCCCAAGAGTTGCTAACATTGATGTGAAAAGGGCAGGCTAGTGTTTCTGTTTCTGTCCCCACTCTCAGTGTTTCCCGGATACATCTGTTCAGCATTTGTCGGGAAGGTCAGTAAGATGCTCCCCCACATGGCATCTGGAGAGTGCCTGCCCTGCAGGGTGTCTCTTTCCTCTGATCCTGTAAACCGAAGATTTTGTGGGCACTGCTGGTCAGTAACTGACTATGGTTTACAGGGGATTGGAAAAACTTTTTGTGGACATCAAAGGCCAAGTAGCATTTTAAAAACTACTTTAAAAGCTTAATTTTCCTCCCAGTAAGCTTAGTAAGAGCAGAATTAGGCCAACAATGAATGCTTATGAAAATCTCATCCTTCATGCAAATAGTTCAGGAACAGTCAGAAGCTTCCCGAGGAGAAATATTCTTCCCTGCCAGCAAAAGATGCTTGTATGTAAAGATCACCATTGGAACACCACTTTAATTAGACATTATTCTTTCCTCATGATTTCCAGTCTTTTCTTGAGATGGCTGCTAACAAGTGGCTACTCAGGAAAGCAAGGATTTGCTTCTCATTGCTCTCAGAGGATGCTAAGACACTTCCTGAAAAATCCTTCTGGTGGTAGTGCTGAGAGGGCTACTACCCACAAAGAAGGTGGCAGGGAAAGAGAAGTCTTTCCGTTCATTCTCCCATACCCTGGAAGATACTGACAGTAGGGGTGGGAGTTGGGGGAGATGAGCTGATGAGAAGAAATTCAAAGATTCTCACAGTGAATTCCTTTAGAACATTTTAGTCACTTTCAGAGCGTTGAGCAACTGCAATTTTCTTAAAATTTCTAACAGACGCAGTTTCATTCCATGAAACACTGAATTATGTGGTCTAAGCACTCTGTTTTGGTTCTGATTTTTAGGACATGTCTTGCTGTTCACCATACATTCAAGCAGGGGCAATGGAGTGAATGGAAGATGTGCTGTCACTTTCAGCTAAGCGTTCTGCGGCCTTCAGACCAACTGAAATATCAGTTATAGAGCAGCAACAGGCAGGAGTCAAAGCATATGGAGCTATTTCTATGGCTGCAAAGAAGACAGCTGGTCAGCCACAAATATCATTTTTACAAGTGCTGTTCCAGTAGTCATGTTATGAATTAAAAACATAAGAATGCAGATATCACATGAGGAGCATTCAAATGGGTACACTGCTGAACCAGAAACAAGAGCTATGCACTATGGAGAAGGTAAGCTGTAATCCTCATCTATCACTGTTCCCTGATCTCATCACATTGATCCATTACTCAGCCCAAGACAACATGCACAGACAGGCCATGCAAAATGTCTGTTATAAATAAAATGAATACTTGAGAGCATCTTGATTTGAAGGCAGATTGTAACTTTGAACTACTAGACACTTTAGAAGAAGTTCCTTTGCACAGGTTGCAGAAACCACGGAGGAATTTCACATGCTGTTTAGACATCCCTGGTAACCAGAGACAACTGCCTCTTTTGCACCAGAGTCCTTTCAGCCTTTCCAGTGACACTGCTCTGTTAGCTGTTGTGATGAATCCTGACCCCTTCTGTCCTCCTGGTCCTCCTGTGAGAGAGCAGACACAGGGAAATGCAGTAGCTCAGGGGTGAGCCATATTCCTTACAAGGAGTGTGGAAGTCTCAGGTCTTTTCCTCCTCTTCTTACCCACACTAAAGGCCATTCAGAGTTCATCTTGTCTGAATTCACGAAGTCTGGAGAGAATGTGCTTACTGGTGGTTCTGAACTCAAGATTGCATGCGTTACACTGATGACAGTTACAGAACAGTCATTAGAATAGACTGATGTGCAGTGAGCAGTAATGCTGGCTTGCTTGCAAATTTTTAGGAAGGTTCTCTACTCTAAGAAGCTCAAAGCATTTTCAAAGAAAACTGAAATTCACTATCACTGTTTTATAAATGGAGAAACTGAGACCAAGAGAGCTGTAAGTGACTTGCCCCACCTCATCTAGTAAAGTGTTAACAGCTACAGAAATAGATTTCCAGACCCTCTCCCCCTCCTGACTACTAACACATTTTGCCACCCAAGAAGACCATTTGCCATGTCATCATCAAGGCATATCTGTGTAAGACACTTTCTCCATCTATACAGCCTTTGCTTTTTGTAAGCCTCACTTCCCTATCTATGAGGAATAACAACACTTCACTGCTTCAAAGGGCTGGAAAGAATATTTGAACTTAAGACTCTGCAGTATGCAGATATGGCAGTGGACACCTTGTAAGTATTAAGAATACTTAATAAGAAATAAAATCATTACATTTGGAGACTGTACTCTTAATTCTGTACCTGAACTGTACTGTTTGAATTATATGCATTAATTCCTTCAGATCAAATATTCTGTCTTCCCTCCCTTTTCCATACAGACAAGCAAAGTTACAGACATAAATAAGAGGACTATCAGAAGCTCACAGTACTGAGACTTCACATGTCTGCAAAATGAGTGCATTCAAAACCAGCATTTTCCACGTGGTGCA
Source organism: Pelecanoides urinatrix (assembly GCA_013400755.1). Taxonomy (NCBI): domain Eukaryota; kingdom Metazoa; phylum Chordata; class Aves; order Procellariiformes; family Procellariidae; genus Pelecanoides; species Pelecanoides urinatrix. The sequence continues at coordinate 24,128 of VZTQ01000782.1, read as the reverse complement.
CTGAATAGAATTGCACCAAAGCATTCTGAGCATTCTTGTACCTCTTGATAAGCATCTGCAGGACGTCAGTCAGGCTTTCCATGAGAACGATAACTTCAGCATAGGTTAAGTCTCCACAAGGCTTGCCATTGATAGATACCACCTCATCTCCCTCACACAGTCCGGCCTTAGCTGCTTTGCTCTTGCTGCGAACCTACAATGAGTCAAAAACAAATTCAAAATTGCACAATTAGTGTTCATTTGCAAACAGCAGCAACCATGTCCTCAACTTACTTTTGTCTGTACAAAAGAAAAAGGATCAGTATTATTGATCATAAATTTCTAGTAACACAAATTAATAACTTGTCCCTGTTGAGGTTACTGTTCTAGCCAGTATTAACAATACAAAAACTTCTGCTTTACTGAGCTTGTGAGCTAGATGTCAAACAGGCTGGAATTTGTTTTAAAAAAAGGGAGACACAGAAGTTTGGGACAACAATCAATTGATCAGAGTTTAGCAGAAATGCAAAAAATCTTATTAGTTTCTCCCAAAATGAAAGACTACTAGAGCTGAAATCTATGCCAAGATTTTAAAAGAAGAATGTATAACTTCAGGCTCTTCTGGGCAGAATGTCAATATCTACATGCTGTTAGAGCTGTAGGTATACAGACTTCTGGTATACTAGACACTTTTCCTTAGATGCCCAACTGTAGGTTTAGTTGCCAAACTATAAACATCTGAATCAGTGGAGATCCTAAATCCATGTTTAGTCATCTGAGTAAGTGTCCTGATTTATTAAAGTTAAGACACGCCTGTTATGGTTTAACCTTCCCCATTAAGTACTCATTCAAGAATCTCACGCAGCTTGGTTTTTGGTGTTTCACTTCTTTTTGCACTGGCAGCATGTTATAACTTATACAGCCTTTGTATAACAAAACCTAGACAGCTTTAACACCGCTCAAGGTATGCCATACAGTTGACTGCTATTTTTAAAGTACATATTTGGCAAACAGTGTGTTATATTAACCAGGATGCTTGCAGGAGTCTATTTTAGAATGACACATACACATAAAAGGGCTGTCCTTGGGTTCTTTGCTCTCAGTCTTCTACCTGTTGGTGTGAGTACTTTGGCCTTATACAATATTCAGTTGGTGGGTCAATATGTTATCCTTATTAATTCTCATAGCATTTTCTTGAAAATTTTTGAAGTAGTATAGTTCTACCACACTCACGGCAGCAGAGTCAGTCCCCACTGACTCTAGGAAAATTACTTCTGATGTACACCAGATTTGAGGGTGCAACTGTCCCACAGACCCATGGAATTATCCCCAATATACTATTAGGCCACTATCTGGTAACTAAGATGCATTTTTGGAGGCAATTTTGAAAAGTTTCTTGGGGTCAGAATGATACGTGGAATAAAGAGTGAGACTGCACATTTTTCTGTGGTGGGGCCATATATCTTTGTTGTTTCAATTTATACATACTCATATGTCATATTATGGCTTTTAGAGCAGTGAAGAAACAGAAGCCTGGTGCATACAGAAGCCAGTTTCTACCTTGCAGAATTAACATTTACAAATATGGAGTGGTATGCTGCTCTGTTTATCTCGCCTTAGGCAAGAGCATAAACATCCTTGTACTTTGGGAAGAAATGACAGTTTAAACAGTGTTTAGAATGTTTTGCTTCATGTATGCGGTAGGATTTGGGTTGAGGTTTTGTTACTGTTTTTTTTAAATAGGAGGGTATGCTATTAAAATTTTACAAGACATCTTAGGCCTGAATGTAAATATTTAATGTGGATGCTAAAAAGAACTTAGAGTGAGTCTTTTTCAAAAAACACATAAAGAGCAATTATAGCAACATGTGAACTCTGAAATAGCATAATGTGATACCTAGATTGTGAGAAGAAATGTTGTTTCTGTTTCTTTATTAAGTGTCTGAGAATTTGGAGTCAGTTCTGTCATAGATTACCATTACAGCTGTCTCAGGAGAGAAACTGTTACCCATTCCATAACTTCAGTGATTTCTGTCAAAAAGCAAAAGTACAAACGTACCACGTTAATAGGTCTACATGAATTGCTAGACAGCTCAACCAGTTTCGTAGTTTTTTAAACAGACTCCTTGGTAGCATTCAAAGAAAATAGACAAGGGCATTGAATTTCCTTTTAAAGTTCTTGAAAGGGCGTCTCAGTCCTTTTGCTGCCTTCTGAATTGTTGAAAGATCACAGCTGTGAGATATTTGGACCTTTATACAAAACTCAGCCCCTTCTTTGACTGGTTACACAGGAAAGAAACTACTGTAAGTCGCTCTACCTCACTCTCTGGTAGCATTTCAATTCATATGCGCATGGGACCAAATTTCCTGTGAGTATTATATTCCCAGGTTTAAATACATAAATCAAACTTTTAACATGATTTTGCTATTACAGGATCACACTGCACATGCTGTACACATTAATGGTTCCCTTGACTGTATGTCAGCCTTTTTCCCAGCCTCTCCCAGAAGCACCTATGCCTCCCAAATTTGAACAATGTCTATATAAAATCACCTCAGTATTATCCTTTTTTTTTTTTGGTGTTTCTTTTGGGGGAATAAAGGGGAGGAGAGAGCACTGACAAAAAACTGAGCGAGGGCAGGTTGTATAGTAAATTACAGCAGGTTAATGCTAGGGTAGAAATATACCATCATCATTTGTGTTATTTTAGCCGCAGGATATCACCAGGTTACTCAGTAATATGTAGACTGCCTTGCCAGGCAAGCTGTAATTGTTTCTGAGTTTGTTTATCTGTATATTTTATTTGTCTTCACTGGAAACCCACAAAAATGAACAAATAATTTACTCATGTAAACGAAAACTTTTCAGACTTCTGGGGAAAAAAAAAAGAAAAAAAAGAACAACAAAAAAAATCTCAAGAAGATTTGTGGAAAGCAGGATCTTCCTGGTAAAATATGTGTTTAGTGGACAGTTTTCTCTCAAAGGAAGTTTTGGCAGAAAGCCTTTGACCAGCCCACTGGGAAACAAAAGCTGCCTTTGTTAGCAGAAATACAACGTGGTCACACAGGGGACAGTAAGAAACCTTTATCCAGTACTTGGGAACTTAAAGCAAGGCATATTTGGTTGTAACGCAGAAGAGAGTTCTTCCAAAACTAGTGATTGCTCTTGCCTTACAGCTTCCTCAGTTACTTGTTTCTCCGATCTGCTTAAGGCTGGGGTTTTCTGTAGGAAGGAAAAGTGTTTTTTCCCATAAAATTTGTGAATGGGATTTCACTACTAGAAAAATACATAAAGATTTTCTTAGTTTTTCAGTGCTTGCAATACCAGTATAACACAGCGAAGCTGAGCCTGTACCATTAGTGCTGAACCTGTCAAGACACCAGCTGCTCCTAGGGAATGTTGAAGAGCTTTAGCCCACTTTCCCCTGCTGCTGCCTGTATTGCTTTTCTGCTCTCTCTCAGTCAGGACTCTTCCTTTTTATCATTCAAGTTATATAACATGCACTCATTAGAATGCTTCGGTTTTCTTCCAGTCACAAAATTTTCAATGAAATGGCAATGGAAATTTTTACTCTGAATTCCAAAAGTTTTAAGGAAATCATTGTACAAGGTGTATTGGCATTGCAGCAGTATTGACCTTAGTCAATGCTGTGCATGCTCTGCCCATAAAGAGTTTTAGATTTCTGAATTTTTAACAGTATTAAAGTGTTTTATATAAACAGTTGTACATAAAGACTTCAGGTTATTCTGAGCCATTTGTTATAATGTTCTCTAATTTCAGGTGTTTAGATCGCTGTTGCTAGAGTGTGTGAAGAACAATGCTGGATTACTTGGACAATTTACCTGAAGTACGTAATTTCTTTTTGTTTCCAGATTACTCCTGTACCCAGAATTTCCCACTATCAGGAGCGCCCCTTGCTGCCTAAAATGTCAAGTGCAGAGAAATTCCTCATATCCACAGAGATGTTAGTCTTAGGGGAAACTTCCTTCATGAAGAACTTAGCCTGGATATTCTCTGTTATCAACCACGGAGGAGGGAGGACCCCCCTGTGAGCAGCGCAGCGCTGCTGCCTGGGACAGAAGGCCACGGGGGCTGGTGGAAGGCTCCCTCAGCCCCTCAGCTGGCACCTATTCACAAGCAGCTGCTCTAACGAGGGTCAGGGGGCGGTCCAGAGGCTCTTCAGTAGTGTCTATAAAGACTTGGGCTGGAAACTGTGAGTGAGTAAGGTTTGGGTGCTGTGATGCACTAGTGGGAGACCACATCCCAATGACACAGGTACGGGGGGGTGGGGGGAAGTGTGGGATAGTAAATTACTATGGGTTGGTAGTAGCTGTGGGGTGCTGTTGGGGCTGGAGTAGTCATGGGTGCCTGCAGCAGATAGCAATTTCAGTCAGTTTCTTAACCAGCAAAAGATAAATAAAGTGAGGGATACACAGTGGTTGTGTTCCTGTTAGTGTGAGGCAAAGGAGGGGTTTTGTAAAGAAAGCTAATGCTGAGTACCCAGCCTTTGTGCTGTGTGTGCTGTAGTGTTTTTACTTTAAACTAGGTCTAGTCTCATTCTGTCCCTTGGAGACTCCTTGCCAGGTAGCAGGTATTACATCTGCTCTTTTGATTTAATCTGAAAGCAGTTTAGTTTGTACAACCCAAAACTGTTCTATGCTATGAAACAGCATACGGTAAATCACAATAATAGGGGAACTTGCTTCAAAAAATGTAATCCTGATGAAGTTAAAAAGCGAAAGTAGATGCACCTGTTACTTGTTGTGGCTGCAAGTGGATGCACAGACAGCAACTGGGGCTCAGCTTACCAGCTGATGATCTTGGTTGTGTGTCTGAGCCCTATAATAAGCAAATCGGAGAGTTGAGGTATGTTGAACCTGATAACAAGGTCATGAGTTGTAGTTTAAAGCAAGGCAAATGGACTTGAGGACGCTCTGTAGTCCTGGTTCTCCAGTTGCGCAGCTAAGAAATTATTAGGATACTTCACAGTCTTGCTTCTACCAGTGACTTTTGGGAAGGATGATGTATATCTTAATCTTATTCTGGTGTGCTGCTAGGAGAACACACCTGTATCTGGGATGTGTGTCTAAGTGATGTGCTTCAGATGTAGCCTGACTGAGCAATCAGGGTCAATGATTGCTCAGCCTGACTGAGCAACCAATCTGAGAAAATGAGCAATCTGAGCATAAGCACAATCCTTTTAGCCTAAATCTTTATCTATTAAAGTAAGAGTTTTGTGGCTTTGAAATCTACATATATTTGCACAGTGATAGTCTCAATTCAAAGCGAACTTTCCAAACCGTGAGTTATTCTTGGAACTATTTACTGATCCTTTTTCAGTTTGCCAGTAGCCTTTAGACAACACAACAGGAAAATATTGCCACTGGATGTAGTGGAAGTACACTTCCCTGCTATTTAAGGTCCCTTGCTCATACAGACAGAGTAGTTTCTTTCATTGAGGGGTCACCTCTGGAAGAGCCCATTCAGTTGAATATCTTATCTGATTCCTGAAGCCTCTTCTGAACTGTTGTATGGCCCTCAAGGCTTGAAACTGGCTTCAGTGAACTTTATTTACATGTTTAAGTCCTCAGTGTTAGTCTTGAGTCTTTGATGGTTGGCCTTGTGTTTTGTTATGATGAAACATGTTGCCCAAAATAGTGTGGCTTACCAGGCAAGCGGGACTTCAGTAGATCAGTTGTCCGTCTTCATTATTGTGTACTACTTTAGTTACGTCAGCTGCAAACTTTACCAGCAGTGACTTTGTGTTTTCTTTTAGACTGATGATTAAACATCAGTAACAAAGGGTGAAGGGTGCTTAAAAAGGATATGTCCTTTTGACAATTGTTATGACCCTCTTGAATAATTATTTCCAATTTAAGGTTACCTTCTCAGACCCAACAACTAGCCAGCTTTTAAAGGTGTATTTCTATTACTACAGGAGCAAACTGTGCCTTTAGATGTCTTGCCATCATTAATATTGTAGAACTATGTTTAAGAAATATCCTTTATAAATAAAATAATCATTAAACTTAATCTTGGGATTATAACCCTTATTCTGTATAGTCACTTCAGTCTCACCGATAACTAATAGAGTAGCTTTGTTTAAATGTGCCTGGTGTTGAGGTCTTTTAAATTTTTCCCCCCAAAAGTGATCACCTATTTTCTTTTTAGGAAAAAAAAAAAAGTCTAGGCTATCCCATTATACAGAAATTGTCTGTTATTTTTTTATTCTATGAGCAGGTTCTATCTACCTGCCACTTTACATGACTTTCTGCATGTAACATTAAGATTTTAGTATCTCTCTTCAGGTGTTGTCTGGCTGGTAACTGAGTAATCATTAGTGGTTTTTTAATATGAGGTTTTTTTTTCTTTCCCCAGGTGATGGCATGTGATCCTTACACTAGTTCGAGGCAGGAATATGCAACTAGGTGGTAAGCACAGTTAAAATTTCTCACTTGATGTTAGTACATTGTTTCACACTTGTAAGCGCAAGTATCAGTTTTGTCTATTTGTGTTGAGAACCGTTTCTGGATACGGAAATATCTTGTGAATGAAATAACTGTTACAAGGGGGTTTTTAATCTTCCAGAAATACTGGTTCCTTTACTGTTGAAAAAATACAGGTCTGAGCATAGAACAGGATGTCTGATTTGTTAGATACAACTGTTCTCTTGTATTGTCAGAGATAAGAAGGAGAAAGAAGCAGAGATAATAGGTATCAGTATGTGGGGAAGGGGGAGTGGGATTAGGAGCGTGAAGACGGTGCCTCTTCTTTCTTTTCTCATACTAGTATTAAAGCAATGAGTGTTTGATGCTTTCTTTTCATAAGTAATAGTTTACCTAAAAGAAACAACTTCCAATTCTAACATTTGACACCCTGAATACAGATCTGATGTTTCAGAGTCTAAAACTTTTTGGATGTAGTCAGATATCTTAACTTTAATAGAAGGTAAAATTGAGTTAAAAGACCAAGTTAAATAGACTGTGTACCAGAAATAACAAGGAAGTCAACTGACTTGAATATGACCTAGTCTTGGCCGTAAAAGAGGAGGTGGTGATTCAAAGTGATTCAAAAGACGGAGCAGTGATGAAGTGATCCAAGATCTAAGCAATTAAACAAAGTTGTATTCTGCTTGCTGACAAAGTGGCAAGTAGTACTATGTGTGGAAGTACACAAAGTGTATGTGGAACTCAGCTTTGCCACTTAACTAAGTACAACGTAGTATTACCACAATTAAAGGCCTGCCTTCTAGTTGCTGCAATAAATCAGCTAGCTAACATGTTTCTCTTAAATATGTTTAAAGGCAGTATAAATAAGTCATTGTAATCAATACTTAGTTTAATTTTATCAGGCATTAGCTCATACTTTCAAGAAGTTACTTTTCTCATTAATTAATTAGCGAGGTGTTAGTCATGAAGTTCAGGATCAGGGATCAAATATCAGTGTTTCCTGCAGAGAGTATTTAAACAAACAAACAAAACCCCACAACAACAAAAAAACCCAACCCCAAACAAACAACAACAACAACAAAAAAAACAACCAAAAAGAGGCGCTTCATCTCTTCCATTATAAACCCTACAGCAAAGGCAGTGGCTAGTAAATGTATTTTAAATATATTTAAAAGTTATCTGTCACTCTAATAAAATTAACAATGTATAATACTTTATTATGAGTAGGAAGCAGAAGCACTGAGTGGCACAATTGTTAGTGTATTAGTGGTTTTAGTTGTATGAAATTAGGGAATTAAAATGAAGTTACAAATGAACTGAATTCAGGCATGGTTTATAAATTAGGGTTCTAGGGCCTTGTTTTACAATGTTTATGCATGCAGGAGTCCTTTAGACAAAAAAGTAACCTTCAGTTTTTGGGTTTTTAGATATAAACGTCTGTACAGTAAGTTAAGCCTACCTCATAATGTGTTTGGGTTTTTTAGGGATCTCTGTAGATCCTTTTAATAGCTCAGAGACTTCTTAACACTTTCTTCCCCATCCCCAAGCTTTGCTATTGCAAGTTATAGCATCATGGGCTGTATAAATGCAAGTCTTAAGAAAAAGGTGACCTGTTTCTCCCTTGCATGGACTTCATTTAGATATTAGTACTCATCCAGAAATTCAGATATTAATTCTCTGTTCTCTGGCTATGTAGCCATCTATAAAAAAATAGTCAGTGACACAAGCCTTTTTGTGACCTTTCCAATCCGTAAGGATCTAGTCTTTGCCTTCCATCTGTAAACCTGCCACTATTTAAAATTATATTTATAGTTTTAAATGTCTATGTTTTGTCAGCTCTATCTGAAAACAAACTGTCAGTTTCCAGCTTTAAATCAACACCTCTGGAAACAAAGATATGGCCTGTCAGTCAGCCTGTAGATCCTGTTTCGTACAAGGAATCGAGGCCTGTGCTGAAATAACTCTATTTATAGAATNCTGCTGGCTCATGTTCAGCCGGCTGTCAACCAGCACCCCCAGGTCCATTTCCTCTGGGCAGCTTTCCAAAGATTTAAGATGCTTTGAACTGCATCATGGTTTGGAAGCTAAGTCATGACTGCAACTTGTAGGCCATAGCTTAAAACAGTGAGGGATTCTGAAGAAAAAAAGGCAAAAAACTCGCCAAAACCTACTAAAACCATAATAAAATTAGACCACTTGTTTTACTGGTTGATAAATCTAGGCTTGTTGAATTTAGCATCTACTTATGTGTTATTAATATCTATATGAACATGCCATTCAGCTCTTGAGCTCACTCTGGGTTTTCAAGCACGTGGAATTACTACCCATATAACAGTTTATCTGTTGTGTAGACAGATTTAATGCATAATAGCTTTCTGTTACATGGTTAACATGCAACTCCTATTCTAACTCCAGAATAACAATGCTGTCTTCAGCAAGAAAGCAAAAGTCTTCACAGCTATTACCTTGCCAGCTCTTCCACATACTTTGAGCAGTGTTTGGAACACTACAACTAAATTTGTCTAAAATTAATCTCTTTAATACTGTGTTTGTGAAGATCATTGGTGACATAGGGATATTGGAGATCATGACATGTTTCAGGTAGACAGCTGGGAAAATCTAAGGTCAGAAAGTGTTTTGTTTTCCTGGCCCACATGTCAGGGTAACAAAACAGGGCAAGCTGCAGTTGGTTATCAGACCGTGTGCCCATACATGAGGAAAACCGAATGACCTTTGTGTTCTTAGTTTCCCCTTTGAATATGTATATAAAGAGAAAGTAGTTGTCAGTAGATAGAGAGATAGAGATGAGCAGACAGGAAAGAGTCATCAGATCTTCAGAAAGGGAATTTGAGCCAGTCGCAGATTTAACTGAGTAATGGTGGCATAGTTTAGGAGTTCCTTGAGAGCTTTTCAAAACCATATAATTAAGAAATGTTCTTGCCTAGAACTCTAGTCTGGGCTTTGTGTCCACATAGATTCATTGGAAATACCAGGTTCTGGTCTAAACTGAAGGCCCGGCATTTTTGGCAGGCCAGAGCTCAAGCTTAGGGATTAAATTTTAAGCAAGCTGGGTTATATACTCTTGAGAAAGTGTCATAGACTGGAGTTTGAGTGGCATGACTTACCTGTGTAGGAGTATTCTGTATACAGACTCTCAAAATCCACGATGGCTGTATACATTTTACTCTTATAAAGGGCCTCTTTAGAGCTGGTATACCAAATTCTAGTCTGTTTTCATTAGCCATGCCTCTATTTGAGTATGAGTCTGCTGTATGATGTGGCTCAAGCTATTTGCATCTGTGCTGCCTGGAGATGAGTCTGCATCAGGCTGATACCAGTTCTTATCCCTTCCATACTGAATTTCTCCACCAGACAAGCTAGTTTCCTTCAGACTCAGTCATAGTAAAAGCCACAGTGTAAAACCTTCAGATAGGGCAAATTGATGAGGAGTGTGAGATCCAACCCCTCCCTAGCTCCTCTGAATGTATGGGCATGCAATAAGGAGCCTTGCCCCTAGAGCATGTTAGATGCTAAAGCTGGCGTTCTGTGACTTTAGCTAGTATAAATATAGATAGTATAAGTACAGTAAAATATAGTTTTCTATATTTTAAAAGTCACTGTGTCCCATTCTTTGGGGAGTGTATGCAGAAATTGCACAGTAAGACTAGTGAGACCATGCAAATGTCTGTTAATTAATTGGGTTGAACAAAGATGCTTCTAAGCTATCTCCTGAATGCTTTTCCTGAGAGGAAGCTTTGAATAATGAAGTATATTTGACTTGCAAGGTAAGCACAGAAATATTTCCTGTCACCAAATTATTCCCAGTAGCAGGATAATGATATTGGGGAATTTGGCAGTTCAGCGCACTCTTTTCTGCTTCTGTTCTTAAGGGAAGGCTCCTAGACATATCCAGTGTTGTAGAAACGGCCTTCATGTCTGTCTGTAAAGCTAATTATATTTCTAAATGGGCTTTAAAATGAGAAAATACAACATTAGAGAGATCAAAGGAGAAATGAGTTAATATGTTTTGTTACTTAATGTTCTTTAGTGTCTGATGCAATTCTTGAACTGTTGGATTATATCTAAAAAGTCTTTCCAGAAGGTGAGGTAGAATGTTACTCTTTGAGTTCATGGGAGTGCTGCCATGGATTATCACCAAGACCATAATTAGAAAAGTTGAACAGTGGTATAATATTATGGTAGTTTATGGCAAAACATGTGATATAGGATGTTAAGCTACATAAAGTGAAGGTACTTTTTAACTTTAAAACCCATTGATCTAGTTGCCCGAAAGGTTCTGACTTTACTTACCAACCCCACAGCTAAAGGAAAATTTTAATCATGGTTTACTCGTGTAAAAGTTCATGGGACATTCTTGCAGAGGGGTGATGGTACCATCTAGTTATTGGTTTACTTATTGTTTAACTGTCTCCAGTCAGTCCTCCTGTTACACTGTATAAGTGAAATCATGCTTCTTGAGTGCACTGGTTCAGTTTGGTAACTGTCATCTTCTCATAATGTTCTCTTCATCCTATATTCAACAAATGCAGTTCGGTACCACTTCTTATACATATTGTTGTGGGAGGGTTAAAGAACATATTTGACCATTTATATATTGACGGAGCACTTGTGCCGTTTGGAACCAGAGAGCAGACTGATCTCAGTGAAAAGAAAAACCTGCTCAAATTCCCAGAAGCTTTGCCTAATGTACTAGTGTATCATCTTGCTAGTGGTTGCCTTTCTCTGGCAGAAATCCAAAGTTAGCAGCTGAAGAAGGGATGAGATAATGACCTCTGAAATATTGATCTGGTATGCTGGCGACGCAGCAAATTTCCCAATAGTGAGCTTGGGTAGACTTAGTCTGTTGTTCATTTTGTACAACACATCTAGCGTATAGCCTGGCTATAGATTGTACTTTTTGGGGTGTACTACTGCACACTTGTAGTTGATGTGTCAAAACTAAAATGTTGTGCTGATTTTCTTTTTTACTGGTGCTGCTGGTTGACAAGGAGAGGAATGATGCTGTTGCCTCTCAATACTGTGACTGGATAAAGTGAGATAACTGTATGAGGAAGATAGTGAACAGGTATGCCGGAACCATGTCAGCAACTGCCATCCTTTAGGAAGAAAAGTTGCAGATCCCTGGAGCCAAATGGTGGGAAAAAGAGAGGAGGCAGAAGCAGAGGATGGGGTGCTGGAGTCAGGAGACTGTCTTCAGCTCTAAAATACATTCATACGGCTTTAACTGTAAACTAGAACAAACTTAACATACTGCTAAGTGGTTTATGAATGAGCTGTTTTAAATTTCTCAGACAAAATCTGTAGTGCCATGGCAAGTCCTTCAGAAAAAGCATGTTACATCAGTGTGATTACAAGTTTCCCTGACAGAGTTAATCTTTTTGGGAGAGAACTCAAACACACAATGTTCCATAATCATTAATTGCATACTCCTGATTTGAGTCACCATACTGACTCTTCCGTTAATATAGTCAGAGCCCATATCAGAACATATAATTACTTGTGTTTATCCTTTTAAAACACTGACACAACACTTGGATTTTTCTAGGCCTCTGACACAGAGCACCATGTTCTGACTTAATGAAAATCAACATTAGCTATCCAGAGGCGTGTTGAGACCACTTTCCAGACTTCTGGATGTAAAGCGAAAGCGGTGTGCTGATGGGGACGCTCTTTTCAGTTACAGGTGGCAGTGTGGAACGGAGGTTCCAGACTCAGACCAGGATTGGAGGAACAGCCCAAACTCGGGCATTTTTTCTGTGATGAGCAAGAATGTCAGCTGGCAAATAAGTACCATTCTTGGAGTGGGTTATGCTGGTAGAGCCCCAGGTCCTAATGTAGGGTTAGTAGGCAAGCTTACTGTTTGCTGCATTTCAATAGTGGAAACTAATGGGAGAATGAGTGTGTGGATCCAGGCTGTGCTATTTTGGCTAATAGCTTGTAATTTTAAGCTGCGAGATCAGTTAGGATAAAATTTGCTCTGGCTTATTTATCCACACTGGAGGTTGGACGGGCCATGCCTCAGTCTTGACTGGAGTTGGGGTTATAGGCTCCAGAGCTAAGACTACAATTGGCTCTAGCACAGATACTGCAGTCAATGCTGAGAGGCCAACTTACTGGCTCTAGTTAAGGTAGAATTGTTACCAAGTTAAGGACTCGTTTGGTTTGAGTTCTTCTAACTTGGGGACAGTTTGAGGGTTTCAGTGCTACTCATTGCTTCTGACTCACTCCTATAATTCTGGGCAAAGGGACAGGAGAGCAGAGCAGTGTTCACACCAAGCAAGCTTGCATTCAGCCATCGTTAAATGAGTCCCAAGTTTAATAGATGGTTCCTTGCTTTGCCTCAACTGCTCTGGGCTTTTGTGAAGTTTGGAGTTGTCCTGAGGTTTGTCTCAGGAGAACTGAGGCGGGCTTGTGAGTCTCAGCTGCAACTAGTTTTCCTGTACCTCAGGTCTGTAAAATAAGCCACCATAATCTAGGAATAACTAACTTCTCAGAAGTTGTTTATGAATGAGTTTTGAGGCAGATTTGCAAGTCCCAGCTGTGACTGATTACAGAGCATGCAGAACCATTAGGCTGAGTCTGATAATTTGCAGTTTTCTGCTAGAACAACTTTTGGCTGCCCTTTGGCACAGACCTGAGCAATAGTAAAGGGTGCATCATCCCAGGAACATCACTGGGAGCTTCAGACCACTTTTGGCATCTTCCTTGCTGCTGGTCAAAGGTAGCAAGGAGAAGAAGTCTATTTGAATAGTAAAATAGACTTTATTACCAGCTGGAAAGTTACTCAGTGCTGTGATGTAAGAATCTTTCTGTCTTGGTGGGAGAACGGTGAGTTTGGAGGGAAAGAGTTTGCTGGATATCTTTGTACTTTCCTCAGTTTAGTCCAAAGCATGTTTGTGTAATTTGATGGTTGGGCCTGTGACCTACCTTTCAGACTAAGCAATGTTTCGGGGGGCACATGAGGAGTGTGGGGTTTTTTTCGGGGTGGTGGGGGTAGGGGGATGACTGTCGTCTTAATTAGTGACATACAGGCCATAAATCCATCCTACTAGCAGGCAAATGAGCCACTCGGCTGCTAGTGTGCGCTTAGTCAAACCCACTCATTCCTAGCTTCATATCCTGTATCAGTTACTCTGTCCTGTGTGGCTCCCCCGTCTCATTTTCACTCCATTGGTCATCTGCCCAAATTCTCTTGAAGTGGAGGGACAGGGAACAGGCAGAGAGGGGAGGGAGGAAGGGTTCTCATTACAAATCTAGATATGAGATGACATATTTAATCCTTAGAGCAAAACTACTCCAGTGACAGTTAATATGAAATCATTATTCAGTCTCCTCAGTCCATTCCCTGAAATGGTATTGTTTATGACAATCCCTTAACATTATGTCATGAGTTTGCAAATATACAAACATGGCATATGATCATCCTCCCAAAAGGAATAGCAAAGGCAACAAGAAGAAACAAATACCGTCTTGCAGGTTTCTGTTTCAGTGAGGGTTGTAGCTATCACTGTCAATGATGTCAAGGTTATACTGAAATGTGTGCCCAGTGATGTATTTCTTGCCACTTGCCTCACTGCCGAGGCAGCAATTTGGTCAACGCCAGAAGGATCATGAAGAGGTAACTAGAAGCTTTGCCTCACTCCCAATGGAGAAAGCCGTGGCACTGTGTTTATTATGAGAGCTTTCTGTGTGTACAATGCTTAGTACAATTGGGCCAGATCTCAAATTAAAGGGTAGGGGGGCTTCTGGGACTGCTTTAGCACAAATGAAACAGCTTGTTCAAAGAAACCAAATAACACAAGCATCTGGTAAATACAGCATCTAGATAATATACATTAAACAGTTATTGTATTATGCACAAATAAAGAGGCTAATGCCTAATCTTCAAAGGAAAGCACAAACCTCCAAGTCATTGGAGAAGTGTGAATCAAACAGTGGCCCAAACTCAGCCGAGAGCTCAATACAGGGCCTGAGTTCCAGCTCCCATTACTCTCGGTCGTCTTTAGCTGGACTGTTCAACTAAATCAAACTTACAGTTAGACTAAAGAAAATGGCCCTCTGTGAAAGCTGGTAGCTTTATTTACCAGGATTTCACATTAAACTCCACTGTGTTGTTCTCTCTTCAACTATTTCTATTTCTTTCACTTCTCAAAATAAGTCAGCTAGACTCAAGCTTCTCTACTTCCCTGGAAAGTTCTCTTCTGACCAAATTTCAGAATTGCCTATTTCACTGTTTCACCCAAATTTCATTATTTCCTAATATTCCTAATATGTCTCTGCTTGCCTGATTCCTCATATCTTAGTTTATGGACAAATTTGTATTGGCTAATGGCTTTAGCCACAAAATAGAGTTTCAGACAAATTTCCCAGGACTCACTATTTAAACAAACAAAAAACCCATGCAAACTCAGTTATCAGTCTTCTAATTTACTTAGCACCCATCATGCTTAGGTTATGATGTTTTGAAAGAACCTTTTAAAACTGAGGGCAGTATCGGGCCAACACATCTTGGTGCATAGAAAGGAAAGCTCTGCCAAACCGGGTGAATGTTTTGTGAACGCCAATACATAGGTTCACATAGAGGCCTTCCAATGTCACCAGGCTGCTCTCCTGGACAGCTACTTTTTTGCAACTCATTGGGTAATTTGGGTGTTCAGCAGCCTCACCTCTCCCTGGTGACTCAAAGCTGGTCAGGAAAGCAGCAATGATGGCTCAGAGAGTGAATATACACCAAGGATATCCATGCTTACCAGGGGAGGTCAGTGGTTTACTTCTGGTTTGCTTTCCCAACAGAGGAGGCAAGGTTTATGTGCTTGTGCAGGATGCCCTAATGAGGGGGAAAATGGTGGCTGGAGACTCTCAAGAGATGTTTCCAAAGCCTCCAGAGAACTAGGAGACAAAAGTATTCCCTCTGTGGGCTTTGCCACTCGCCTGATAACAACACTGTGCAAATTTAGACCTGTGCTTTTAATCAAACAATTAAAGCCCATAATCTAACATGAAGATTTCCTTATCTGAGCCTCAATTTTTTTTTTTAGGCTTAGAATATATTCGGAATCTACCTTAGTTTAATTTGATCAAGCTTTAAAATGGTCATAGTTGAATTGATGCAAACTGTCACATAAAATTCTTTCTTCTTTTTCAGTGGCTTAGTCTGAAATGGCTAAGATAATTATAAATGGCAAAGATGCTTATTCCTATTTATTTTATAATTATGTCTGTTGCAAAGATTTACTTTGTCACCCCCTAAATCCCTGCTTGTGTAGGCAATCCTTGAATCCATTTGTCAATTTGTGCATGCTTCATAAAATTGATATA
Organism: Pelecanoides urinatrix; assembly: GCA_013400755.1. Classification (NCBI taxonomy): domain Eukaryota; kingdom Metazoa; phylum Chordata; class Aves; order Procellariiformes; family Procellariidae; genus Pelecanoides; species Pelecanoides urinatrix. The sequence goes on along the minus strand of VZTQ01000782.1, from coordinate 8,360 downwards.
GAGATTAGTATTCATGAGCTCTTAAATAAAATACTGTGTAAGGCTATGTATCAGAATTCTAGTGTGGGACCAACCAGATAAAAATGAAGTATCTTGCAAATAGAGCATGAGACTTGCCCTGGAACTGAAGGCTGAAAGATCCTCTCTCAAGGTAGGCTAGAACCATATACCCATCTCCTCATTTGTATTTTAAGATCAGTACTCACTTGTATTTGTTAATTTGGAAATAACAGCACTTTCAATTTCTTGTTAAATATGCTGCCAGGGGAATATTACAGTGATGAAAGAATGATTTTTTTTTTTTTTTTTTTTTTTGTTGGCATGGCAAATGGATACTTATACTCAGAACATTGAGGAAATGCTGTTTTACTCAGACTGTAACTGTGGAAGCTGAGCCAGATTTCTGGCTCCCATGTCAATAGTTCATCTGTGCCTGTTGCCCTTGCACAGTCGTGTCTGAGCAAGTCTAACACAGAGGTGCTGAGCTCTGATTAATACTCCTGGACTTAGTGCTCTAAAGAATTAGACCTCCTATTCTTACAGTCTCCAGTTCAGGCATACTGGCAGAGTTGGCTTTTTCTGCTCCTGACTTTAGTAAGAGCAAGTTGTCAGTATCTTCAAAAGCTGGACCAAGAGGATTTGTGTTCCCCCTGCCCTTTCCTTTCTGTGTATTCCCAAGAGGAATGTCTGGCTGAGAACTGGAAAAACTGCTACACTGACGTGTGAGATTTCTTGTTTGCTTGTTTTCATCTGTCCTTCTGTCCTCAATGCAAGTGTTGGGCTTAACTCAGGGTATCTTGCCCAGTCAGGCAGTCTGGGAAAGGCTGGCAGTTGTGTACAAGGGCAGGAGGGGGGAAAGAAAGGGTGTTATTTTTGCAGAGCTGTAAATCTAGCTCCTTTTGCCAATGCTGCATTCTTTTTTTATTGCTTGTTTCTAAGAAGCTATTGCTGCAACAGCACTGGCTGCAAACAAAATCTTATTTACTCGAAGTTCATGACAGGACAGGTCGTGCATTTTGCACATTTGTGGGACACTTGTAAAGGAAATACAGAGCACGCTTTCCATAAGCTTCAGCTTGAAATGCAACAGTTTCCATGCTGCCTGGAGCTTCAATGTCGAAGAGATTTCTATTTTTAGAGATTCTATTCAAAGAGCTATATAAGGCTGTGCTGGGGAGCCCATTACTTTTTTATAATATATGAGAATACTTGTTACTCAGTGGGGGAGAAAAATTCTGTGTAAAACTGGAAAACAGAAGCATATTCTGACTTGGATGTCTTTTGGGGGGATGAGATGAGAACTGAAGACCCAGTATTTGGTTTTTAATATTCTAATTTCTCTCAAGTTCTTGAAACAATTGCTTTAGCCATTAAAAATGTCAGAGAAGGCTCTTTATCATGAGTGATGATGCAAGAGGGAAGAGAGAGTTCCAAGCACAGTCTGATGCCAAAAAGCAACTTACTATGCGAACAGGTGACAACACTGGGAAAACCCAACAAATTACTGTCATATCCTTAATGGGAAACTAGGTAAAACTTGATGTTACAGATTCAGTCTTTCCAACTACAGTTTTCTTAGTTATCCTGAGTACAAAGTACACCTAAACTGATCGGGTGCTGCAGAAAAACAATCAGATAGAGTGGCAGGTGGGCTAAGAATAGTAGTCACAGTTAATGGCAGAAGAATGGAGCAATGTCTGAAACACTGGCTTGCTGTGGAGCCGTCTTCTGAAGCCTATTTTTTTCCTCACATAGAATCATCCAGCAAATGCATAACTCTGTTACTCTTAATCCCTATTTTTGTATGAGTAGATAGGAAAAAGGTCTGAACAGAATTGGTTAAACCTGTGTTCTCAATTAACTTTCTCAATGGCATTTCTACTGCGGTTTTAAGAGGAACCATTTGGCTTCCAGGGAATAATTTGTCTATGAAGCAGGGGAGACTTTCTGGTCTGGTGGAACTTTCAGAGGCAGCCCAGGTAACACTGGTTTTAGGAGCTGTTGCCAATGTTAACATGGCAGTTGGGGCCAATATGGTTTTGCTTGAGTAAGGACTAGATGAAGTAACAGAGCTAAATTAAGGACATTAGGTCCATTTCTGCTGTAGTCTGACACAGCTCCTGTGATGAATTTTAAATTGGAGGCAGGACTGAACTGATGCTGGTCTTAACTTGTCTTGGGTTTCTACTTCTGTTTTTATATTGTCTAGCTAGCTGTGACATAGCCTGTTTCAGGTGCATAAAATTATGAACAGCTAGACTATCTGAATTAGGGGTGAAAAAACACAGCAACTGGAAGTGATGTCTGCATTCCAGTAACATAAGGAAAGACAGCAGTCTTGGGTCATGCAGAAGATAAGATGGGACAGACTAGCTGGTGGCAAAGCAGAAGCATAGACAGCAATTGCCAAATATTTGGAACCAGGGAAATTCCTTCATCCACCTAATGCACTGAACCAGGAATAGCAAGAGAAATAACACACTACTTTAACATTTGTTATTCAGAAGAAATACAATTATTGACATTGAAATGTGCATTTAGAATGCTTTTGAATACACTGAGATACTAGTTCTTGTTTATTATTAAAAGTACGAGAAGTAGTTCAAGTATTTTGGGCAACTACTGCTCTAGCCAAACTATTGCGCACACAGGTATCTTTGCAGATTTATTGGTGAAATCAGCTTTATGTACTAACTATATTGCTTCTGAATATAAGGCAGGAACAGAACAATTGGATGGCACTATTGGCATTGTGGGCGTTTGTTATGTTGTAAATACAGGGAGCGCACATAAAGCAAATAAGTTAGAAAGAAATGTTAGCTGAAGAGGGGGAGGTGAACTGTACCAGCTCCCCGCGCTTTTGAACAAAGCAACAGTGCCCCGTAGTGGCAAATGGGCAAGAATTCGAGTGCTTTTTTTGGTGCAAACGTCCCAGAACAGTGTACTGTTACTTTGTCATTAGAACATCTAGGAGCCAGACACAAGCTATGAAAATTAAGATAATTGTAGGAATTGTAAGGGATTAATGATGATAAACTTAAGCAACTTGGTCATAACTCTACAATATGGTTCTGCTAAAGGCCTTTTGCAATGTATGTTCATTCTTGGAGTAGTGCCACAAAAAACAGCTCCTCATCCTTCCCAGTCTGTGTTGAAGCAACTAACTGTGCTTTGAGCTGAAACTTTCTTCTCCCTCTCTCTGATGAAGTGCTTCTATACCTTCTCTTGCCTCACTGAGAAAGCACCCAAGAAATCTTCCCATGGCAGTCCCCTCTTCCTTCCTAAATGTCATCAGTACTGCTGGCTTACTCTGCACCAAAGACATGTTCCTAATTTGATCCACTTTGCAGCTGTCTCAGACAGGAATCCCAGGCTGCCTCTCCCTGGTTCCTGAACAGTTTCCTTGTGGGATTAAACAAATCTCTACACTGTTTCCCAAACAAGCAACTGGTTGATGTTTTAGAGGTTAATTCTGACTTTTGTTGGCTATGCATTCAGATGTCAATGAACTCTATCCTTGTCATTTTTATTAATAAACCTAGCGATTTTATGATATTGAAGAGACATTTGTTAAAATGTTGTACATCTGGTCAGTCAATTGTATTAATGTATTGTGAATTAACTCTCTTAAGTGTGATTTCCACTGAAAGTTTCATGCTCTATTTGTAGTATACTCTTATGCACTTGCATTTGTTTTCATTTTGTTAGCTGCTGTACAGAGGGAGATTAGAATTGGTAATTGCTAAATAAATAAAAACTTCCATTTGATCAACACTAACTGTTTAATAACAATATAGCTCTATTACATACAGTGTTTCCATTTGTAAAATGTAAATACGAATACATTAATATACAGATGCCTAGTCCAAAGCAATAATAAAGGACTATAAGCTCCAAGGTTAACTTCTGGACCAGTGAAAGGGAAGTCTTAATTGAGATAAGCTCTCTTTTGTTTGTTTACAGCAAGGTATATGAACTTGTATCATTTGAGCTTTTTCCCCTACATCGGTTCGGTATGTTGAAGAAAAAAGTTGAAAGAACTGAAAACAAGGAGATATCACTTCAGACCTGAAACTTCAGTCATCATCGAATGATCATCTAAAGTGGTGAGTACAAGGGTACATATTTGACCATTCAAATTGGCTTATCTTTCTATTTTATTTGCAAACTCTTATTTTATATTAACTTCAAAACCTGATTGAATACCATTAGACACAGACTCTGCAATTTTTTTCTTTAACTTTATTGTAATGTCTATATCCCATGCACCTCTAGATAAGCATGCTTCTGTTTTCAGTGCATAGTATTCTCCAGTTGTGTCAGACAATAATGTATTCTGCAAATTAAAAGGAAAAAAGTCTTTAAAGGGTATCGTGAGGGAGGTGGAAAACCCAAGCTGTTCTATAAGACTCTAAAAAAAGCAGCAGCATCTTACTGAAATGCTGCTGTAGGAGACAAATAAGATCAAGCAACACCATTATGCTGTAAACAAACACCATCAGTCTGTAAGTCGTGATTGTACTATGATTTTGTCAGGCCTCCTCTAAATAGCTGAAGGTTAACTCAGCAGCACAAAATGCATAATGTCACAGAAAACAGCTGTATTGTATGTGTGTTTGTGTAAGCCTGAATTTAGTTAAGGATAAAGATTTGTTTGAAAAGCCACTGACTTCCAAAATATTTATAAATATATTCCTAATCTTGGAGTCCTTTTGTGTAGCTGTTTCAGAAACGTATTTGCCGTAGTACTTGTTCTGAGAGTCCAAAACAAGAAGTGAAACAAACTGGGTCAAAGAAATGAGATTGAGGGGAAAATGCTAAATAATTATTTTTCTATTAGAGTACTTCTAACTTTGGAAGAAGCAACTGTCTAGGCAATGCTTGTAATTCTTTTATTATTTAATCAATATTTCAATATTTAAGATACTAGAATGGTGGCAACAATGTGATGTGGGCAGATGACCATTTAAAAAAAAAAAAAGAAAAAAGAAAAAACCAACCAAACAAAAAAAAAAAGAAAGGAGAAAAAAAAAACCCACAAGGGTAGTAGTCAACATGCAGTCCCCAATAGGAGTAGTGTATATCCTGTTGCCCAGAAAGGTGAAGCTCAAAACTTTCCACAGTTGCTCTGAATTAGCTAGCCTCAATATCAAGGAAGACTGCTCCGCTTTTATGAGGCCAGCCTTGTAAGTGTGTTACTCGAGCATCTTATACTTGGTAGTCTTGCTACAACCAGACTGTAACAGCTCCCTTTCACTCCTCAAGTATCCACCCTTTCAAAATTCTTGTCTCAGACGAAATAAAGATTTCTGATAACTTCTTGAATAGATAACTAAATAAAGATTTCTGGTAACTTCTTTTGAGAAGAGCAGAAAAGTCTTTTGGGGTTTGTATCCTGGATTGTTTTTTCCCCACCCCTCTCCCCTCCAATGTCTGACTTCAATGTGGTCTTTAATGACTTCCTTTTGGTAGTGTGTGTTTGCATGTGATCATATGTGTTTGTCATTAAAACTATATATGTAAACATCATATATAATGAGCACCAGGTAAGTGTGGGAATTTGTTTGCCTTTCACCCCACTATCCTTGCTTTCCTGTGATATGGAAAAAATTACCAAAAAAATTATATGGGATTATCATAAAGCATACATACAAAACCATAGCTGACACTATTAAAATTGTACTTGAACTAGTTTAACTTCTATCTCTAGCTTTATAAAGTTGGTATGTTTTTTATAAGTATGGTAACCATTCTTTTCTTTTTAATATGGTGGTCATATTCCTTTAAAGAAAAACTATACACCAGAACTGTACACATACGGGATATATTGTTCTGAGATTTTACTGAAGAGTGCACTTGCATGTTCAGCCGTGCAAATACTAAATGTTTGAACAGGGCATCAAAACTTCCTTATATGGAGGAAGGTGTTTTTTATTCTGAGACTATGTTAGAAACCATTCAGTAATGTGTCAGCAGAAACAGCTGGCTACTGTCTGTGTGGCCCAATCCTCAGGGTGGGGAGTTTCCTCTATGTGTCTTTGATAGCACCAAGATAATAATGGTAATAACAGTTGTGTGTAGGTGATCATGGCCATGGTGGCTTTGGCCACAATAGGGTCACTGTGTATGATAGTAAATTTGTTTTTTTAAAAAGTGTCAGTATATAGATTTCCACGTTAGAGATCTGGATATAAAGCACGTATGCTGTAACTGATGGGAGGACAATAACTGCTCTTGACTGGGCTCTTTAGGAGGTCTTCTGTCAAAAGAGAAAGTAATTAAAGTAGCTGATAGTGATGATGAAAATAGCTGAAACTGTCGTTCACCAGCCACATGTACAGCTAAGACAGAGTAATGTCTAGAGAAGAGGCCATGCATTTTACTAAGACAGTAAAAACAGTATTTGGAGAGAGAGGAAAGACTGATAGCTTCCTAGCAGGGAATGGGCAGGGTTCAATATGAGTGAGTAAAGACAGTATTCCAAATACTGTCTGAACGTGGCTGCTTAAGAAGCAGCATCAGTGAGGACTTATAGAATACAGTGTATGATAGTTGCTTAAAATGGAATCTATTTTTACAAAAAATGCACAAAACCAACCCTCAGTATAGAGTACTTCCTGAGGATTATTAATTGGCTGGTGTTAGCTGCCTCTCTTCCTCATCAGTTTCTCTTACTGTGATCCCCAGAACATCTTAAGCTGCAGTGTGACACTGCTTGTATATTTTGAACAGAGTGGGAAGTGCTCAACAAGCTGTTGAATTGGGATTTGCATATTTGCAATGTGAAATTACGCTATTGGAATAAGTGTGATGGTACTGTCACCAGCTGCTATTTTGAGATAAAAATGTACTTGCCATTTTCACCTTGTTACTGCCCTTGTTACTGTTACACTTCTCGTGAGTTCAGTGACCTAAGTACCATTACATCTTAAATACATCAAATATTTATATACAAGTCCCATTTTTTTCAATGTCTGTGCTGTGCTGAAAATCCCCTTGAATACTAAACACAGTTCAAAAGCTGCTTGCACTTTTAAAATCTGGATCTATATATCATGTTGATCACCACCAGAAGGCCCAAATATCTCTTTGAACAAGCTAGCTTATGTATTAAAAGTAGGATGGTGGGATTCGATACTGCCATTCAACCTCGTTATAAAAAATTATAGTAAGGTGAGATGATATGCTATTTCAGTGGGTTTTGAAGAGCTTGTCCAGCGCTGGAGCGTGTACTTTCCATTGTACTATATGGACACACCCGAAGTCTTGGTTTCAGATGTCAACATCTGATTAGTTGTCTAGGTACCTTTATAGTCAAAGATGACTACATCTCACTTTAAGTAAACATCTATGTTTCATCAAATGAATGTATTGCCTTCATTTACTATTAGGTCTGAAGTCAGGGTGGAGTTTTAAACACTAAATGTTACTGAAGATCCAAGACTCTGCATGTCTCAATTTCTTGATAATTACTGATTTTTTTTTTTTCTCCTGTTGCTTGGGTGCACATACATACTGTGCCCTTTGTACAAAGCTGTATAACGTAGTTAAAACATTTTACTTTAATGAGATAATAATGAAGATGTTCACTCTAATTGCATGTTACTTTAACAGAAAGCTTTAATACTAGTACAAAGTTCCAATTCTCCTTAAGAAGCCGGTGAGACTACTGTTTTCTTATTACAGATTTTCTAAGGCAGTTGTTACAGTTGGCTTGTTGAGAGAAGTTAAATTGTTCCCTAATGGCTTTGCTCTCATGTCAAGCAGTAGAGGGCAGTGAATCCACTACACAAAAATAAAAATGTCTCATCATAGGAAAATATCATTCTCTTTCCTTATAATCATCCTTCTTAGTCATTCCTTATGAGAAATGGCCACTGTAGGGCACATGCAAAGTAAATTACAAATCTGTGTAGGTATCGTGATGGTTTTGGGGGTTTTTTTGTTGGTTTTTTTTGTGATTTTTCTTGTTTTTTTACTTAATAGACCCAATACAGGCATAATTAGGTAAACTATGATTATTTTTTAAGTAACTATTACTTGCAGACCAGAGTACTGTTTGCTACCCTGTATATGTAGTTTAAAACTGTCCTATGAATTTTTAGTTGTTGTCTTGATATGTTGCAAAAGGGAACAGAGAAACAAGGCAGAGGGGAAAAAGAATGGGAGATAAGGCCAAAATTAAAACACAGACATTCTCCCCAAAACTACTGAGTTTAAAACTCAGTTTTCCAAAGAGGAATATTTTGATATGAAATATTCAAGGAGCTATGTTAAAAGCCATCCTAAAATAATGTTTGATGGAGGTATAGCACATTCATATTGCACATTAAAAGTATTACTATTTATTCAGTCAGTAT
>VZTQ01000779.1:75950-147563 GCA_013400755.1 Pelecanoides urinatrix | reverse complement strand
CCACTGCAGGGGGAGGGGGGGGGAGTAAGCCGAGCAGCTGTGTGGTGTTTAGCTGCCTGCGGGGTTAAACCACAACAGTCCCTTCCCTTTTCCTTCTTCTTGAAAGTTCATAGACTTGAGGATTGTTCAAGGAACAGCATGAACCCCAGAAGACTGGGGTCTTGCTGCATTCCCATGTTATAGAGCTTGTCTGTGCTCACTGCATTGTGAGTGCAGTGTTGCAGGCAGGAGCTGGCAGCAAACATTGGAAACAGAGAAGATCTTCTGTTTCCTTAAATCAACGGTTTCTTGCTTTTCCTCTGATGATATTTTTCACAGCAACCAGGTGTAATATTACAAGTGGAGGCTGGTGAATGATGAAATGCAGGACAAAATGGACAAATCCATTGAAAGATGTCAAAGCTCTTGGTTTGGAGTAGTTGTGTTGACTGAAACTGGGTGAAAAGTGAAATCCCCAGTTCTGCTTTTAGGCAAATATCTCATGAAGCACAGGAAATAGAGGAAGGAGAAAATACAAAAGGTTGCTGAAGCAGAAAGGCAGGTGTCAGAGTTTTTAATATTATTCAAATTAATTTCATTTTCTGGTTGTTGTTTTTAAACATTTACAGAATGATATGAAGTGCCTATCATTTGCCAAGCAGCACAAAAAAAATCTCCCATGTAATTACACAATTAAACAGCATTATATGTACCTCATAATCCAGAATGGACGCTTCTCCATGCAGTGTTAGTCCATTTTCTATCCATAATAAAAGTCCTGATGAGACCATATTGAAATGTAATTCCTTTTTTTCTTTTTTTGAAAAGGTCTGTCCACGAGATGAGGATAGATTAACGACTTCTGTGAATCAAAGTAGAGTCTTTAAAAATAATGAAGCTACTCTGATTTACACCACCTGAGCCTATGTCTCAAAAGTGGCAGTTGGCTTTTTTGGGGGTTTTATTCCAATCTTGGAATGACTCCTGCTCCATGTGAACTCTGCCTAATGCATCCGTATTTCTGGAAGGCTCGATTGTGGCATAGATAGCTACGAACATCACTTCTTCCCAAACCAGAACTTGCCAAACATGACTTAAAAGTTGCATTTGTTCCTATGGCCTTGCTTACTGAGCCCACAGTCACGGCAAATTCTCCTGAGTGACACATCCTTAGACTTGCACTTGTACAAGCTGTTTGCTTGGCTGCCCAGAAAATGTATGAGAAACAAAATAAGGTGCTGAGACTGGAAATGCTACAGTTCTGTAAAGCTGTGACCTAAATGCCAGAGTCTTTTTGCCTATCCATGAGTATGTGGCACAATAAGACTTATAGATATGAGTCACTTGTGGTGACATGGGCACAGAAGTAATGTCCTATTTTGGTTACAGGCATGTAGAAGTTCATGCAATTCTTTCCCTACCCTTCCGTTTGATTAGTTAATTAGAGTGTTCCTTTAACAAAGCCCTTTTCTGCTGGATGCTCAGCAAAATCGTGGAGAATCAACGTCTTGAGCTTCTCAGCCTGATCCTGCAGTGCCTTTTGCATGCAACTGCTGTTCATGTCAGTGGGTACTCTGCATGTTGGAGGGTCGGTGGGTTGCACCCTGGGAATGTTCAGTCCCTTGGGAAGCAGTTGCAGATTCATATTTTTGGGATAACACTTAATTGGAGCTAGTGGTACGGTTATAAGAAAGCAAATAATAGATTAATGACACTGGACTAATGAGTTTAATCCATTAATGTGCATCCTTCTGTTCTCTCTAGCCATAAAATACTATTTTTTCCTAGCCCTTTATTTTGAGGGATCAAGATAACATAGAGGTAAGAGAATGTCCTTTCTACATTTCAGGCAGTGGAGAAGGTGTTTGCAGCGCCAAATGGATTTTACTGGCAGACAGTTGAAACTGATGAAAAATACTTCCCTAATAGCAGCGACATTGAGGCTTGCAGAGATATAGACACTGAGGTAAAAAGAAAAAACAAACCACTCCTTTCTGACTTGTGGGATGATGTGGGAAGTTGAGAAGCGATTAAGTGACCTGGAATATTTCAATCTTGAGATTTGGTACAAATACTGATCTTGAAGTATTTCTCGCTCAGACCTAAATATATCAACTGAGTATTTCATGTCATCAGTATGGATGTGCTGATTGCTCTGAGCCACGGAAGATTAAACTATGAAATGTGCGGGTTGAAGAAATTGCTACCGACCAGGTGCAAATCAGTAACAGTAGACAAAATTTTGATAACCCAAAACCACTTGACTGCAAGCCAATATACAATACAACTTTTTTTTTAAAGTTGCACTCAGAGACATTCAAAAAAGTTTCTGAAGCTTCTGGTACTGTCTACCTGACCTACAGTAACTGTGTGTGTGTTGTATGAACAAGTAGGTAGTAATTCTACTTAGTTTACCCTAGAAGAAGAGGTTAAGGTAAGTCAAATTACCTGATATTTACCTCTGTTTAGGAGTGCATACCAAAATGTACTGGACCTCCACCCATGTATGATAACGTGTTAACTATGGTAACTCACCTGTTTTAGCTCTTCTGTGACACAAAACATAGCATGTTTGATCTGACAGAGTTCGGTTACCTGTTAGCATTGATTCTGGGAAATGCAGATATATTAAGTTCTTCCTGAACGCGCAGCAAGCCTGACCAGTTGCTGAGAGTGTACCGGGCTTGCTCCTGGAATATGCTTGAAGTCCACAATTAGGAGCTGAAGATACCTGGCACTTGGCGCAGTCAGGAAATGCCTCATGTCTTCGTTACAGGTCCTCGACTTGCCTCAGGAGCGCTGTTCGTGGCTCCGTACAGACCTCACAGCAGGGGCAGGATGTTCTGTAAGGGAAGGCAAGCCAGGCTGACAGCAAGGCAGGCAGGGCCGGTGGCCACACGGGCAGGGTGCAGTCTCGCGTTACGCACATGACCCAAGCCAGCAGAGCAGAGCAGGTCCAGCAGCAGTAACCAGGGTCAGCCAAGAGGTCACAGTGACAAGGCCAAGCCAGGAAGTCAAGTCGGCGGGTTAGGATAATGGCCAGAATCAGTGATGGATGAGACTGGGCCAAGGCATACCTGCAGCTAAGCTCAGACGGAGACCAAAGCCAAGTGCCTGGCTCCCAAGAAAAGGGGAGACAGGCAGTTACTGAGGTTTCTCAGTGCTGGACAGCTGCATTATCAAAGTTGGCCCTGAGCCCTGGTAGCCAAGCCCCAGGGACTTTCAGAGCAGCCACAGGAAAATACTTCCTCACTGGCTGCTGTGAATATTGGGTTAATATCAGGAGAGCTTGAGCTAGACGAACATAAAGAAATAGAGCTTTTATTCCTAATTAGACCACTTTTTTATGATTTGAGTAAATTTATATCTTCATTTATCATGATGGTATAAGCCTCATAATGTGTTTATGGGATAGTAGCATTTCATTTAAAGTGTCCAATAGTGATGAATTCATTTGGCATTCTCTGGAGCCATAAAGCTTGCTGCTGGGGATGGCGTTGTGTTGCTTTACATCCAGGAGAACCATGCACAAATTTGAGGCCAGTACAATCATGCTTCTCTGATCTACAGCTAGACAATTTATTACCCATAGCACCACACAACTTCCTGGCGTAAAGCACCTGCTTTTTGGAACAATATGTTTCTTCTGATGGGAAAGTAATAGTAATTTGCTTCTCTTTTGGGTATAGACATTCAGTATGTGTTTGTGTATGTCTTCCGACATGGCAGGATGGGCTGAATTTGATTAGTCTGGTAAAGAAGATTTCAAAATGTAAATTTGGGGCAGTACCAGTGATGTCACTGCTTTTTGATATTTTTTTTTTAATGTTGATTTTGACACTTTTGTAGGTTTAAAGAAACAACCAGTTGGTCTATTATTATTTAACCAACTTTCACAGTACATGAAGTTAAACAGCAGGAGTGATATGCTTCAGTCTCTGCCCCAGGGAACTTGCAGTTTTTTACTAGTAGTTTTATGTGACAAAAGGCACAATTATATCAGCAGAAATAGATTCAATCATAATTATCATAGATAGTTATGATTCAATCTGAAGCTAAGAGCCTACTGTGCTGAACTGCACGTAAACATAAAATGAAAGAAAGCCTCTTTGTAGCTCTTACAATGTAGATGAAGCATGGGAACTAAAGGTGAGCAGAAGAGATACAGCTGTGTGGTTGTTAAGGGCTTGGAAGCATTTGGCTCACTTCTCCAATGTGCTCTTGCTGTTCAGGTTGCCATGGTATTACTGTTTGAAACTCTCTTCCGAAGTCCCCTAGCTACCCATCACATGTTGCAGCTGGTACTCAGCTCTGGTCTGGATATCTGTGGACTCTGCCTGCTCTATCCTCAGCAGGATGTGCTGCTCTCTAGCTCAGGTGAGGTCTAGTTTTCCTTCAGAGATTCTGTCATGTGATGATACTGAGGTGAAGGCAAAGATCTGTAAATGCACTCAGGTGAAGAGTGATGTGGTGCTGTGGGCATGGGGGAGAAGGGATCAGATTTACAGGAGTGTTGCTTTATCAGTTTCTGTATCTTTCCCAAAAGAAATTATAAAAGATCTTGGGCTGTTTCTTTCCTTCTATTCCCAGTTCAGTATCTGTGAGTTGAATTTTTAACCCTTGATATATTTTTGTGTCTCAAACTGCTTTAGTTGTCGCTCCTTTGCAGCAAGCTTTCCCAGATCTAAGCTCCAGGGTTATGTGAGTTAAGACTCCCAGAGTCTTGTGAGTTAAATATATTAAATCAGTTCCCACTGATTTTCCTGAAGGTTTTAGCTGCAGAAAATCCAGCCTCCCTCTGCCTCAATTCCCCTCATCCCATTGCCTATGGGACGTCAGAAGCACAGGCAAAGTGAAAGTACTGATCTAGCCATCCTGTAATTGCACTGGCTGATAAGCCATCACCAAAATGTCACATTTGCCAATAGAAGATGGTCTGAGATGAGAGACCAAGAAGATAAGGCAAACAAAAATTATATGGGTCTCTGAACTCAAATCACTAGGTCTTTAACGTTAGACACCAATGTTTTCAAATATTGGCCTGTACCACTCAAGTCTTTATTATTTTCCATTTGTGAAATAGAGATAACGAAGCCTGTCTTAAAGCGTGTGTGGAATATTATTAGTTGCTAATGCAATATAACCCTAGAGGAACAGGCATTACGTTAGCCGCAAAGTATAGTGATTGCCTCTGCAGTATAGTATGGTTTGTACTTTCTTTTAAGCCAAGAAGTTCTCCTGGAAGGTTTGTATGTGACACCATCACGAATACAGGCAATCCATTTCTCTTGGGGAAAGGTATGGGCAGGCTGAGAGTGAGAGAAATGGGTTTCCTTTTCCTCAGGCAGAGGGTGAGTGAAGACCAACTTAATCGGAGAAAAATTCTCTAGTCTCTCTGCCCCGTTTTTACATTTGAAAACACTAGGAGGAGACTGCCTTAGATATGGGCAGTTAGTTGTCTTGGCGCTGTGCACGTAATTCAGTCATACTGATAGCTGGAGAAATGAAGAAGGACTCCAGAAATGAATAAGAAAACCATAAAATCACCAGTCATTAGATGACAGGCAGCAGATCTGCTTCAATGCTCTGTACCATGCACCATTATTTAGGAACATTTTTTATGAAGAGACAATTCATTTGAGCTGAGAACTGCTATGCGAGTTTGTAAACTAGATTTTTAGCCTTAGCTTGAAAACTTTAAAATTATTATTTTAAATATTTACAGCCAGTTTCTCGATTATCTACCTGCTCTGGAGACTTATGTCTGGCTTCTGATTCATATGCAACAAATGATGTAATCGAATATGTTTTTAAACCTCAGGGAAGAAAACGGCACACCTTGCTTCTTTTTCTAACATCTGCAGTAAGAACTGCAGAGGAGCCAAATTTGCTCTTTTTCTGGGGTTACTTACTGGACCCCAACTATGCTGACAGTAGACGTGGATAAAGGTTTGCCAGAGACAGAGGGAAGAGTTGTTGCAGAAAATAAGGAAGTCACAGTTCAAGTCCTGGCAGGGAAATAAGGGTGGCTAATGAAATATTTACCTGGATATGTCATCTTACAACATAATACAAAATCTGTATTTGATGCAGAAGGAAATAACCTAGATAAGAAGTCTACAGATTTCCAGTTTGTGATCCCCTTCCCAGTTTTCCCATATCTGATAAAAATTACAGAAAACAACCCTCTCCTCATGCCCATGCTCTTGTCCTGTCTCCCCTTCAATCCCCCCAGCCTTCCATGTGGGCATGAACAACGTACTGTGTAAGAAGTTAAAGAGCTGGCTTCTAGTGTATCAGCTGCTCCATAGTAACTAACCTGCTGCACACTCCTTTCCACAGCAAACACGAGGCAACCAACTCCTCTTTCTTTAACAGACTACCTTGAATAATCTCAGATTTACTATTGGGTAAAAATGTGAGGCTGGTTGCCAGCATATCACCCACAGGACAGGTAACCGGTAGGTTTGTCTAAGTCTGGCTATGACAGATTTGAAAAGAGCACTTGAGTGGAATGAATGACCTTGGGGTGGGTTGTTCCATGTTTTAGTGACACATGTCTGTCTTTCACAGAAAAGCTGCCTTCTTCCTATACTTCAAAGACTGGCAAGGTGCCACCAGTGCTGGCACTAGGCGTGAGAGGGCCTAAAGCACGTAGCGCCTTGCAGAATATCGTTGGGCCCTCTGACCCGCAGCTGGCGAGCGTGACGGACTGCGGTTCCATCAATGCCACCTACTGCAGGAGCCAAGCGGAGCCCCTCGTCTACCTGCCCCACCTGGACAGCCGTGTGCACAGGGAGCTGTGCCTCTGGTTTGGAGGGAGGGCTGCTGAGGCAGCACTGCGTGCTGGTGTCCTGGGTCCGGCTTCCCTACGCAGCAGCAGAGCAAGGTGGTGGCCCTGGATGGTTTTGAACTATGGTTGTTCTCACAGGCAAGGTGTGACCTGGAGGCCAGGCAGGCACGCAGCTAGCGTGCTTTGTCTTTACATATCGGTCTTCTGCTAAAGGTCTTGGTGAACAAGAGTGCAGGGTGGGAGCAATCTGTCTACTTTTATATTTCCAAACCAGTTACTAGAGTCTGCAAAAGTCCCTCTCTTACAGGACTGTCTCCTCTGCAGCACATAATAGATGTGTCAAGGTGTCAGGTGTGGTACTGATGGCTGTTGCTTCCCATCACTTGTTCCCTGGTAGCTGGGCCTGTAATTCATACACTTGCAGCACCTGCTCTTGGGCCCTCTGTGCCTGAAACATCTGATCAGACCGATTTGAGACCTCTTCCAGCTGTGCCTGGTACTGGAGAAGGGCTGCAAGTGTGTGCCACTGAGTGGCCCTTTGCTAGAAAGCCTGGTCTAGCTTTGCCCTGTGTCCCTTCCATATCAGCTGATTAGAGATAAGGGGCTTCAGATGGAAAAGGTTCTTTGGAGGATTATGACAGAAGTGTGTGAAAATGAAGGGTGGCTTATAAACTTTTAACTCTAGCAAACAGCATGAAAAATGCAATTTAGGAACTGATGGCATAGCAGTAGGGTGCCAAAAAGTGCTGGGAACGAGTGACATTCAGGAGTCTGCAATCTTGCTCTCAGATGGGTCTGGAAATGGCTGCAGAGGGAACTGGGCTTTTAAGCATCTATTAATCCATCATGCAACCTGGACTGTCTGTGCTCTGCTGTGTAGTGCTAGAGGGAGGGGGACTGCAGCTCCCAAAGACTCAGGCTGTCTTGGACAGAAATGGATTTACCTGATGTTTTTTAATCTTGAAGTTGTTTGGTTTATAACATTGATGTTAGGCTGCCAGAATGCCTGCTGTTGGCCTTACTCAGCAGAGCAGAGGGGGGTGAAGGAAAGGGGTGGGGGACAGGGAGCAAAGCTTCAGCAGCTCTGTGGAAGTCGGCACTGAGCAGCCCTCGCACACCATCTGCACCTGCAGAGAGGCAGAGGGAAGGCTGGATCAGTAGCCGGGAGTCTCTTGCACTCCTTCCCAGTGCTCTGTTCCCAAACCACTCTGCAGCCTTTCCTTGATGAAGATGAGTACTTTCTACAACACAAAACAGTCACTTCCCTTCCTGACAATCTTGCAACTTCCCGGACAGAGACTCCAACCTAAGGGTGCAGGAAGCACATTTAATCCTGTGTGTGCAGATGAAGGGCTCTGCTGCACTCGGAGGCCCCTTTCCCCTGGAGGATCAGAGTAGACCGGCCTGCAGAGGGAAGAAAAGAAGCACTTGTCTCTTTTTGGCTGCTGAAAGACACCCCTGTGGTTGTTCCAAGCATAGGTAGATCTGTGGCTTCAAGCATTTGTTTTACAGTGCTTTATCAAAAGATTTGACTTAGGGCTTCAAGGAGCTTCCACCAACCATGAGAATATCAAACTACATCTCTCCTCTCCCTGTCTGTCATGCTTGTCATCCCTGGCCTGTGTAATCACATGGGATGCCAGCCTCTGCACTGGGGTTTTCAGGCCCTGAGCATCTCCTTTTAATATTGCTGAACTGGATAAACAATGCTGTGGTGAAACTCCCCTATAGAAAGCTCAGACAAGGCCCTGCACCTGCGAGTTCTGGACTGTTTGGGGTTTTTTTCCTGATCCTGGATGCAGTGTGGCACTCTGTCAGTGGCAGCAGGCTAGAGGTGAGGTAATCTACAGTCCAGTTGTTGCTTTCTGCAGAGTGGCAAAAAGCACCTCTGTAGAGTTAATTTGATGCTCGTGGAGGGGCTGTGTGTCAGAGTACAGTTCTGTTTAGCCATGAACAGTGACTCTCATCATTTTTACTTTTAAGATTTGAAAAGAATCAATTTGGCAAAGTTTCATTCTCTTTATTTGTTTATTTTCCTCAGGTATGCTTTTTTCCCCTCTTAAAAGATGATGAATTCTGCTCCTCTGATATAACTTAGCCAGTCCAGAGTGGTGCTACATTCTAAATAACGTATTTGTCTTTCTCCTAATGCTGGTAATTTGGTCCATCGGGAGACAAGAATACAAACTGCAACTCAGATTGGAGTTCTCAGATTATACTTGCAAATGCCGTGGTCTCCTGGGCGTGAGCAAGCAGGGTGTATTCCAGCCAACTCCGTGGTGGCAGGGGATGAGGCAGGCACGTTTGCCTGAGCAGCCTGCACTTCCCAGAGCCAGACAAACTGTTTCACAGACTGCAGTTTGCGTTGCTGTCAGTCCTTGGCTTTCAGAACCACACCTTATGTTCACCATACCCTGATTTGGTCCTTTTGGGTATGCAGGAATGAACATCTGTGCCAGACTTGATTGTGCTTGTTGCCCAACATGAACCTTTAAAACTGATTAAACTCTGGCTAAACAACCAAAAGTGAATAGCAACTATGATGTATCTGTGGGTAGGAAAAGCTCTGGTAATACAGCCTGATATATTTCTTGATTCCCAGATTTCCTTGCCAAGCTCGTTACTTTGCATTAGCTACTTTTAATTGAACACAGGGAGCCTCGGGGGGAGTAATACAAAAAGATGTTCAGTCAGAGAGACCTTGATGCAGCTCATGTCACAGACAAGGGATTGAAATGGCTTTTCCAGTAAAGCAGTTTTACCAGAGAAGTTTCTGTGGCCCTGGGTTTGTTGCAGAAAGTAGGTTTGAGTCAGAACCTGGTGTAACAGCTTTTAATATTTATTGTTTTTCTTCAGCTCTCAGAGTCCTTCATCAACTAGGGCAAAAGCAGATGAAGAAAGGGTTGATCTCCAGGACACGGTGCTGTCTCGACCTCCAGCGATGCTTGTCTCAACTACCAAGGGTCAGTGTTAGGCAATGAATCTTGAGGTTTTATGGTTCTCCTTCACTGAGTATTACCTTACTCCAGCCCACCCGTTTCAGGAAATTCTGCCTCCCCGGATTGCTCAGTGCTGTGACCTGGCGAGCTCTAGAGCCAGGAATGAATTCCTAGTGAAACACTGTTGCCTAAAATGAAGTGACAGAGGAATGTTATCACCTCATCCTCCTCATGGGAGTAGCTGCTAGAGTCCTGTAGACTGCTTAGATTTCACTGAAGGGTAAAAAAAAAAGAAAAAAAAAACACAAAAAACACCCCACGGGAAATCTCTGCACATAGGGGCCTGTTCATCAAAGAAACAGTCATGTGAAGACCTAACAGTGTCCTTAAACTGCATGTTGATCTGATTAGAGATCATTTACCTCTACTGGTGAAATGTTGGATGTAATCATCATGGATATGAAATGGTTAAGACTTCATTCAGGGCAGGACTGGCCACACAATCAGAAAAGAAAGCACTTCATGGGGCTAATATTAACTGGCTATCACCTGGCTCTGCCCAAATCCCCCTTTTCCCTTTGTAGGAGTAGTCTTCCAGCTTCTGAATTCGTACCTAGCTAGCAGCAGGCTTACTGTATTCAGGGAAAACCTGCCAAGGCATGCAGGCCTTACAACCGGCTAAGAAGGATCTGTGTGGTATAGGGGTGTCTGCTGTAGCAGGCCAACGTGCGGACAATCTTCTGTAGTGAGGCCTGGCACGGCAGATCTCAGGCAGAAGTGATTTTTAGACAATGCTATTAGAGCATTGCTATCTGGTTTCTACTCCCACAATTGAAGATAGTTGCACAGGGCAAAAAAAAACTGAGGGGTGTGGAAGTTCGGCAGCTGTCGGGGAGAAGATGGCAGAAGGAAAGCAGGGTTGTACTGACAGAGAAAGAAGGCACGGAAAATTATATTGCCAAAGGAAAGAACATATGAGAGAAGAATGAAAGCATAAGCCAAAAAGATGAAAGGAGTGGAAAGTGACAGAGGGGTGACAGAAGGAAAGTGGGGAAGGGAGAAAGGAGGAAGAAAAAAGTCTCACCTTTAAGATACACTCTTTTGTATAACTGGGCATGTTAACTCAAGTAGCTTGGCAGACAGCCATTGGCTCTGTGTTATTTGGGACTGGTATTGATGGCAGCTGGTTGCTTCTGATGGAATGAGTCACATTTTCTGCCTCCTCTTCCTTTTATGGCCATTAATGATTAACATTTGATGTGGGCTGCTGAGTTACACCACACCACGTTCCATCTGTATTTGGGCTCAGGAAGTCACTTTCATGCTTTGCTCCTCAGATAGATAACTGTATCGTGACTCTCGGAAGAGAAGCTGAAAATCTGGTCTGGGAGCAGCCACCCTATGGGGCTTTAAGGAAAGGAAGCATTCACTGACTCCTTCCCTCAGGTCTCCAGCAGCTTCTCTTGGAGACAGGAAGATATACCCATGCAGAGCATGCAGAACAAATATACTGCTGCTCCCACCAGGTATATCTGCCCCTTCTCAGTGATCAAAGTTTTACTGGTCCTAGCAGGTGTTCTTGTTGATTTGGAATATGTGTATGTGAAAAATTTTTGATTTTTTTTAGAAGTGTTACCAACTAGAGAGGAACCAAAATCTTACTGCTCGCAACCCTGAATTTTGACAGTTGACATATAATGAATGTGGCACTAATGTCAGTCTGGCTCAAAGCCTGCAGAATTAAAGCCTTAAAGCCAAATAGAAATTTTAGGCAAAGAAACACCCGCCTGTCCCATCCTTAGCAATAAACACAAGCTTTCCCTTGTTTTGTTGCCTTTGCTTTGAACTACCAGGCTGAGCCTTGGTCAGATTCTTGGGGGAACAGATATCCATATCACAAAGTCTAAAACCAAAAGAAACGTTCACTGCTAATAGTCCTACCCCGAAAACCAAGTGTAACTGGGACACAGAGACTAAAATACTTCTAACTCATTATATCATTCGATTAGAGCTAAGAGAAATTATCGGGGCAGTGTAGAGGAAACCCATGTAGAAGTGATAGTGAGGATTTGTCTTCAGAGCTCATTCTTGGCAGGTTATGGAGATCTGAATGTACATTGTGTACAGAAAAAAAAAGCTATATTAGGACTAGGATAGTGTAATAATGAAGGCGATGGTAAAAGCAGAGACCCAAGATAAGATTAGAACAAAGCAAAGACCTCGGGTAGATCAGAAGCTTCAGGGAAAAGTTTTGAGCTTTTCCTGTAGTACCTAAGATGGGGCTTAGACACTGCTCAGGAGGTCTTGTAGGCTTTCTCCTGAGCTTGCTCATAGCATGTGTTGGCATGTGAGCTCGGGGTTCAACTTAGAAAACAGGAGTCCAAAAACCCAAGGTTCTAACCCAATGTAAATTCCAGTTGCTTTTACAACCTTATCTACTGTGTTGAGGGATAGAAGGAGAGCACAAGCAGCCAGACCTAGTGGATGAGAGTCAGGCAGGAGAGAGCAGGCTGATACCATTATCATGATGGCCAAGGACAGGAACCTGTGAAGCCACAGATGGTACCAAACCAAAGAATGAGGTGAGATCATGATCACAGGCTGGTCCAGAGATTCAGGAGCCCATGCCACAAGGTGAGCTCTGAGATGAAGGTTAAAGACAGGACTAAAGATGGGACAAGAGGAAGCAGAAGGCAGTGCTGAACAAGATTGTAGGAGCTAGCTACAGGCTAGAACTACCAATAATAGCAGAGAGCAATGGCTGGACTTGCTTCAAGCGCTTTATAGTGGACAAATCGCCAATTGGTCTTGATGACCTTATTTTGTTACTCATCAATGTGGCCAGGCTTATCAGGTCCTTAGTCCTTGAGGGAATGGACTGCTGTCGGATTGCCAGCTGTAAGGGTACAGCTCAAACACAGCCTGGCAGGGGCTGATGCACAGCTAGCATGTGAACTAAAAGCATAAGTACCTCAAAGGTAGATGAATAGCTTGTGGATAGCTAGATAGATATACCTGATAAGACAGATTGTCTGGGGTAGATGATTCATAAAGATATTACTGATGATGCCATAAACTTTTCCATCCTAAGTTGGCCTCCGACAGCAGTCATTACGAGCTAGATAGAGCAAATAAACCATAAAATAGTGTCAGCATTTGGGATGTGCTTCAAGTTGGAACTAGCCATTGTGAGAGTTGCCTTGCATTGATACCACAGCTTCTGTGGAAATAATATATTGCTTTTCTTACCTTCTTTTTGATCTAGGGGACATAATTTTGATGGTGTCACCCGTGGTATCTCCTCATGCATATGGTAATGTGATTTCAGTCTGTACTCATCGGGGGTTTGTTCTGCAAGGAATCAGACAGCTGCAGCTTTCACCCAAGCAAGCCGTTGTGCTGAGCATGACAACAAGTCAGGTACCGGACAGAACGCACAGCTCAGTTGTATACCTTGGGTTACCAGTTGTTCTGAAACTAATTATGCTGTGATCTTATGGATGTGTGAGCCAACACTCCTCTAGTAAGTGCTCTCAAGGACACTCATTCTCTCTTTACTAGCTAGCCAGCACTTTTGTTCTCTGTATTCCTGTGAGTGGTACTCTGGTTGCTTTCAGTGATGTTTTTTTCTTTAGTAGGAAAATTCCACCAGGCCTCAGCCTCTCACTGAGAACAGAAGTGTAAATTCATAATTGGGCCTCCTCCTACTAAGGCAAACATGAATTTTATCATTGATCTCAAAAAGCAAGAGCAGGCAGTAGCCACATAAATGAAAATAACAATTTCTGACCTGCAAATGTGCATTCAGGAGAACAGTCTTCATCTAAAAGACTGGTGTTTGGTTATACTTTGCAGTCACTCTGGGACTGCTTATGGCCTTTCAGCATAAAGTCCCCTTGTTTAACACATTCCAGACAGGTTGCAAAAAGAGCTTTCCTATTGTCAAAAATAACAACTTTTTTCTTCTTTTTCTCTGAAGCTCTGTCTAACATGATGATAGATTTGAGTTAGAGTGCAGTTGGCATTTTGACAAGTCAGCCTAAGGAAACAGCAATAATCATAAATGCAAGATTTCAGTCAAAATTACTTATGCAAGAAGTCCAGTTCTGCACTTCTTACATGATAAATCATCCAGGAACCATATGCCACTTTCTCTTACAAAGGAGTGGACCCCATACTTTAAATTGTCATGCTTGGGATTGTTTGCTATGTCAATGAGGAAATGCATAATTTTGCAAATTAAACTGTGTACAAAGCCCCTCTTTTCTGCTTGTTCTGTGATCAAGCCTAAGGAATAACACTTTCCCTGCCCATAATATTTTGTGGAATGAACGTAACTTATTTATGGAATACTACAGCCCAAATAGCCAAATATTCGGAGCATGCTCCTAAATGGCCATTTAAGAAGTTAATGGCAGCAACTATTGCTTCAATGTGCCATTTGGAGCTAAACATTTCTGAAAAATTATCCCTTCATTTGGGACTCAAGATCATTTTTGCATGAGCGACTTGGCTGATATGTGGTACCATCTTGAGTTATAACTGTTGTGGTTTTAGTCCAGCCCAGTTGCAGGGCAGAACATTTTTATGCTAAGCCTCTTCCCTGAGGTTTAAATTAAGTTCCTCTGTCTCATGAATAGATGATGCGTGAACACTCAGTTACTGGAAGTTACTATGGCTCAGCTGATGAGCTGTATCTTGTTATGCCATCATAACTTAACTGTTTGCTTGAGCCCTATAGTGATTACGTCTAGACTACATTTAGTAGCCTAATCTGGCCTTCATTATTTCAGATTGCTGTATTTTGCCCAAGCAAGATTTCAAGTTCACCTGATACCGGTTCTGCAAGAGGAGAGCTCTCTGCTGAACCACGCGTGCACTGTCTCATTTTGTTGCTGAGAAAGGAGAATGCTAGTCATCACATTGCTGCATTGGTAACAGGTAGTGCTTTCACTGCTCAACAACCTCAAAAGAGAAGGTTTGCATTTCAGTGCTAAATATTAACGGTCTAACCACAGCTGTTACATTGCAGGAAAGATTTATTGAGAATATCAGGGCCTGATAGCTTTGCTGTATGTATCTCCAGACCCATGTGTACTACATATCTAACAGAGCAGGCTGATTTTTGTCAGTTGTTTGATCTTTAGCACTGGAGTCCTCCTGAACTTAGAATCATAGAATAATTCATGTTGGAAGGGACCTCAGAAGGTCTGTCATCCAACGTCCTGCTCAACACAGCATCAGCAATGAATTCAGATCAGGATGCTCAGGGCTTTTTTCAGTCAGGTCTTGAAAATCTGCAAGGACAGAGATTCACCTGCCTCTCTGGGACTTTGTTCCAATGCTTATGGAGAACTGTTCTTCCTTTATGTCAAGTTGGAACCTCCTCTGTTTGAATTTGTGAGCCCTGTCTCTTGGCTTCCCACTGTATGCCTCCATAATGCGCTTGGCTTCATCATCTCAATAACCTCCTCTTGGGTGGTATTATTGCACAGAGAGGTAGGGTAGCAAAAATATGTATGTGCCACTGAGCCTGAGGATAGATAGCATCTGATGCTATCAACCTCAGCCCTGAGTTCTGCATACTTGTGACTTCCAAGTGTCTGACCTGTAACTCATTTTACATGTAGGGACTGCCAAAAACCAGACAAGTTGCTGCCCCAAATCTTCTTACTTGACTCAGACTCTGATCCGAGGCTTTGGCTCAGGAAAAGCGTTCTTTGGTTTTCTTAAGGATGAGCTGACACTGGTCTCAAGTGGGGAAGATCACAGGCAACAACAGTGATCCGTAGGGAACAAAGAACCTGCCCTGCCTGTTTCTTCCTGCTCTGGCAGTGGGCATGTTGCCTGCAGCAGGAGAGTCCGTTCCTGCATCTGTTTTCCTGCAACCTCCCCTTCAGACACCACCGCTGACAGAAGAGGGTCACTGTTGCTGACACCCCTCCATTAACACCACCACAAATAGCTTGTGATGGAGATGTTCATCCACTGCCCGATTGCTTCCTTTAATCCATCCACAATAGAAAAGAACATTTAGAGGTTTGGAAAAAAAAAGACAATTCAAAAAGTCCTCTGCTTTTTCTCCAGAGACTATCATAGAATGTTCTGAAAACATGTATAGACACAATGGATTAATCGTGGCAGACTAATTACAGCACTGTGTCACCTGCTGCCTGTAGACCCAAGGAAAGTTGCTCATTAAAGTAGTACAGTTTCTGCTGCTTTTCTCAGAGTGCCACAGATGATGTTTACAGTGTTCATGTTTTGCATGGGGAAATTTCCACTAGAAATAATAGGAAACAAAGGATACTCTGGAAAGGTAAAATGTTTTCCCTCATTGTAGAGAACTCTTTTTTTTCCTTTGTTTGTAGACATATTTTGCGAATGCCTCTTTCCATGTGTTCTGTGATTGCTTCAGAACTGATCCGAAGAGGTACCTTATTCCACATTCTGGAGGCCCTGACAATTCTTGCCACATAAGCTTTGGTTTGGCCTCTGGGAAGTGTAGTATAGCACTAGGATTTGAGCAGGGTAAATGCCACACTAAGAAGTTTTGCATTTGTAATCAGTAGCCCTGAAAAGCAGTTACCCCTTCAAGGTCTTGAACACTGTTCAATTTTCAAAGCAAGGGAAAATTCAACAATCATTCCTGAAATAGAGCAGATAGATAGGTGTTTTTGGGTAATGGGTCCCAAACACCATAAACTTTTATTCAAGCTTTACTTGTGCCATGCACTATGTTTGAATAAACAGCAGGTTATGATGCTGTGGCAGTGATGACACATTTTGTGGTTACTCATGCCACCTGAAATTTGAAAAGCAGATAGGTGATTGTCAGTGGTACAAGCTCTTGTCAGTGCCATGTTTGAGGTTTGCCATCAGCCTCTGGCACTAAGAATCCATTTCCCATGCTACACTACAGTAAATTTTTGACAGGCTTGTATGGTAGACAGCAGTCAAATGTATACGAAGTAATGTAAAAAATAACAAGCCTTTAAAACTGTGGTCTGAAATATTGTCACAGAAGGCTGAACCAATTGTTGTGGAAGTGTACTGTATGCCAGTACCTTAATGCACTGCCTGTGCATATCCCAGCCTTTTGGAGGAAGAATGGGAACTGAGAGAAACTGCTAGTTTCAAGCACTTGGTGTCTGTAAAAGTGGCATTTCCAGATTGGGAGTTACATGAGCAGAACGCGATGTTTCTGTTCAGGTCTGCAATCTAGCAATGCTTCTGTGGCCACACGGTGCCGAGTAGGACGCAGGACACTGGTCTTGCTGCTTACCTCAAGGGCCTGCACCGGAGCACTGGGCTCAGGATTTGTGACTTCTCTTCCTTGTGGACACCAACTTATTTAAGACCCTTATTATAATTCAAGATGCTGTGTAGCATCTTCTATGCATATGTTCCACATTTCAGTTCACAGCAGGAGTTAGAGGGTAATAGAAACAACTGGGGTGCTGGTCACAAAGCAGAGGTGTCTCGAGAGAAAGCTGTGGCCAAGCCTCAATTTCAACAGCTACTTGCCCCACTGTAAGTGAATATGATTTGGGGGAGAGGGGATGATTAAGTTGCATTTCGTGCCTCTTAGGTAGGCTCAGCATGGCCCATATTAATGTCTCTGTGATGGGACTGTGGTCAGATGAATCAAAACATTAGATAAGAGTGTTTTCATGTCAGACTGCATCACAGAGTTCTGTATTCCTCATGTTTCCTTTTGTTCTGTGCATAGGACTGATGAATGAACTGGCAAAGCAAGGCCTCCTGGGCAACGGGCAGAGCAACCTGCCCGCCACTGCTGGGCTGGACCCCTCCACGTGTTTTCATGTGGCTCCGTACACCAAGACCTTGCTGCAGACACTGGGTAGGCCAAAGCTATGGGAAGTGCATTGCTCTGGCTTTTAGAAGGTCTTGACAACCTTATTAAGGGATTTTCCCGAGTAAGAACATTAGGAATATGCTTGTCTATAATAACTCATATAGTGTTCTGCTATCTGTCACTCATAGTAACTCTCATTGGATGTCTTCTGCTGCTGGGTAATGAATGGAAGAATCAAAGTGAAATGGAAATATCTTTTTTTAAAGTAAAATTTAAAATATATGGAAAAATAAGTTATTTAAATGTGACATGATAATAACCAATTAAGCCTTAAACCTACTATAATTAAAAGATTAATCAATCCATACATATTTATTGCCATAGTTTCAAGAGAAGTCAAAATATTCAAATGAGAGAAATTGGTGGTTTAGCATGTAAAACTAGAATTTGCTGAAGTGATAAATGTTGGCAACTGTAGTTTCTTCTGTAGGTGCAGAGAAGGCACTTTTTCATTTCACTTTACTCAGGTGTTCTTATTTTCAGTTTATACAGTTGAATTCACTTCAGTAACTCATTCATTCAAAGCTGGGAAATTGATAGAACTTTAAAAAGCAAGTAAATGTGTTTTCACATTCACTGTGACTCAAATGGGTAGGAGAGTCTTAAACCTACTAGTTCTATACACTTGGAGATCGTGGTAATCAGGTGTTTATTTCACTAACTACAGGTAGTGTTTTCTTATGTATTCAGGGGGTTAATATAATTTTATTTAACTAATTAAATAATTAATATGTTGGATATCAGGATTTTTAATTGAAGTATGTTGCTCTCCAAAACCAAATTCACACTAAATTATAAGGAAAAATAATCAAATGCATGTCAGTCACCATTTTCTAGCATTATGAAATGTTAAGATGTAGGAATAACTAAGCAAAGAAATGTTAATCTATACAATTGCTTAAATAATCATGTAATGAAACAGCATGGAATCAAGCATAGATTTCTGATGGGCCAGGGATTTTGCAGGCTATACCGTTCCAGATAGGACCATAAATATATGCATGGTATCATAACAGTCTGCCGTTTAGTCCTCAATTGTATGCTGTGTAATCTTCTAGAAAGCAAAATGAAGTATCAGTTTAATGTGCAGTCATTAGTTACCAATCTGAAATTGATGCCTTAAATCATTTTGGTATAGATCTACCAACTCTGCTTAATGGTGTGAATAAGGATATCAAAATGAGGATTGAATATATTTGCTTTACATGGCAAAAAGTAATTCCAGTTAAGGAGTGTGACTAATTAGTAAGGGTTTGCTGTGATACTGCTCCTCATGCATGATTCTTTTTCTGGCCATGCTGAGTTGCAGCGTGAGGAGCAGTGTCACAGTGAGGCACTGGCCTTTCTCTGCTCAATCAAGAATTAGTCAATTCCTTCACACTAAAAAAAGACTTGAGATTTGTTTTTGTGGGGTAACTAGTTTTATTTTTATGATCTCCCTGGCTAGGAGGAAACCTCAGTGCAGTGCCAGACCTCCGTAACATTCCTCTGGATCTTTTCTGTAATCGAACATATGCTTCTGATCCTGAAATGGAGCAAGTTGTCATGCTGACGCTGGTTGGAGTGGATGCTATGAAGAATGCTGGAGAGCTCCTTCACCAGGTTCTTCTTCCCGGGCACAATAATCAACCTCAGAGTGCAGGTGATCCCAGCTCTTGGGGAGGGCAGCAGAAGTTGGTCAGGAAAGTTTACCCTGTCTAGCTTTTTTTATCATAGCAGGAACATTATGAAAAATGTGGTGAAAGGGGCTTCAGGAAGGAGGACAGGTTTCTTTGCTTACCTGCCTAAAGAACTGAAGAATTTATGGTAGCTAGTTAGTCATGGGCATACTGCAAACAGCTCAGGTGGGCATAATTTTCTTCAGAGAGTGTCAAATTAGTTCAAAGTGCGCTTAGGCTTACTAAGCCTTTTATGTAATCCAGAGCATTGTGTCTTTCTGTAAGTACTGGGAGATAAAGCAGCTGTGTAATTGGGGCACAGCAACAGCAATTCAGGAATCACCAACTCTATTTTGTCTGCTGACATCCTTTGTGATCAGAAGCAAGACACTTCACCGCTTCATGCTTCGTTTCCTCGTGTGCACAGGAGGAATAACAACACTATCCCCTGTGTTAAATGCTTACAAACGGATGAAGACTGCTGTCAAGTGCTAAGCAGGATGATGGTTTTATATAATTTCCTGATACAGATTGCATCGAAGTTTAATAATAGAGGAAGCGCACTAACAAAGGGCAGAAGTCTGGCCCCTGTGTCATACTATGTTGTTTCCTACTCTCTTGAAACAATACTACAGAGTAAGTTCTGTATCACAGTAGGCGAGGAGGAGATTCTAGCTGACAGAAACTTCTAGCAACATGCCCTCATGGATTGAGCCCCTAAATATTGGAAGTAAGACCACTTTACAAACACAACGACATTTAAGCTATTTTAGAGACAATTCAGCATTAAATTGTATAGCTTCTTACTATAATGGATATAGCTTAAAATGGAATGTTATGAGAGGTGGTAAAGGATCTATAATTATGGATCCTGTGGTGTCGAATGACATTGTTATCAGTGTATTCTCAGTATTTCCCTTTCAACTCCTCTCCGTTAGCTGTGTTCTCTAATCAAATCATGGCACTTGTTCTCTGTGGCTCCCTGTTTATTTCCCAGATAGCCCATTTTTTGTTTTCACTGTAATGTAATTTCCTAGTATTTGTATCTTGTGGGTTTTCCCAGTATATTTCTGTATCTGCTTTACAATTCGTTTTGGATGCAACAGGGAGCGAAGTCAAAGCAGCTTTGAAACTTGTTGTTTTGTAAAAAAATTGTCAAGTGCTAAGAACACTTGTACCCAGAAGAAAACACAGCTTCTATGAAACACATGCTGTCAACTGATGCTAAACCGATTTCTCTTGACTTGCAGAAGAACCCGATTTGGGATTTGAGCTTCTAGGTCTCAAGTGGTTGCCCCATCTCACTCGATGTCAGGCCAGAGAAATAACCCCTTTTGAGGTTGGAGATACTTCCTGGCAAAGAAGCCTTGATATACTAATGTCAAACCCGGTCCTTGTGTGTGCATTACGGCGGATCAATGCCTTCAAAGTTCTTGCAGATGCATTGAAGAGATTAACACAACGCAGGGAGAAGCCAAGCAGAAGTGGCCGTCTTCTACAGACAGTAATGGCCTTGACCCCAGAGGTGACATTCAGACAAGCTGTCGTCTTCTTCACAGAGATGGATTTTGTAACTGGTGAGACACGTTTTTACTGTTTATAATGTCCTGGGGTATAAGGTGTTTGGGAATTTATTGAACTTGGACAAAGGAATCCAGTGCTATGTTTTTTTTCGCAGGCACAGAAAAACTCAATAATTTGGGGTTAAATTCTGTGCTTGGCTGAATAATGATGAGGGATATGAAATCAGCAGGAGCCAGTTGAGGTTACCTACAAGTTGGCCTATTAATTTAATGTGGCTATGCATGGCCTGGTGCCCTTTCTGAAGATCTCAAGGTACTCCATAAATACTAAATAGATATTACAGCAGTTGGCAGGACCAGTAAATAATACTATGCATTTTGCCTCTGCATATAAGAGAAATTGGGAAACAGAGGCCAAGATCTATCCCACCTAAATGTGGGCACCTAATTGCGGTGCCTAATTTGTTGAGGCTAGATGCCCCAGCCTTGCCCTGTACTCAGGGAGACGAAGGTATGGCCAATCTGCAAGAGCTGAAGAAATCAGACTTCTTGAATTTCTTTTTATCCTGGAAAGGAACGAACAGTTCGTGAGGAACAGAGACCTTTTTTGTCAAAAGCTTCTCAGACTTCAGTGAGATATTCTAGCATTGATCTTTCAGCACAGTAAACTTGCTGGTTTCCTCCTGTAGCAAGAAACGTATAGCCATGCCTCTTTAAATCACTGTGCAGACTATGGTGTTATTGATATTGGATGCTTTGGAACAGCAGAGTATGAGCTCCCACTGTTTTCTTCTAATGTGAAATATACTGGCGTATCACTTCCGTTCTTGGGGATGCCCGACTCCTCATACCTAAAGATAAACACTTCTGAACCTGACGATTTCTGATCAGTCAGAAACAGAGAGAAATCAAGATTGTGGTAACACCGTGTATCAACTGAGGAGGAGTGACGCAGTTCTATAAGTGAGAAGAAAGGTCCTTTGTTGTCAACACAAACTTAGACGCTTGTGTCAAAAACACAGTGCTTATATAGTGCAGAGTAACAAATTGGCTTTACTGAACAGAAAGAAGAAAATGTGATGGTGTCTGGAAAAAGATACTCATTTTAGTCTCACAAAAAGTTAGATTTGACAGTAAACTACGTGAGTGTTTTATGTGAGATTGGAGAGCAAGAAGAGGAGGCCTTCAAAAAAGAAGGCATCAGACATCCCAAATTAGTGTATAAAACTAAGAATTCAGGCATTGCTGCTCTTCATTAAAGTTATCTAGAGACCAAAAAGCAGGATAAGAGGAAAGCAGAACTGAGAGATCAGTTCATTGAGGGAGGTTGTAGTCACAGTGCCAGCCTTTCCACCAAAGCCATTGTCAAGAACAAAGGAGCATAGCTGAGGCGTGACTTCAGCATCCTGCACTATCTTTTTTATAAGGGCATTACAATTTTTTCTCCTGTTTTTGTTGTTCTGGGAGGAACGGAGAAGTGTCTTCAATATTTTGCAGCTGGTCGAACGTCTGCTATTTCTCCTGCTACATAAAATTACCTTTGTCGCCCCTCCACCCCCGCAAACAGTGAAGGTCCCCCATCTGTGAATCCATAAAAATACATCATGATCCTTTTACAGATGCAGAACACCGCCCTGCTATGAAATACCTGCCACCACCTGGCAAGAGGTCCAGGGCTGAAGGTAAGACCAGAAATATGCACCAGTTGCCTCTTGGATAAAAACAAATAATTTTATACTCTTAAAATAGATTGAAGAAAACTATAACTCTGTCCCCTGTCACAGTCATTAAAATGGGATTAGTAAACCTTTGGTTAGACATCATAATCCCAGGCAATTAGGAAGAAAAGGCCAGATGGGTCCACTTGGTACTGGGGGAAGGTGGTAGTATTGCCAGATCACCTTTCTTCTACACAATTCTTCTGTGCACGCCTGGGTAACCTATCTAGGGCTGGTGTGGAATGTAGCCTAGAAGAGTAATTAATGCCAGCTCTTTAGTAGCCCCTTTCAGTTGTAGATCTCAGAGAAGGTGAGTTTCATTATGTTTTACAGAGGGGGTGATTGAAGCCTAGAGAGGTGAAATGTGTTGATCACGATTGCCCAACAAGTGGGTGACAGAAATCAGAGCAGAATGCACATTTCCTAAGTCTCAGACAGAGGCTCTGTCATTTGCATTACAGTGCCACACAAGTCACCTCGGAATTCACAGATCCTAGAAGTTCTTTCACATAACCTCAATACTAAAGAAAAAAATTGGTACCATAAGGACGTGAGCTAAAAGCTTATGAGGCAAGGACCTTGAAGCCAGTTCCACCTTTTATATGTACTCTTATTAGTCCAGCAAAATAAGACAGACGTGGAAAGAGGAAAAAATGGTCTCATTAAAAGAAAAGAATACTTTGGCTAGATACCTTCCAGGTACATTGCTCTGTATAGACATACATGGATTTCAGACAGTAATAAATACAAAAGCATGGTAATAATTTTGTATTGACGAACAGATTTTAGTTTTCTATTATGCACCTTGCATGTCACACTGGTTAAACTTGCCAATCACTGGAAAAGGAAGTCCTTTATCAATCTGATGCAAGCTTCTCCTCATTGCGCCCGTGTCCTAGATAACTTCTCAATTCACATGTGCCTTGAAGTGCCTTGAATTTTCCTCACCTCTCTGCAGGTTTTACATTAGACTGAAGGAAACACTTTTTTTATATATAGGCTTTTCTTATAAGTTCTGACTCACCAGACTCCTTTTATACTGCTCTGCTCTTATGAAGAACCACTGAAGTGACCATTCCTGGCTGCTTGGGGAATGTCAGTGAGGTTTTATCAGCAGAGCCGAGGAAAGGGCTGAACAACAGATCTGGGCTCAGTAGGTGTGTAGTCAGAGTACACAGCCCTTCCTTGCTTCCAAGGACACAAGAGAGGCCATTAAACAAAACACCTGAGCTTCTGGGACTTATACCGGAAACAAGGCAGCTTCTAACTTGACTGTGAAATATTGGGAGCACAAAGGTAGCTTAAAACCACTGTTAGCTGCTCCCTGAAATACACAGAAAAGGTAACCAAGAATCAACATGATTTAGTACTTGCAAGTCCTTTTCAGCATATGCTATTGGGCTTACTGGAGAAGTGGCAAGTATGACGTCTCACAGGGTGTCCCAGTACATCTGAATGAAACCAAGCCATGCATGTCCCAGTATAACACTTTAAAATACAGTGTGTCATAGCAATGTTGGCTGCATTGTGCAGAGATGATGGCAACATTCTCGAATTATTTTCCCAGAACATGCATACCGCTTACTCAAATCTATCTGCTTTTCTTACTTAGCGGGAGAGAGCCAGAGATGCCATGCAGAATCACTGTTTACCTACTTGCAAACAGGTGAGAGAAGAGCGAGTGGAAAAATGTGGTTTGATAAGGACTCTGTGGAACTAACTCGTTTAGATGTACCAGCCAAAAATAAGCGTAAAGGATTATACCAACTTTTTCCTTAGGCTTGAATACAGGCAGTGATACACACTCTCTTTTTTAAGCATGCCAGGAAATCTGATATTTGCTTCTCTTGAGTTTACACTTATTTTAAGCCACACATCTATCTACAGTATTGTATATAAATGGTATATAAAATAAACAGTATTTTTCACAGTTACACTATGAAATTAAAACCTATGTAATAATTTTTTGGGGAAAAAATCACTGGTCATGAGGAAGGGATCTAAAAATATTACAAAGCAGAAAAACTTAACAAAGACTAGGCAACTTGGGCAAATTCGGAAAGGCCACTACACAGCCACCACTGGAGAGGGAAATCAGGCATGTTTGAGGGCTGCCAAACAGGTGCCTCTGGTAATTCATGATCAATTGAGACTGTTCCCTCGATGATAGTGGTATTTTCTCTAACTGTTGTCACTTACCATCACTGAGGAGAGAAAACCAACTCTAGGTGGCAAGGTGTCCCACCTGTTTTCAACACTTGTCTTTGACCAAACCTAGATGGCAAAGTGACATAAGACAAATCCCTCCTGAAGTGTCTAAAGTACATAAATATGCAGCATGTAATGATTTGCACACCGCAAGGATGAGAATGCTTGCCCAGAAACAGCAGATGGTGAGTAGAACATCTGGAGGACAACGAACGCTTACGTAGCAGTATACAGCCAAGATTGCCGTTCTGTGTGCGAGCAGCTGAGTGGATCCCAGCGGCTTGCTTCTGCACTTGCAGGCTGTTGCTATGGCATTTAAACCTTTGTGTTCAAGAATGATGTGAAGAAAATAGCAGATCTTTAATAGGAGGGCTCCCTGCATGATAAGGGTTAAGTTTCCATATCAAGTGGGGGCAGTAATCTTGCTTTTTATTTTTGATCCCGTATTTCTCTGTCATGAATCAGCAACATGCTTCTTGCCATTTGAAAATAACAATATGCATTAAATTATATGTAGCATTGTTGACGCTTCGTTGCATCAACATCTGTATAATTAGTAGTGGGGTATACAGGAAACATAAAATGACATTTTATGTACGCAAACAGATAATCATGGATCAATTTTAGCAGCTTGCAGTACTGTTACCTCATGCTTCAGGCCAATTGACACAGTTAGGCACCAGCAGTTAATGGGTCCTAGCTGACTAGTTCCGACATTACAGTTGCCAATAAATCTTCAAAGGATGTTATTAGGATAAAATCTTAACTATATTCTTAGTAACAAGGTACTTTAGCAAAACTAATAATTTGAAAATGCTGTCATTTAAAAATGAAATTTATGTGTTTTCTGCCTTTTAATACATTTCGTATTATCAGACAGCAAACTATCTTTGTCTGTGTTGTTTTCTGTTTCTCATAGCATGCCAAGTGCTGCACCTAGCTGGCAGCTTTGCTGGGAGAACTTTGTCAGAAGCAAAAAGTTTTTGCTGAAATTTCAATTTTAGTAAACATAATTATATTTGTAATAGGTTTATAACATTAATTGGCACCTGTACTTGTTAGTGCCTCTCTGAAACATAGCTCTAACAGAGAGATATGGAACACTGAGAGATAAACTGTGAGGAATAAGAATTTAATAGCTGCCTTAGGGATTATATCACATAACTGCTACAGTTCACATGAAAAATGTAAAAGGGAATATTTCATCCCTCTTAAAATATTGATATATAATATAAAGGATTGAGTCTTATCCTACAGACCTGCCACATAAACTTTTTGGACTTGGAGCAGATTTCCTGAAGAAAAAAAAAAATCTACAAGCCTAGACTGTTTTAGATATATTTTTAAACTAAAAATCAAACAAAACAAACAAAACCCCAAAATCCTACATGCACAGGGTTTTTTATGGACTTGTTTTGTTCAAATTTGTATGGACTTCATACCAGCTTTTAGATAACCCTCTTCTACACATGTCTGTCCAGGCTAGTAAACAAATCTTGCTGTATGTTTTACCTGCCTTTTTAGGAGCGGCTTTGGGATTCACTATTGTGCTTTGTTACAGGAGCCCAGATACTTTGCACAGTGCTGCTGATCAAACCTGGTGCCTGGAGCCATAGTCTGGCAAGGATACTCCGAAAACTAGACCTAGAAAAATTCAGTGTGGTTGGAATGAAACACATAAACCTGGAACCAGACATTGCCTTAGGACTCCTTCCTTCTGAAGTGAAACAGGTTCGTTAAGAAACTGTGGCTACGCTTAGGTTTAGAGTGGGGAAATATGTTAGCTAGTGAATAATCCATTCCTGAAAAAAAGAAAAATTCCCATCCGGGATTTCTGAGTTGTTGTTAGAAGTGAGCTATATAGAACAATCAGATCTGCACCGGTATCAAACACAAAGCAAGCTGACGTGCTGACGGTTTCTTTTATCGCATGCCATAAAGAAGCAGACCTGGTTTCTCTAAAACAAAAGTTTGGAGGATATGGGCAATACAGACCTCCCAGGAATCTGTTTAGTCCCTAATTTACAATGCTGATTCTTTAACTGCAAAACAGGTGTCCTCTCTTTCTTCCCTGTCGTCATTCCAGGTAGGGCACATCTAAGGACCACACCACACTCCCTGCACGTATGCTTGGTTTTCCTTCCATGCGTTTAAACCCGGGAGCTGGGAAACATTCATTGTACTGCCAGAGAATATATACCTCTGGAGCCCTGTTACTTTATATTACATTACATATACAGCTGCATCTCTGCTCCAGGAGCATGTGTTCAAGAGCCTGTAAAAACGACCTGCAAAGAGAGAAAATTGAGTTACTGTCATTTCTAATGTCTAATAGACAATAAAGAGGGTTCTTAAATCTTGGGACATTATGGGGTTTTGTTAGCTAAAAACAGATTTATGTTTCTGCTCTTTTATAGCATTGGAAATTATTTTTTTCCCAACCTGAAAAATCCTGAGATGAGTGTAAAAATATTGTGAAAGCCAGGAAACTGAAAGCTGATCATTTTAGAGGAGTTAAATTTCCCTCCCGCCTTGGGGAAAAAAAAACAACAAAACCCTTGTTATTTGATTGCTTTCATGAAGACCTTTAACCAATTAAATTTTACAGAAAACAAGCCTTTAAAATTGATATTACTCTTGGGTTAAGTTGGGAGAGTTTATAGCACTCTGTTGTAGAAATTCTTAATAGAGTCTTCCAGAAGAAGACAGGAACATGCTAGGACAGTGCTCTAACATAACCATCAATCAGGAGTAATTAATACCTTCTGCATGACAGCAAAGCAATGGAGCACAAGCATTTGATTTTTAAATATTTACAGACCACTGGTAAAAGGGATGTAGCGGCTGTTCGAGTTGATGGGGAAGTGCTTTCCAATACATTTTTTTAATCATACAGCTAAATAAAAAAACGCTTAGTTGATCATCTAAAACAGAAAACATTTTAAAAAATCCAAATGTATACCTCGGGAAGTAATAGATATATGCAGGGTAAATTTGAAGAGAGGTTGTTTCATGAAAATTCTCTCTCACTTGTTTTTGGAGTTCCCTAACACACTAGAGCAGCTGTTGAGCATTGATTTAGTTTCCTTGAAGGAGCTGGTGACTAATGAGTTTAAAAATTACAGACTATTGGGTTTTTGTTCATGAAAAAAAAAGCAGGTTTTGAAAGTGAGAAAGCAGAGATAATAGGCTGCCTTTGGCAAGGGGGAATGGACAGTAGGAAATGCTTTCTGCTGTACAGGGGCTCCTTCTCATTTTTAGAACACATCTGAAAGTCTTTTTACTCATGAGGGCTGAAAAAGGCTGAGCTCCCAAGATAAATAGGTAGATTTTCAAAAAGCCTCAGCATGCTTCAGGGACTGGGTTGTTTTGAAAATCTGGCTTCTAAGTGTTACAATAGCAGCTGGGGGGGGCAGAATTATTTTTCACAGCTGAATTTCATATAAAGCATTTGAATTGGAGTGATGTTCATTGTCAATCTGTTTCTCAGTTTTGGGGACAACAGGATACAGTGCTGTTTTTAAAATGAGGCTCTTAATATGGGGGCAAATTACTGAAATTTAGCATCCTCTGTTGAAGAACATGGAGCCAGTGCATCTGACCCTTCTAGAAATTCTGCCCAGGACTTTTTATCTCCCTCTCACCTGGAGCCTGATCCAAAATCCATCTCCAAACATCTCTAGAAAACTCCTATGTGCTCTGTGATGTGCCAGTTTATTTTGTGTACATAGTACTTGATAGCAGATTTGGTTTTATTCACTGGTAGCAAGACTACCTAGCATCGCCTTCCTCTTTCAAATGTGTTATTCACATGCACATTGACAAATATCCTCAGTGACATGATTTCAGACACATGATTGCTTTTTCAACTTAAATACTAACATTCAGCTTCTAAGTAGCTTTTGGCCTTTGGCATACAATAAATAATGGATTGGTCTGCTGTTTGCTGAGGTTATCTAATCACAGGAGCCATGATAATACTTTTTATCTGAAGTTTAATAATAATTAAAAAAAATAAAGGTCAGGTAAATAGAGCTGACATTGTCTTCTCAGCTC
Source organism: Pelecanoides urinatrix (assembly GCA_013400755.1). Taxonomy (NCBI): domain Eukaryota; kingdom Metazoa; phylum Chordata; class Aves; order Procellariiformes; family Procellariidae; genus Pelecanoides; species Pelecanoides urinatrix. The sequence continues at coordinate 118,810 of VZTQ01000779.1, read as the reverse complement.
CTAGCATGACTTGGTCATGTTCAGTCTGTGAGAAGCGACTGTTCCCAGAGGGAGTTCTGCCTGTGGAGGCTGTTTCTCCTTTCTGCGCTTACCCAGCAGATCCTGCAGATCTGCAGAGATCTGCGGTTTTGGATGCTAGCTAGAAAGCTTGATTTTTACAGTGGGACCTGGGATTACCTGATATGATTGCCTGTGGTAACAGGTCACTGGACTCAATAACTTGACGATTCCCTCCAGTCCTATCTTGTGATTCTAACGGTAGAGGCAGAAGGAGAATTTTGCTGCTTTTTAATCCCGTTAGTCCTCCAGAGCCAGCGCACAGCTGGAACTTCCTCTCCGCGTGCATCAACAAAATTGCTCACTGAGTTCAAGTCAGCTGCACGTGTGCCGTTGCGCCGCAGCTGCTCGGGTATCAGCAAGGACACGGTTTGAAGACGGCGCAGAGGCAGGATGTAAATAAAGGCATCATTTCGCTGGCAGAGTCTAGAGCGGATGTGAGGATCTATCAGAGGGAAAGAAGTCACCTTGACTCGCTGACACCATCGGTAGCAATTAGAAACAATATTGTCTTTAACCCACAGTCTGCACGTTTGCTGGGGAACAAATGAAAGAGAGGAAACTCTCATTCAAAGACAAAAGAGTTTTCTTATGTAGATCTAAAAGCACTGTTTAGAAGCTCTGGAACAAAATAATTTCATTTATTATGGTCTGTTTAACAGAAACTATGTCTTCGAACATTTTCTTGCGTAAATGTTTCTGACATGGATGAATGTTGACAGGTTATATCCAGTCCTTTTTTAAGTTTTCATGAAGTAGTCATCCCTGTTTTTCACCTCCCAAAGTGAAGGCCCTTAGAAAAAGTGGATTATATACATATTTTTTAAACTTACGAAAACTTCAAGCAAAAAGCATTTATTTTGTACTATACAGAACTGAATGAGTGTCAAAATTTTGCGGTATACCATGCTGAAACTCTCCATCCCCATCTGAACAGCTCTCTTACCACAGGAGAGCCTGTGAAACTTTCCTGTACGTTTCGCATCTGCAGTCATGCGATGTGACTGACATCCCAGGGTTTCCTTTGCCCTGTATTTCCATGGGGTGGGAGGGTTGACAAATATCACAACTTGTATCAAATCCCTCACATAACTAACCAATTTAAGAATAGGAGGGCTTTCTCATGGATCATTTTGCATTTTCAGATATGGGGGAGAATAACAGGATTGAGCCTGTGGTTTTCAATTTATAGCCTACTTCTTAGAAATGCAGTTTAGGAGGAATGCGAGTGAGAGAAGATTTGGGTCAAAGTCAGTGAATGGTTTCATGTGGTAGAAAAGCAAAAGAGGCCTTGAAGTATTTTATCTCCATATTTTTAAATGGAATGATGGGATTTTCTTTTGGAAATGTTTTATCTAGGGAATTGCCATACCCTGGTGGTTTTAGAAGATTAAAAAATAGAGGAATTAAAACCTTTAGGGGGTTGAATGATGTAATTCAGCCAAATCAAATGATGTTCTTCCCCCTTGTTTTCATTTCCCAAAAAATGGGAAAAAAGTAAATAACCATGGGTTGGTTCAGCCGGCGAGCTAAAAATGCTGTTGTTTGTAAGCTGTACAGAACATACAGTGCTGGCGTGGAGCTTCTCTGTGGTACTGGTGTTGCTGCACTGTGGAGCGCAGGGAGACAGAGCTGGGTGCTCCTGCCGCTTTTTTAAGATGAAAGGGGCAGGAGGAGGCAGCCTGCAGCTGCTGTGGGCACCCTGACCTCACACTCAGTGCAACAAGCCTGGCTTTCCAAGGTTTTGCTTAATTAAAACAATCAGCAAGGCTGTGAGTGCTCTGCTGCCCCTTGGTAGCCTTCTGCCCCAGGCACTTGCTACCTTTCCTCACGCTTCTCAATCATTATGTCTGTCTCAAGCCTACAAATTGGACTCTTCTCACTGGTGTAGTGGTTGCTAGTTATTATTACCACTTATCCTTAGTTAAAATAAAGATCCCAGGGTGTTGTGACCTGCACAGCTACAAGAGGAATGTCTCTGCTCAGAAGTGGTCACAGGCTGAACACTTGGAAAAGAAGTAAAGATAAAGAAATTTGTCATGGGGCACAATGCATCAGTGGAAAAGCCAAGAGGGCAAACTGTCTTTTTTCAGCCCCCATCTAGTGCCCCGTCCTGAGCCTCCTTGTTTTAAGCTCGTTATTTCTGTAGTCCTGACCCTAACTGGTGTATGAAATTCTACCACCCTCTGGGAGAAGCTGAGCTGTAGCAGCAGGGTGGGTGTGGGGGTCCTTCCTTTCGTGAATTCAAAAAGAAAAGTTCTGGTATTTGTAATCCATCATTTGATATCAGCAGAAGAATTAAATGCGGCTCCTTATCGCAGAGTATTTATGACCCTGTTGATATTGCAAATGTCCTATCCATATGTCACACCGAAGGTACTGTGAAAAGGTATTACATAAATCAAAAGTTCAGCAGCAGACAAGTAAACTGCAGAGTAGCAATTTGTTTTTGTCCTTACCCCCTGAAAATGAACTCCACCTCCGGTACCTAGTGCGTACAGATATGCAGAACAAGTCACAGCACAAGGCTTTTCTGTGTTTTAGAAATAGGATTTTGTTTCCTTTCTTACTAAAAGATTTTAGGAGATTGCTGCTGAAGTTGTTTGCATGTGTAAAAACTACCACTGGGTGATTTATGACCATGAGCTGCTATGGCTTAAGCTCAGTACTTCACTTTTTCTTTAGCTCTGTGTGGACTCAGGGTGGGAACTAGACCTCCTATTACCTGGTGGTGTCACAACACATACTGGCTTGGTGGCCGTGGTATATACTCTGGAAGCTCTGCCTGCAGAGACCTCTAGCACATATATTACAAAGAGGAGAAAAAGGATGGGTAATAGCAGATCTGTTTGCTTCAAACAGGGATAGATGTCACCAAAAGAAAGCTGGGACGTACCTAGTGCTCCCCAACACTGCTCATTATGACTTGTTCCCTCCCCGTTGTTTCTTTTCAGGATCCTGCTGTTTTGGAAGCTCATTGTACCTACCTCACCTCAGGCACTGCTCTCGTGCTGTGTCTTCAGAGGCCAAATGCTGTAAAGAAGCTGATAGATTTACTGGGGCCGGAGGATCCTAAACTAGCCCAAGCACTAGATCCATTCCTCTGGAGGGCTCAGTATGGTATCAGCACAGTCCAAAATGGATTTTACGGTACGTTTTTGTAAAAGAAAAGTCTGAATGCTCAGATATGCCAATGGAAAAAATATATTATGTACTGTTACCTCCTGCATTGTCAATACAGATCTAGCCTTGGCAGGTAGTAGAGACCATTATTCCCTAGAAAGCTTTCATTGTTTTCTTGGTGACTGAGCTGAGTATATCTCAAGCTATGAAATATCTCCCAGAAGTTATATTAAAAAAAGGTTTCTTCCCAGAACAGCCCTAAGTTTGTTTTCCATAAGAACAGATTTCCTTTGATCTCTTCAGTGCTTGGTCATTTTGTACTTTTAGCTTGGTTATTTTGTAATTATCCCCAAGAACCCATCTGTCTTCTATCTGCTTGTGAGTCCCCTCCTGATAACTTCATAACCTGTTGGCCAACTGCAACCAGATTTCACAGAGGGATAAAAGACTCCACGACACTGAGTTCCTATAACATCTCAAAATATTAGTGACTGGCTAGAAAGAGGTGATCAAAAATTGCTCTCACTGAGGAAAGCAGGTAAACTCAGCTGTTTTCCATTCGGAGAGGCTCTTGCCAGCTGGCACATCAGCAGAGGCGCACCAGCTCGTCAGCATCCTCAGTGTGCTGAACCAGTCACGGTTCATCTGCCAGCAGGGAGGGAACTAGGATGTTGCAGTGCGGTGGGTGGGTGGGATGGGAGGTAGCTGAGAGTGCGGGTGAAGGATGGGAAAATGGGAAGTATTGCTGGAGGGAGCGGCCTATAGAGAACCAAGGGTATTGCTGGAAGGGGCCTGGGCTATTGCTACAAGGAGGGAAGGATGTAATTCAAAAATTCATGAGGAATTAAGCATCATTAGTTCGCTGTCCATGAATAGTGTTTTTCCTCAGTGTGGTACTGATTGTGCTGTGTGTAGTTAAGGGAATATAAAAATAATAAAAGCAATAGTTTCTATAAACATAAGTGAGCTAGCAGGCACTGTATGCCTTCAGGTTCCAGAAGAACTTTCTAGTCAAGATCCATTGGATTATTTGGCTATTGCATTCTATGCTGTCAAATCACTCCCACTTTTTGTCCATATCAAATGGTCTTTTGAGGAGAACTGGCAGGGAATGAAGTAGCCACCATGTACAGCTTGGGGAAGAGAATCAACCCCTTGATGTAGAATCCTTTTTTATCATATATTATCATAATCCTTAGGATCAAGATTAAACCGAGAGAGATCTCTCACCATGATTACTCACAGGATCATCTCATTCATGGGAGTGACTGAAGAGCAGGATCTACCTATACAAAAGAAATGGTCAGGGCTCTTCAGCCAATACTTTTCCACTATCAGCCTTTGCTTCTTTTGCTCTTAAGATTAATGAATTGTGTATCCAGGTTGCCTTGAGAATGAGAACTCATCAGTCATGGCTAAGAATGGGTAATATATACCCAAAACTTACGGTACCCACGCTACAGTTAGAGCAGCCCTAGCATAACTCAGTTAAAGATTAGTTTATATTAGCACGAGAGGCTGAGTCTCATCCTGTCTTTCTTTGGGAGTCACAGAGAACTCGCTGTGTTAGAGAAACCCTTAGCTGTCTGCATAGGGATCCCCTTCAGATCCCTGCTTCCTTCTAAGACTCTGCTGAGCACAGAGCTGAACTAATTGGCCACCACCTGCCCTCTGAGACCAGATTGTGCATTATGTTGGAGCCAGCTCACAAAGCCATCCTTGTGCACAGTCAAGGAAAATGGATGCAGCTGTAGCCAATGTACTCAGTAATTCTGACTCAAGAATCTGATCCAGCTGCTATGCCAGAGAGGTGTCTGTCCACAAGGACAGGAGCGTTGATAACCCTATGCACCTCCAAGAGCTTGTCCTCCAATACGGGTAAAGCTGGAAGAGTTTAATCATTGCATGAGTAACCATTTGGGGGACTGTGGAAGACCATCTTCCTTTCCTGGGAGGGAATACCAAGTTTTCTCAGTTTTGCTCCAGCTGAGGAAGATTTCTAGTTAATGCCATCTTGCTGAAATAGAGCAAACTCTAGCTGTGTGTTTCCTCCCAAAGTGACTGGGGAAATTCAAGTAAGATGAAGACCTGGTTCCAGTGATACAGTTGAACCAAATAATGCAGTTTTAATACTCTGAGGCTCAGCTACAGAAGTAAATCTGCAGTCCTCTTATCTCTTCTGGGTCTTAGGAAGTCATTGTATAGTGCTTTTTCTTGAACCCAAAGAGCTCTTGCGTATGCATCTTATACAGTCTTACACCTTGAGCAAAGTGAGAGTAAAATGTTGCTAGCTTTGGGAGCATTGGTGTCCTCTGTAATGGCATCAATGATTTAAACAAGGAAGATTTGACATAGAGGCACATAAAGGATACAGCACGACTTACACACTGGTGACTTACGCAATCTTAGGATTGTAAACTACTGCATTAAGGACTCTGGCTATACAATACCTAGAATTATGAAGTTCAAACAGGGCTGAGTGCTCTAAGAGCAGTAAGACATGATTCTTTGAACAGGTAGCCTGCAAAGGTGATAATATTTCAGAGGATATTTGTGGTTTGTGTATTTGTATCCCAGGTGTATGGATCTGTGCCAGCATGTTGACAAACTATCTGAACTCCAGTTATATAGAAATAGCTTCTCCTTCTCTAATATTTTCCACCCACAAATCTCAAAACATTCTGAGTAGTGCTTTATAACACTGTTGCTTTATAGGGAAATACTCAGGTGCTAAGCCTGCAGGGACCTCTCAAGTCACTGAGTTCAGTTAATTCTCTCACAGACAACCCCATCATGTATTCCCTTTCATAAGCATCCACCCCAGTTGGATGGTTGTTACAGAACTTCACTGCTCTGATAGCTAGAAATCTTCTTACATTTTCAAACTTAAATATAGTCATATACAGATTGTATCCATTTGTTCTTGTGCCAATACCTGTACTTTAATTTTAAGTAATTCTTTTTTCTTCTCTGACCTTTTCCACCCTGATGTGTTTACCAGAAATCAGATTCTTTCTCAGCTTTGTGTCATGTTGGGTCAAGCAAGCCAAGGTCTTTTAGTTTTAACTCTTCAGATGATTCTCCATTCCTTCCATGATCTTCACATTCTTTCTCTGTACCTGTTCCAGTCTCAATTTACCTTTTGTGACCACAGGTGAACAGAAAAATACACTGCTATCAGCAATGTCTCACACTAATTCTGATTTCTGTTGTAAATCAGAGCCCGCAGCATATTTGAGACTTACATTATTGTTATTAAGTACAGTTGTTTTACTAACTAGTAGCTCCGTCTCATTCCGTAAGACCAGCCTGATGTGATGCAGAAGCAGGGGAACAACAACGGGGAACTGGAGCTGGTACTGAAGAGTTTCACAGGCTCCTGAACACAATTCCCCTGACTACACTGTTAGGAAATAGAAGGAGTCTTGTTTACATGAAGAACAAGCTGAGTGATAATAGGACAGAATCAAAATACCAAGAAGGCAATGGAACTATTCTAAATATAATGGTTTTAAATGTTTGCTATTACTGTACAGAACATCTGGCCTTTAAAGCAATTACTTCAGTAAGTTGCACATCATCAATCTCTCAGAAAGATGAGTGTGAGTCTAGAGAATGTTTAATTCATGGTCTGAAAGAATCTTCTCATTGTATTTATCTCTCAGGCTCCAAATCCTATCAAATAGCTGTCCGGGATATGAAGCTGTTTTTCCCAGAAGGGCTGTGCTGCGCCGAGTGTCAGACACTAGAGGAGGAAGAGGTAGGATTCTGCCCTTTCCTGAGAAGTATCCTGCTGTGTCAGAGCAATGGCTTTGGCCCTGCTATCCCATGACTTCTTTCCTATTATGCTTTAGATAATGCTTTTTTTGCTGTCTTTCACCAGCTGACAAGTTTTCCTTCTCCTGAGGATGTTCCTACCACAATGTGCTAACCTTGTGTTGACCCAGACAGTCTCAGTGGAAAAGTGCTTTTTCAGATTTGTTTGTTCAGTAACCTGTGCTATAAATTCAGGAGGGCTCAGGGCTCATTCTTTAGAAGCAAAGTTCCCAGATAGAGTCAACATCGCTTTGGAAGCAGGTCACGGAGAGGGATAGCAACATCATAGATGATTGCTGAGACACAGTTGGCCCAGAGGCTGTTTTTCTTAACCAGCTTTTCTCATGTAGTGTTCAGGAATGGAGATGAAGTGGGATGGCTGATAATGTAACTTGCTGGTTGCCGAATGTCTCCCACAGAGTCTGCGTACATCCACGCGCGCGTAGCGTGGAGCACTGCCCTCTTTGTGCGACAAGGGTGTTGTGCCCTGCCAGCAGACATACCGGTCCTCAGCAATGAAAAGGGTGGGCCTGTCTCGTGTAAGAGACATGCTATACAGTACGGGCAGTTTACAGAGCTGCTGGGTGCCCGCATCCTTCCCTGCCCACAGAGGCATAAAGACTCAGACTGTTGCCTCTCAGCTTGCATTGTAGGCAGTGCCGAGAAGCTTACCACCTGGCCCTTCACACTACGTAGCTGCTGGTCTCTGATTCAAACCACTGTAATTTGCCAATGGTTAAAATGAAACAATAAGTCTTTCCTGTTCAACTAGTTTTGTATGTCATTCCTACTCTGATCATTTTCTTCTCAAAACCAGAATTTGAAATGATTGGGTTATGCCCGACAAAGGGATGGAAATTTTTGAGCCTTGCTATGTCCATGTGGCACAGAGGTGACCCAGCTGAGTTAGCCCAAGGAGATTAGCTCTGGAACTAGAAGCAGCTGGCCATATCTGTAATATACTTCACTAATGTGGATGCCCTCCCTCTGCACCTCAGTCCAGAGCATCGTGACTGCACTGTGCTGGGACATGCTGATGTGCCAGTTCATTCAGAGACCGAAGGGAGCCGCTACACGCCAGTGTGGCACTGGATACAGTTGTCAGACACTCACAGTCCTTGAGTTTCTGGCCTTGAAAAGCTGGGAGCAGAGACCTTAGAAAGATGTCTGGATGTAGGACCTTTAAAAGGATGACAAGATGTTGTACTGAATTAAGCCTCGATAAAAAAAGAATGCATGCAAAATGTTCTTGTATCTCCAGACAAGCAGGTGTTTTCTAGGCTGGCAATTACAGAAGTACACAACATCAACAAAAGCTTCACAGCTTGCCTGAATCAATTCTTAAGAAGTGTTATCTCTTCTGATTAGGTAATGGTGTACACATGACTTGCCTCTCGCTCCCTCCCTTCCCTCCTGCAGATCTATAACCTGAAACGTGATCCCATAGTCAGTTTGGAAATCAACAAGCAGCGCAAGATCATAAAACGTGAAACAGGAGGGCAACTCGATTTATTGGGCTCTGAGCAACCATGCAGTCTTGGTAAGGAAATGCGTAACTCTTGTTATAGATTGAGACTGTTATTGATTAATTGGACAGCAAAACAAACCATCTGGTGGCAGCAAGATTTGGTATTGATGTCCCTTCAGAAGGGAGAGGCAACTCTGAGCTGCAAAGAACAGCTCCAGTGGAGTCCAGCCTTTTAACTGTTTACCTGCTAGGCCTTTCCACTGCCAGTGCTTTCATGGGTTTAAATATAGGTCTGTTCAGAAGCTCTGACCTTATCACCAACAGAAGAAAAAACACTGTCAACACAGCTAGTGTGAGCAACAGTGCACACTTCTCTGCTGGACTTTTACAACGTGTTTCAACACCAACTTGGCCATCGTGGTTTGCACGTCCATTCAAAGCCTGCCACAGGAGAGGCTGAGACACCGTAGTGATGGGCGATTGTGAGACGTTTTGTTCCGTGAGTAGATAAATAACAATTTATGCAGGGAGTGCCTTTGGCAGTGTGGACATATAACTCTCAGGAACTGGACTGAGATCTCATTCAATTCCCACTAGCTGCTGAACAGCTGCCAGCTCAAAATGACTTCCAGTTATTGCTGGTCTGACTTTCATTTGAAGTTGAAGCTTCAGCAAGCCTGTCAGTTCCTTCAGGTGCCTACAGTTTCTCTGGGCCTTTCCTGTTGATTTTACTTGATAGGCACGTATAAAACACAGGCTGTGATGCAGCACCATGTATGTCAGGAGATGTAACTAACACATGGGGATGCTTCCATGTTGGGATATTGTGGATTGATCCCAACCTTTACAAACAAGCAGTGACCAGGTAAAGCGTCCCTGTGGTGTTTACTGGGGAGCGGATGTGTTTGGAACCAGGTCATTGCCATTCCTGTAGCTTGAGTTCTGATGTGACTGGCAAGGAGGAGGGTGGGCAGCTGAGAAAATGTTCCTGCGCTACAGCTGATTGCTGCAGTTATTAATCCCAGCAGTAAAACCATGGGATTGATGTGGACTGGCAGACAAGTATGATAAAAATGCTACAGAATTACAGACCATCACCTCCCACCTTAAACCCTTATGGGTACAGGACTCTTGGGCATTGACCCCATACCAACAGGTGCAAGGAGGATGGTGGTAAGCCAAGGCCTTTGCCTTAATGACAGCATAGCTGGTTGGTAGGCACCACGTCACTTTTGTGTAGGAGGTCTCTGAAGGTGGATTTTTCCCAAGGTAACTATCAATGAATTCTTTCCAGCGTCTTATGCTGGCTTTGGGCTATGCCCTACACATGCTTCATGATTGTTACGAAAATCACAAATCCTCAGGCAAGCTCCTTTTCTTGTATTGCACACTAATACATCAGAGACTGACTGCATGAAGGTTTAAGACTTAACTGTTGCCTGGGGTGAGGGGTGAGGCCTATCTCGAAATGTTACTGATGTTCCCAAGCCACTGTACAAGTCCTGAAATAAGAGATTGGCAATTGTGTGTCTGTGCAACAGCAGATCTTTGAGATGACCAGGCTGTTCTGCATGTAGCTGTCTGACCTTCTCCTCTGGTTAGCTGCAGAGATGTGATCACATCATTGTGTTTCCTGTGGGGTATGTCAGCTCAAGCTGTGTTCAGAGCACAAAGCTGCAGTGAGAGGAGACTTGCAGGTGTTCCAACTCCAAAATATCCTTTGTTGCTATTGCCGACAGGCAGGGTATTTCCCCTGACAACTTACTGCATGGTGGGAAAGGACCAGGCTTGTAGCACAGGTCTGCTGTGACTGAAGCACTTGATTTTTAAAAGAGATTGCAGAAAATAAAAGAAAAGAAATAGCTTGTTGTGGCGAGGTCACAAATATTTTGTAGGCTTTGTACAGACCAGTGTTGGGAACAAATCTCAAAATATGTGCCCCTAATTTCCTGCTGCATGAGGATCTCTTTGCTTTGAAGATGCCTAAGCAGAGTAAAAAGGAAACCAGTGTACATCCCTGATGTGTTTGTGTCTCAGAAAATGTATTTCAAAAAGTTACTGTCCTGGAAAAGCAAGTACACGTGATCTCTGAACTGTCAAGCACAATGTAGTAAGTGCCTCCAGCAAGCCAGACACATCATTCATTTTATGGTCTCATCTTGAACACTAGAGGTAGCTCTTGCACACAAAGAAACCTCTCCTTTCAGCAAATAATTATCACAAAGCTGCTGCCTAATGGACAGACAGGTTTATCATGAGGAAAATATGAAATACATTAAGTCTTATGTATGCTGATCAGAATTACATTTTGGATTATAAAAGCAGCTGGATTAACAGATTTCTTTGCTTGGAAGAAATTAAATGGAATAGTGTCTGCTGTAGCAAACCAGCAGCTGTCCTTGTCTGACTCCTGAAATGGGGTCACTACTGCTGTCTTGTGATCTCCAGATACATACACGTAGGCATACAGCAGTTTGACAGTTCAGGGTGAGCGATCGCATCTGTGAACATCCCAAAGGATATGACAATGCCTGAGTGCCTCTGATCTTCCAGTTACTTGTCTGTGAAAGAATTACTTCGAGGACTAGCAGTTGAGGGGGGTAGATATAAAATAAACATCTGTTGTGTTTTGATCTTTTCCCGTCAGATCGGCCATTGCTTGATAACCTTTGCCAAACCACTTGCTTCGTATTGCCTGGGATAATCCTTCGGGGTTCAGAGCACCCACCTTATGTCGAACTGCTTGATCAGCTTATTGGCAAAGATTTCACAGTGACTGGAGTACGTCTCACTGTCCTGGATGCACCACAAGCTCACTGCATCTCTGAGACACTAAGCAGGGCAAAGTGCAGTGTTGCAGCAAAGGTATGAAACAGCTGGAGTTGTGCTTTGCTTCTTTCGTACAAAAGACGAACCTTTTAATGCCATGCTGTGCTAAGATATCCAGGCTAGCTCTGAGCAAACTTGTTTTGGTAGCAGTATTGGCACAGCACTGCATCTGAGCTCTAATACCACTGGTAAGTACCATGGGCGACGTGCCTTGCTAGCTAGTCCCTACCTTGCGTTCCTGTATCTCCGCTAGCTCACTGACACCTAACCTCGACATCGGTATGTGTGAACAGATCCTTAATGTGAATAGCACATCCCCGTTAAACATTTTATTCCGTTCACCTATCAGTGCACAGTTGCTGCTATTATGTATGTTCTGCTGCTGTATCCTGTCTTGTTTTTGCAGATAAATACATTTTCTATTTCCCTTTCTCTAATCGCACCCCATTAATCCTCTTCTACAATGCTAAATAACCCTTCCACTTTTTGGACTGTGCCCTGGAGTCCTGGGCAGAGATTTCATTTTGTTTCTCATTTAGTTGGTGCTGACAGCTCAAGCCGCACCAGCATGGGGTTTGAGCAAGTGCTCACGGGGCTTAAGCATGAGACGTGCTTCTGGGGTGAGCAGACACATTGCTTTACATCAGCAAAGTGTCTGGCCCAAGCTGTTTTTCTCGTTGCACTTGGTGTAGAAGCCCACCATTTCAGGAACCTTACTAGGGCAAAGCAGTAAGGTAGAATATGCAAGAAAGTGCTGTCAGGAGCACAGACTAAACAAGGGGGGGAACTACTTATACTGGAAGTAGCAATCAACAAAGGGCTGTCAGAGACACACAGCAGTCCCTCTGAAAAAATACAAGCATTTGTGCTTCCAACCTTTCCATTATAAGAGTCTTAGGAGCTATCTGTAATAAGAACAGGTAAGATCTTTTCAGGTTGTGATTTTTTTAAACTGACAGCATCCTTTTGAAGTACATCTGTACAGAATAGCAATTACATCTAGCATCCAATTAGTCTAAGCACTACTTTCTCCTCCTGCGGTTCCCCTGAGGATGCTCTCCCTCTGCATATGGGAACGTGCACAGCTCTCTAGGAAGGACAAAGCGAATCAGCATGTGGGAAGGAGAGCCATGGCAGCGGCACTGCTCTCCTGGCGATGGAAACACTTCCTCCTCTCAGAGAGTAATTGCTCTGGGCAGAGCTGGCATGTTTCCAGAAGGGTCTGGCACTGCTGAGCCAAAGGTGAACATTACAGCATTTGCTTTCCCTTGCCAGAAGGGAGATGGGCTCCTTCAAGTAATAAGTGTTTCTGCTACAGTATCTCAACATTTACCATTATCTCTGTATTCCTGCTTCCAGCAGACTTAGCGACTGAATAACACACCTAAGTAACCTGCTTATTTTCACTCTGAGAGAAGGAAACAGGAATAATGTTATGCCATAGAAGCAGGATAACTAACAGTTCAGGCATGATACTCTTTCGATTTGAAAGAGTCTGTTGCTTTGTGACTTCCATCTCCTTATACAGCACACAAGCAGTTACCTGTGCTGTCAGCAGTTCATCAGTGAGGCTTACAGACTTATTTAAGTGGATAGCAAAACCAAAGCTCTGTTCTTCCCTCTCTTGTAGTGTTCCCTCTTAATGGATGGTTTGTGTCTGGTGCTGGCAGCGCAGCGAGACAATGCGGTCATTTGCTTCGACTCCCTGCTGGACAGGTAAGTGAGGACAATATCGTTTTAACAGCGCTGTCGCAACCCCCTGCTAGAGAGCTTGTGATCTGAAGGAGGGCAGCTGACTCTCTTCTCTGTAATTCACTTCCAGTTCAGACTCCATGAGGTCAGGTGCCACTCAAAGGCAACCCATTCTTCCTCAGTTATGTTGTTGTTAATGGGTCAATACCTCAGAGTGTTCCCCAGTTTCAAAGTCGTGTCCCCTATACTCAGGACCTTAAATACTGAGTTGTCTTGTTTGTTAAGGACTTGGAGTGGCTGTGAGGCTTGGTGGCGTGGTTCCGCAAATACAGGGAATTCTCTGAAATAAGGGCTCGCATTGGGAATAGACCTGCTGAATCAATAAAATTCCTAGGAGAAATATCTTACCAGATTCTATGTTTGCTATGAAAAAAAATACTTTAACGCCAGAGAGCAAAATTAGCCTTTTAAGTAAATCAGCATAAATGTGAGGATGTATAAGCCTGGTAAAACAAACAGAACCCCTCTACAGGGACTGGTTAGTGAAATAGAATGATTATCAGGCCAGTTAACCCACTGTTTCCCAGAGGGAAGGTTTCCTTGCACAGGGGTTGGTATTTGGCAATGCGATGTGTAATTCATGCACATGGTTTCCTCTGGGAAAGGAAGCCAAGAGAATCTTTTTTTCTGACACTTTCAGTGTAGAGCAGTCCAGCAGCCACACCGATAAGACTGTCGTGACTTTGGCTGTACCATCTGGAGGATTTCCAGATAACACTGTCAATGGGACAGGAATAAGGAATTCAAGGATGCTGGAGTTTACAAGCATCAAGGGGATCAAATCTGAACATCCAAGTTGGTAGACGCCTTGGAGTTCTCGTACTTTGATGAAATGTTAGGGTGCTCAGTCACAAGGCCACAACTGGGGAGAATAGTTGGAAAAAATCTCATCAGTAACTTTTCATAAATGTTTTTAAGCTAATGGCAAAATTTAGACGTTGCTCCCATTCATTTAAAATCACATCCTTGGCACCCACATCCCAAACCTTTCACCCTGCAAGTTACAGCGCTAAGGGGAAGCAAAGAGCAAGTTACCCAAGACCTTTTTAGTGAGTTTTCTCCCACTCTTTCCTTGATTTACAGGAAAAAAGTGAGGTGTTGGGAACCCCAGAGATCACTGCTGAAGGTAGTTCTGGGAGAGTGGCTGTCAGCAGAGCTGGCAGCCAATACAAGATCCCCCACCTCTTTATTTTCCCCAGGCTTTTGCTCATCAGTCATGGGTGCTGCATAACAAGATCAGCTGCAATCCAGTGCTTCCCTCTTCTGTATGCTTAAATTGATATATTTTAAGATTGCTAGTCTCAAGGCAGCACCCCCAGAGCAAACCTTGCAGTGGCTTCTCACTGCCATTCACATTGAGCCGAGGGGCTGAGAGGGCAGCAGGGAAGAATAGGTGCCAGTCTCAGCTGCGTCTTTCACCCCTCATCCTGGGCTGTGCCAGCATGGCTGGCTGTGCAAAGGATAAACTTCCTTGCCAAACTGCAAAATACGTGTGCATAAATTATGGCCGTTAGGAGGCACTCCCAAATGGCAGGATCCACTCTGCCTCTTACCCCAGTGCCGGAACTAGTGATCGTGCAGCCATTTAAAACCAGCTGTACAAAAAAATATTTGCCTTCATGATCGATGATGCTTGTGGAAGGGAAGGGCAGCAAGGTGTGCCCAAGGATGGGGAGGAGGGGAGGCAGCGATCCTTGGGTAGGTCAACTTTAGCCAACAGTAAACTTATACCCTTATTGTACCATAAGCCATCCTACTGTTTAAAATCAACTTGGCAAGTACCTTTGAAAACCCAGCCTGACTTAACTAGTGTCTCATAAGGACACTTCATGCTAAGACATCTTCATTGCTTAGTTTATAAACATTTCAAAATAACATCTGAGGTTAATTACACTTATGACTCCATCAGCAGGAGCCACGTGGCCTTTCTTGTACTGAGTAAATCACCGTATATTTATTTCACTCTTACTGCCGCGGCCCAGGATTCCTGCACAGGTTCTGGCCTGCATTTCAGCTGCATTGCTGAAGCACCACGGTGTAAGAGATTATTTTACAGCCCTGGGAGTTGATTCACAGCTGAGCCACATTACTTAGGCTTTGTGCCACAGGGAGAAACGTTGCCATCTGTGTGGAAGCCTGGGATATGATGCCAGAGATGGGCTGCGATAAGAAGGAGGAATCAGGTGTTGAGAGGAACAATGCGGGCTTTGCTAGTATAACTGCTCGTGGTTCAGAGCCTATTAAAGCTTTCCTAAGCCAGCTCTAGCAGTGGCACATCAAGGAGAGACATTCAATCCCTGGAGGATGTGCTGTGCAGGGCAGTTGCCTTAAAGACAGACACAGACCCTCATAACTGAGTAGTGATTATTGCTCAGCAGCAGCAGTGCCCACTCTGTCCATTCTCTGGACATCTACAAAGGCATTATTTCTGCACCAAAGGGCAGGGAGAACAGAGAAGGGGACAAAATTTATGCAGGTGGGGGCACAAAAGCAGCCTGTGAGCTTGATTGACTGCAAAGAGTGGAGCCAAAGTAGGAATCTGGGAGGGTGCCAAGCGCAACTCACAGGGCAGAGTGAAGTAAGTGTTTGGAAGAGGTGAGGGGAAGCTGAAGCACAGCCTAAGAGCAGTGGGGACCCGGGGGAGAATCCAGAGAAGGAAGTGACACAATCCTATCCGCAGACAAGGAAAAATGATGTGAGACTTACCTTTCTTGTTCTGTCAGCATCCGGTTGCCTGGATCTCCAGTATAAAGCATTTGAATTTTCCCTGTCATAACTTGTTTTTACAGCCAGATTTCCTGGCTGCAGGGTGGCAGAGGGAAGAATTTACAAGTAGATTCAAAGCAACTCCTGGAAGAAAGGCATGCTCTGCTTTTTATGCACGACAAACTAGATTTAGCTACCTTAATAGGTGATACTGATTTAATAGTGATTACTCCTCTGTGGTTGTTTCAGCTTTTAAAAAGTACTTTCAGATGCTCATAAGGTTGTTAGGACCTAACTATATTGTGCACGGTCTTTAGGAACTCGCCTAATTAACGTTGTACTGAACTCGGTAAGCAGTGTTTGACTAAAGCATGCCACTAACCTAGCTGCACCGGAAGAAAATCGGGGTGTAGACTAGGCCTTATGCCTTCCTGGTTTTAGGCAATGTAATGCAATCAGAACAAAAGTCAAGTGTTAAGGAACTTAGCTGGATGTTATTTTCTCTGATGAAACATTCTTACCAAGTGTTAATTGCTGTTAGCAGGGAGTGATGTTATCCCTGTAGGAAGCTCATCTCTGGGAGCTTTGGAGGGAAAGGAGGGGTAGAAATTAAAAAAATGAACACATGAGATGTAAAATCTTGGAGCTGTTGAAAACCACTGAAGGGAAAACTGTTGCCAAGCACAATACCTGGATATGGGGGCAGGGAGCAGGGAGTGATTTCCAAAGCCTCTGGAGAATTTTTAAGACTAAGACTCTGAGCATAGAGTTAGTTTAAAAGGCAATTTTGAAATTTGTATCTTGCCTTTGAATTTCTCATGAATATGTTTTGTGGTCAACTCATGAAACAGACCCTGCTGCTGAAGGCAGCTTAGAAAGCCCTGGGTTTTGGGGAAAACACACACATTATCTTTGTTGAAAAAAAGACCCCTGCACAGAGCTAACTATCTACATTTATGTGTATTTCCCACTGCTCCAGAGACCCCATTATGCAACAGGTCATTACTGTTTGTTGAAGTCTTGTATTTTAAGAGTCCAAATCCATTTATACAAAGCTTTGTAAAACCCAGGATTTATCTGTGTAAAGAAGTTCAGTAACAGATGCACATGGCCAGAGCTGCTGGCACAGAACATAGTCCTCCTCAAAGCTAGGTCATCGGCAGTCTCTGACAGCTTAGATGGCAAAGTGACACTGGCTTCCGTTTTTCTTTACCCGCAGTGTCTGTTGGCAGAAGCAGTCAGTCCTGGACACTGCGCAGCATCTCCTTTATCCCCAAAATGAGAAACAGGCAAGTAGAGAAGTTTATGGTACATATATGTGTCCTTTGTGCCCTGTGATGAATGAAACTCGTCGAAATTGTTTGAATTTTGGAAGAAAATTTCAACTTGTATGAGACAGAGGTGATGCCTCATGACAGCCCCAAGCCTGGGCTTATGCTGAGAGCCCAGCACATGGTGGAAGGTGGGACCAAAACCTGTCAAACTGTCTTCCACATTACAGCAGTGGCACTACTTTGAATCAAAATATTTTGAGACTTTGATAAAGATTCAATATTTCCTATAGATATCAGTTACTTTTTATGAAGTATCAACACTTAGTAAGATATCTGTGATACTTGTCAAAAATAAGTGACAGGAAATGTTCATTCAGCCCTACTGCCAAGCTGGCACGTGTCCTATACTTTGGAAGTTATGTTTCAGAGGCCCAAGTCCAAATGGAAGATGAGAAATTAAGCCATTAGCCATTCCAGGGATGGGCTAGCTGAATATTTTCTCAGTAGCTGATGCCAAGAAAGGAAACGCTAAGCTCCAGGTTTTTAAAGACACGTGGGCATCTAATGGGAATAAACTGCACAAACACTTTTAAAACTCTGGCGGTAATCATCAAAATTTAGTAGAAAACAAACAAGAGATTTGGATATAGGAGGCAGTGCCTGAAGAGTTAGAACTAGGAGGTGTAAAAGAATTGGGGAGAATGAGAAACAGTAGCAAGTGGACAAGCCTCTCCTGTGGATCCCTTTTGCTTCCCAAGAAAACCCAGCAGGAGAGTGAGATGTGTTTGTAACCTCATATAACATATCAGAGCTGCTGCCTGCAGTACCAGGGCTCTGAGGATTCAACCTTAAAAGACACAGAGCCCTCTCTGAAGTCTGTGTTCCTGCTTTTAACACAGGCAAAACTACCCCAAACTTCCCAAAAGTCGTACAGCTGCTGTTTTCAGCAGCTTTCCCAAAGGCGCAGTAAAATTCTCCCCGGGCGTAGCTGGGGTTGTACGCGCTGCAGTGCCTGGGAAGGTCTGCCTGCAAGGCTGTCATAGCACAGCGCTTACTGCTGCCAGGGTGCCAGGCTGTTGCCAAGTAATGTGACAGGGCAGCAAGTCCAGGCTCCCTTCTGATTTGCTTTGAAAAGGACATTACATATCTCTGGCTGACATAAAATCCCTTCTGCTTCACGGCTATGGGGAATCAGCCTATCAGACAGAGGCTTATGGTACTTTCTGTGATAGATAAGAGAAAAAGCAAACATGCTCAGCCCTCCTCCCTCCTTCTGGCAGCCTGGGCCACTGAATCAAATTCCTCTGGCGCTGGTGGAAGCAGGGGCTACCCACAGCAGTTCAGAGTTTAGACCATGAGTCTAGTCCTGGGACAGTGGTGGGTGCAGCACTTCTCATTGCGGGTTACAAGAAGCACAGCAGCAAGTAATGTTTATTTTCAAATGGGCCTTTTGCTCCAAAATTCAGGGTAGGTTTAGAAATCACAGAGCAAGATCTGAGGAGCAAGCTCACCAGGGAATGATTGTACCTCAAAGGATGTCCCTAGAAACGATGTTTGATCCTCTGATCTTGCTAATGAGTTTATGAAAGGTCAGCCAGACTTTCCAGGTCAAAGCTAATGAGAAACAACATGATAGCAGGCAAAGTTCAGGAGGGTTAAATGAACATGGATTTCAAATCCTCATGGTCTGAGCAGAGCTGCAGGGTTTACTGGTGGAGTAAAGCCATGGAAGTGAAAAGGAATTTCATACTTGCTCCCTGTGTGATTTGGGACTAGGCAATAGGATGAGAAATCAGCTTTCCAAATGTGGACTATTTCAGTGCTGACATCTGTGTCTGGGCTGGTTGTCTTGCCTCCTCCTGCAGTTGCTGAGAGAAGCAAGCATTTCTATAGCACTTTTCACCTGCCCTATATGAAACATCTGCCTTAGGAGCAGATGAATTCATGCTTTGGAAATTCCTTTTTCTCAGGCAGTGACCCTGCAGATGCCTGCTCCCCATGCAGGCTTCTCTTGGGCGCACACATTGCAGCTCACGTCTGGAAGTGATAGAGCCACATTTTGTTGGTGCCACCCTTAGGGGCTGTTGAACTTCCAGAGGGCCTCTGTGAGGTGGTCCGAGGTGTCCCTGCAGCTGGTCCATACCCAGGCTGGAACCTCCCCAGCGATAAGAGAGCTGTCAGGGAGTGCTGGGCTCAGCTTCACGACTGGGATGTCCTGTGGCTGAACAGTTTCTCCTCACATGCAGCCCTGCACCGTGGCTGGGATGAGGTCGTGAGGCTGGGGTGGCCGTCCCTCAGTGACGGTGCAGTACGTCATTGACCTGCCACCATTAGCGGGTCAGCGCAGGGAGACGGCACGGTCTCTGCACAGCTGTTCCTCCGTAAGAGCCCACGGATGTGCAGTTGAACTTCCACCGGCGGGCAGGGCTAATCCCTCCACTCTGCTTGGAGTCTTGAAGCTGTTGCCAGCAGCCACAACGGCTGCTCCAGCATCTCCCTCCCTGCAGAGATAGATGAAACCTTGGGACTGGAG
Source organism: Pelecanoides urinatrix (assembly GCA_013400755.1). Taxonomy (NCBI): domain Eukaryota; kingdom Metazoa; phylum Chordata; class Aves; order Procellariiformes; family Procellariidae; genus Pelecanoides; species Pelecanoides urinatrix. The sequence continues at coordinate 99,252 of VZTQ01000779.1, read as the reverse complement.
CAGAGCGACACAGGGAAAACACATCCCAGCCGCTCTTGGCATGATCCTTAGCCCCTCAGCAGCAGGCAGAAGGGCTGGAGTCCTATCAAAGAGACTTAAAAACCTATGAGGAGAAGCAGAGTGCTGGCAGGAGGAGGGCCCCAAGGGCTGTGTGGGGTAGACTGTCAGCACAGCATGTATAATGCTTTAGAGGAACATGGTGTTCGCTAGCACAGTCAGAATTGCAGACGTCCTGAAGCCCTTGGCGCTAAGCTGGCCTCCCCATCTCTGAAGCAGCCGTCATGCACAGGCATGAGGTTTGGGAAGGAGAGGCAGAGCAGCCGGGGGAGGGAGGGAGGGAGTTAGATTTCCCTCTTGGGACTTTGCGTGTTGTTGGTTTTCTTCAGTTCCTTGAAAATGTGAATCTTGAGAACAGCCAAACGATGGTTACAACTAGCAGACATTTATCTGCTGTGGGACACTCATAGCCACCTCTGTGCTGGGATTAATTCAACCTGGTAAACATGCTCACTATGCTGCCTGCCTGCAGCATGCACGACAAACCTACCTCTGAAAAGAAGTTTCTTTGCGATGCAGAGAAATCACAGCTCTCCCCCATCCCCATCCTTCTTTTCTCTGCAGGCCGAAGAGCTGCTCTGTTGCCTTTTTGACTCCCTGACGTCTGAGAGCATCCACCAAATTGAATCCCGGGATTGCTAACCAAGATGGTCAAGGCCCCCAAGCAGCCCACGGGTGGATGCCACTGCGGGTATCTGTGCAGATGGACACACAGGGGACTCCCAGCCTCTAAGAGCACTGATATTTGTTTGTCATTAAAACATAAAGTCTGAAGTATGGTATTAGCATCAGTAAGATAAATGAGAGTGGTGGGAGGAAGGATCAGTGCCCAAGAACAAACTTTTCTGAACCGTAGCTGTGGTTTCTAGTGGAATGCATTCAGAGACAATCTGCTTGCGTTCATGGAGCAAGGTTTGGAGCACTCCTCTGGCTGGGAAAAACTCAAAGTAAAGTAAATAGGGGCAGGGGTTTGCTGCTGTCTTTCTCTCAGGTGCCTGGGGCCTCTGTTTTTCCCAGGCCCCAAAGACATTATGGAAAAACTCCATTTTCTTCTGCTGCTATGTTCTTTGAACCAAAGACAAATCCACAGTAAATAGAATGGAAATAGTCTGAGGGAAGGTTGGATCCCTGGAGACTTCAATACACCAGGTAGAGCCGTTGAATAAGATTAAAAGCTGGACAGCTTAATGCTTACTTGCCTCTGCTCCAGCAGCCTGTTACCACTGTCTCTGCCCAGCCCCAGCTCACTGCCCTCCCATGGGCACCCAACCTGCCTCTTCCTCCTTCTGGTGCAATTCCTCCTTGGCTGAGTCCTTTCTATGAGCTGTCTGGCAAGTAAGCTGGCGTTAACGCCACGGTCCTCAGTCTTCCTGGCACCCACTGGGCAAATTCAGCTCCTTTGGTGAAGACTCCCCTCAGCCCAGGAGACCTTATGTTCCTGTCTGCCCTGCTGAGGCAAAGACTTAGACATGCGCGTGCATCCAGTTCCAGATATCACAGATGTGGCAAGAACAGTCTCTGTGCATTCTCCAAGTGGTATTAAGGCAGCTGGCTGGCCAGCCCTCCCCTGGGTGCTGCTGGCAGGGTGAACCCCTTCTCAGCACAGCCTTTCTGTGCGTGAGAGCCTGGTATGAGTCCTTCTCCTCCCCAGCCATTAGCTCACAGACTGTGAGAATTCAACACCTCTCAGATCTCTGTCTCCTTTCAGACTATGCTGAAGATGTCCATTAAGTCCAAAAGCTGTTAAAGGTCTGGCCCTGCAAGCTCTGCTTTCTCAGCTGGTAATAGTCCTGCCTCGATCTCTCCCCTTCTCTAAGCTACCTTGAAACAGCAAAAAGAGATTGTCACGGTCAGCTGGGTGAACAGGGGACACGGACTGGGGACCTGCCCTGACCTCGCACAGCAGTTCGGTGTCAGAACTTGGAAGTACCCTCCAAATCTCTGCACCCCAGCACCGTTCTGCCTGGACAGGCTGTTTGGGCTTTATGGTGGGACCGAACATCTCCTGAAGAGAAGCTCCAGAAACACGTGCCCGTGAGGGAAGCAGGCAGCTGCCCCGCTCCCCGGGGAGGATGGGGTCCTGGGAGTCAGCGTGATGGAAAAGCCTGCTCGGCTCCTGCAGCTAAGTAGGCCATTTCCTGCACTCCAGGCGCATTTCTGTCATGCTTGTAAGTCATGTACAGCTTTGAAACAAATGAAAATCAAAAGGATCCACCCCCAGCACTCGGGGAATTTGATCTGAAAAAAGAAGCATGTTGGAATAAAACGCAGCCAGATAGCAGCTGAAACACAAGGCCTGCAGAGCTACGTGCAAGAAAGGGGCACGCGGGGCCAGCAGCAGCCCTGCGTCCAGCCAGCGTAGTGGCACGCGGGCTACCAGTGCCGTGTCCCACTCTCCTGGGCCCTTGAATGTGTGAAAAATGGGATCGCACGGAGCTGGACATCAGGAGGTGATGCTCTGGTGACTGGCAGCAGTCAGCCTGCGGAGGTGACATCCCGTTCGGACACCCCTGGCCCGGTCTGTGCTTGCCAGCAGACAGGAGCTCTCCCTATAGATCAGCAGGAGTCGAGACTACGACTCTTAATTCACCATGTAATGCACCAGGGCCCGGCACAAAAGGCACCCCGTACCACATCTCCTGCCAGACAGGCCCACTGCTGAGGCTTGTTCTTTGTGAGCCTCCATTCACCAACACGCAAAGTCCTGTGCCTCAGTTTCCCATGCATGAAATAGAGGTAACAGTTCTGCCACGTCCCCCAGGCGCACCAGCAACATCATAAAAATGGGGCAGCACCCAGGTATTTTTGAGCGAGAGGCTGCTTCAGTGTCTTTGATTCCTATTTTAAAGCCCAGCTAATTAGTCTCGGCGTAATAAACTAGCACGCCCTGCACTGAGCAGGGGAAAGAATCATCCTCTGATATTTCCAAAATGCCAGGTTTCTATAAATAACCTTGCCAGCCTTTCCTCCCAGAGCACCCCACTCCTCTCCGGAGAGCTGACAACCAGGAGCACCACGGACCCTGCAGAAATCAATCCTGTCACCCCGGTGCCAGCTCCAGCTCTGTCAAAGGGAGCTGCAGCTCACACACTGTTTTTCCCTGCAAACTGCCACAAGGCAGCCAGGATTAGCTAATCAGAGCTGAGGAGCAAATTAATGATCGCTAGAACTAGGAGAAAGGCAGATTTGATCGGAGATTGCCAGCTTTGCAGCTGGCTCCTACTTGCAAACAATTCATTTAGATTATGAAAGCAAGAAATTGAGTATAAAACCCCCTGGATTGTTTGCTTCCTAGAGAAAGAAAAGAAAAGAAATGGAATTTAGATTAAAAATTATGCAGAATAGTATTAATTCCCCACCCTCCTTTTGCCTTCCCTCTTGCTGGAAAACCAGAGCTAATCAGAATTTAGCATTGTTCTGCTGCCAGTGTCAGAGCTGCCTCAATGGAGGAGAGATAAAATACAGTAGGTAGCGTTTTGTGTTAACTCCTTAGGGCCCTGCGATAAGAAAGATGGGAGCACAGTGCCCGGTGCCGATCTCCCATTTTCCCACTGTGCTCCAGCCCGATCATCGCCTCCCTTCAATAGGCAAGTGCCTTGGGGTGCAGAGCAGCTCCTCATCCTTGCAGGGCTCATTGCTGCACCCCGGCACCCTCCGGTGCGGGCACATGGGGTTTATTGACTGCGCGGAGAGCTCGGTAGCTCTCACATGAGCCCTTCGCTCCGCCTTACAGCAAACTGGTGTCCTGAGGGATGCAGAGGTGCTGGGTGCCCTTCCCTATCGCAGGCACAGGCAGTGGAGAGCTGCACTCACATCCCGGCTTTCTAGCTCTCCGTGTTCCCCTTGGTGCCAAGGACAGATTTAAGTAATTATCAATTAGGCATAGAAATCACTACCTGGCTGCCACCAGCAGCAGCGGGACACCGATATCAAGCCAGATGAGCGGAGGAGGGCTGTAACGGTTCCCTTATCAGCACTAAGCAATGTGACCCTGCGATTCACAGGTGGAGGAGCTCAACTGGAGCCGCGCTCCCGCTCCGCTCCGCAGGGGAGCTGCAAGAGCAGCTCATCCCTGGTTGTGCCTTTCTCCAGGCACCCCGGGGTCAGGGTCGGCATCCCGCCGCTGCTGGGAGCGGTGGGTGACGTCTCTCTGCTGACCCTCCTTCAGCCACCAGACTCTGCAGCTGCTCACAGGTTTTGCAATCTGACCAAACTGACTCTTCCACCTCCCCCCCCGCCCCCAATTAAAATGACAAGGAAAACCCCAAAATAAAACTGATCTCCTCAGAGCAAAACTTGTGGGTATTTCACTTGGATGTCCCCCATCAACCTTACTTCTGCTGTATTAAGCAGATTTGAAAACATGCAACACCTGGAATTGAAACAACACCCTAACATCAACGTGTGGATTTGATTTGGGCCAGTTCTTTTTTTTTTTTCTTAACATTTACCTTCACTCAAAAAAATTGTTTCTGCTCCAGCCCTATGCACGTGAGCCCTGCTGCGCACCGGGGGTGTCTCACATCACCGTTCAGACCTGCCAGCCTGAAAATCGCTGCACAGCAAACAGGATTTACTGCCCTCCCCGTGAGCTGCACAGGCATGGCCTAGACATTGGGCGCTGGTTTTCATCTCCGGAGGCCCACGGCTGGCTCGGGAAGCAGGAGGAGCTGATGGACCTGCTGGAGCTGTCACCGGATCGGCCATCCTCACCGGGCTGGATGATCTTGTTCCGCACAGATCCCATGCTCACAAACATTTGCCTTGCTCTAGCTGGCATAGCCATAAGCACCTCTCTCTTGGCCAAGAGCCACCGCTGTTGGATGTCCAGGTGTCTCTGGATCTAGAGGGCTTGCTGGATCACCACACAAGACCTGGCTATGCCGGAGAGCTGAAATGCTTTTGGGCATTAGTGAGGGCAGCGGCCAGGATGCGGGTATGGCAGGGGTGGTGGCTGGTCCCCGCCAGGGAAAGCATGTGCCTCCCTGTCATCTTCCTGGGGTGGGATCAGGACCCGGGCTCTAGTCCCAGCTCTGTCCCATCGGGCGGGCAGTGGCCCCTCTCCGTTCCTTGATCTCCATCTTCCCGGGGCACCATCTCCCAGGCCTGTCGCAGCAGGAGCCGCTGATTAATTGGTACTTGGCAATTCCCCGTTGACAGGGGCTGGAGGAGGACAAAGGGCAGTTTGTCTGCAAGGCTGCAAGCTTTGATAAAGCGGGGCCAGGGATGACTCAGATGTGGGTGACTAAACTGGTTGGAACAGCGGATGGCTCAGGCAGAAACACCAGCCCGCTGGGCGAGGAGCTTTTTGAACTGCTCTAACTGGGTCATGCAGGAGACCGGCACCGGCAGCGCCTTGCGCGGGTTCACCTGGCCCTGGCGCGGCCGCGACCCGACGGCAGCACCGCCCTGAGCCCCAGAGACCGGGTGGGTTTGCTCCGTTAGAGCAGGGCAGGGGCTCTGCCCCGACAGCTTCACACGGTGCAGGGTTAAGCTGGGGGCTGCTGGTACTGCAAGTGCTCCTGGGGAGCTCAGCAGAGGGGCTGGTGGGTGGGTGGGTGGATGGGTCTGTCTGTCTGTCTCCATCCATCCATCCATCCATCCATTCATCCATCCATCCATCCCCACTCCCAGCGTGTAGAACCATCATACACCCAGCTCCTGCAGGAGAAGACCAGCTGGGTTCCTCCTACCCTTGGCTCTAAGGCCCATCACAGGCTGGGATTGGCCTGGGATGCAGGGACTTTGAGGTTCAACAAGGCCAAGTGCCGGGTCCTGCACTTGGGCCACAACAACCCCAGGCACCGCTCCAGGCTTGGGGAAGAGCGGCTGGAAAGTGCCCAGAGGAAAAGGACCTGGGGGTGCTGGTCGACAGCGGCTGAACACGAGCCGGCAGCGTGCCCAGGTGGCCAAGAAGGCCAACGGCATCCTGGCCTGTATCAGCACTGGTGTGGCCAGCAGGAGCAGGGAGGGGATCGTGCCCCTGTACTGGGCACTGGGGAGGCCGCACCTCGAATCCTGGGTTCAGTTTTGGGCCCCTCACGACAAGAAGGACATGGAGGGGCTGGAGCGTGTCCAGAGAAGGGCAACGGAGCTGGGGAAGGGCCTGGAGCACAAGTCTGATGGGGAGCGGCTGAGGGAACTGGGGGTGTTCAGCCTGGAGAAGAGGAGGCTGAGGGGAGACCTCATCGCGCTCTGCAACTGCCTGAAGGGAGGTTGGAGCGAGGGGGGGTCGGTCTCTTCTCCCAAGTAACAGCGATGGGACGAGAGGAAACGGCCTCAAGTTGTGCCAGGGGAGGTTTAGGTTGGACATTAGGAAAAAATTCTTTCCTGGACGAGTGGTCAGGCCTTGGCAGAGGCTGCCCAGGGCAGTGGTGGAGTCCCCATCCCTGGAGGGATTTAAAAGACGTGTAGATGAGGCGCTTGGGGACATGGTTTAGTGGGCATGGGGGGGTTGGGTTGACGGTTGGACTCGATGATCTTAGAGGTCTCTTCCAACCTTAGTGATTCTGTGATTCTGTGATTCTATGACTCCTGGCCAATCCCCCGCTGCCCTGCTGTCTCCGGCCAATCCCAGATTTCCCTGCTCCTGCCCTGGCCAATCACATGCAGCTGCTGCTGCCAGGAAGGGTATATAAACCCTCAGGGTGGGCCAGGGGCTTGTGCTGGTGCGGCTCTGCTGGGCTCTGGGGTTGTGTCCTGCCTCTGCCTTGGGGCTGTGCCTGGCTGCCCTGCCAGGTGAGTGGATGGGGCTGGGGGTTACCTCCTCTACTGACCCCCTGGAGTCCTCCTACTTGAAGACCTGTGTGATGTTTGCCATTTTCCAGCCATCAGGAACCTTCTGAGGTCTTTGTGAGCTTTCAAAGATGATTTTGAAGATGAAGCCTCTTGTCTCCAGCAAGATCACCAAGTTGCCACAGCTGATCAGGATCCTCAGGTGGCTCCAATGGATCTGCTTGTGACCAGTTTGCCCAAGACCTTGCCCTGCTGTGGGTGATGCTCCGTGTTTGGTGACTGTGGACTGAAGCTGTGCACTGCGGCAGACCCTGTTATGCTGCTAGTGCTGGTCTAACAGAGATCTCAATGCTGCCGTGTCCTGGCTGCCCTGTCTGGTGCTGAACTCTGGGAGACTTCTTCAGCTGACTTAGAGAGGGAAGGGGGGAGCAGGGCAGGGCAGAATGGCTGTCCCTGCCCTCCTCTGCCTCAGCTGAATGTTAGCCCCCAGCTGGCAGCCACTGCCTGGGGCCTTGGAGAATGAATTTAGCTCGTGCTACACAGCTGTGGGCCCTCACGTGACTGTGAAGCTCTTGCTGCATTTCTGTGTGCTGAGCAGTGACTTTGGGTGTGGGACTCATCCTTTCCAGCGCTCTGGCAGAAGATCCTGAGCTGTTTGTGGCTGTGCACCGAGATGCTGATACCCTCTCTAAGCAGAGTGGCCAGTGAATGTCTGCCTGAGAGCCGCTGTGCAGACCTGCAGGTCTGGGCTGCAGTGGACTGGGCTTACTCCATGGTGGAGCAGAGGGGGCTTTGCCATGAACAAGCTGTTCCCAAGAATGGCTGTGGGTTGTCTCCAGTTGAAAGCTGGGTAATGACTCGGAGCTGGATACTTCATGCTGTAAGACTAATGTGACTGTTGTGCTCGTTCCAGTCTCTGACCCCATGTCTGTCCTTCCACGAGATCCAGCCTCCCTCGGGAAGGCTGGAAGCCAGCCAGCCAAGATGACGTTCAGCTCCTGACCCTGCAAGCAGACAGAGAATCCTGGTCTGCTTCAGCCAGCTAGAGCTGATGCCAACTGAAGTGCCCCTGGGTCCTGCAGAGCTGCTCCTCACCCCCGAAAGGAGATATCCAAACATGTGGACCTGAACATAATGAATGGTGATGCTATGAAGCAAATTAAAGACCACCAAGAAGCTCCTGACCACTAAACTACCACTGTCTTCTGGATATCTGCTGCTGAACGTCTCAAATAACCATAGGCTGTATTCTGATGCCCAGCCTCCAGAGTCTCGCAGCCAACATGTCTGGCAGCCTCCAAATATTGAAGTCCCCTTGGACTTGAAGCCAAGAAAGTGTCCCAGGCTTCTTGTGGGTCAGCCAGCCAGTCCTGCCACGTACCAGTTGTCCTGGCCAGCCTCAGCAAGCAATATCCGTGAGGGCAGATGTGACTGAGGAGCTCTGCAGAGCAGGACACCGTGGTGCCCCGTCCGGTGGTGAACTTAGACCTTGGTCCTTGGGACGGGGTCCTTGCAGTGCTCCTCAAACCAGGCCGGGGAAGGGTCTGTCCCTCGAGTGACTGCAGATGTGTCACAAGCTGGAGCGAGTCCAGCAGAGGCTGAGGGAGCTGGGCCTTCTTCAGGCTGGGGAAGAGGAGGTTGAGGGGGGCAGATCTAAATCGCTGTCTGGAATCCAATGCCGGGAGCAGAGAAGTTGGGGGGGTGCAAAGCAGAGGGATGAGGCAGGGGAGGTGCTGGTGGGCACAAGGAAAAGCTCTTCAGGAGGAGGGTGATGCAGCCCTAGGGGAGGGACCTGAGCCCGGCTTCGGTGTTTGCCCTGCTCCGAGCAGTGTCCTGTTCCCCTCCAGCCCCTGCTGCCTGGCCAGGACGGGTGGTTGTGCTTCAGGTGGGATGCGGCTGTCCCTTGTAAACTGGCCTTGCTTTGTCGTGGGGTCCTGACCCAGCTCCAGCCCCAGGGGCACGAGGATGACCCAAATTCCTCTGCCTGCCTTCGTGCCAGTGCGGTGGGGGGAGCAATGCTTGTAAACGAAACCCTCTCTAAAGCGGCTGGAGGGACGAGGCAGACCTCCTGTCTCTTCTGCAACCTTTTCTCCTAAAGCTTCTTTCCAGTGTGGCGTCTTCAGGGCTACAGGGTGATTAACATCCATTTTAAGCATGTTCCAGACATGTTGTGGATTCCTTTAACCCTGAGGTGTTACAGATGGCTTACAAGTTGGGCTCCATGAGCGGTTGTATTCACTGTTTATTAAAGCTTCTATTAATCTTGTATTAATGCCTTTCAAATGGGACCTTTCTGGAGGTGTAGCAGCCTCTGAGGTGAGGAGCTTAGTTTCTCCCCAGCCCAGGGCTACCGATGTCAGCGAGGGTTTAGCTCAGGATCTTGTCGGGCTGAGAGCCGAGGTCTTGTGAGGCTGCTGAGAGCGAGAGCCGCCCGTCGTGATGCTCTAATTAGCAAGGGGTAACGCTGGGCCCAGAGAGCCCGGTGGCTCCGCTGCCTCGAAAGCTGGGGTGACTGGGGGAGCAGGGTCTGCGATCCAGGAGCCCACCACCCACCCTGTGCCCCCCAGGGAGGACCGGCGGGGTTTGGGGGACGCCGGGGGGATGCTGTGTTCTAGCAGAAGGATGCTCTGCCAGCCGGGACCCTGCCAAGCCAGAGCCGGCAGGAGCTGCCGCTCCGCAGCCGAGCGCTGGGAGGGACCTGCCTGCGGCGGTGCCAGCTGTGCCTCGGCGCCTTGCGGCACACGCTGGGCTGCGGAGGGGCTTTCAGTGGGCAGATCCTCACGTGAGAAGCAAAAAGCCTCTCCCGCTGCCGCCAGCCCTGTGGCTTTCAGAGGGATGTGAAGGAAGGTCTAAATCAGGGGGAGCGTGGACCAGGAGCCTGCCGTGGGCTTGGGGTGCTGCCCGTGGCACCCCGAGCTGGCGGCTGGGTCCGAGGGCAGGGGTGCTGCCTCTGCCCGTGCTGGCATCCTGAGCCCTGTCCGGGCGAGGCGGCGGTGGGGATGGCGGAGATCTCCCGTCCCTGCCGAGGCTGGGATGCTGCAGTTGTCATGGCAACGTGAGAGGCCTGCGGAGCTGCAGCCTGTAACCCAACTGCTCGGGTGGCGGGGGGGTGTGCAGGGCTGGGTGTGCTCCCCATCACCTCCCCTGGGCTCTGGCACCTCACTGTACCCCAAAATTGTGATCAAAAAGCTGACAAACCCACCCATTTTTCAGCAAAAAGACCCTGGTGAAAAACACTGCGTTTTCTACAGGGAGAAACACCTTTGGGTGGAAAAAATGTGTCCAAACCCGTTGCAGGGAGCACACAGCCAAGTGGGAGATGCCGGCAGCCTCCTGTGTTCCTCTGCCCAGCGCCGAAATCCTCCCGGCCAGCTGAGGCTGGAGCAAAGGCAGTCGGCACCCGGCAGGGTTTGGCCCGGCGCCATTCCCGGGGGGTGTCCGTGGGGCTGTTTCCACCGAGCAGCGACCTGCCCGGGAGATGGGCTGCGGAGGATGGGGGTGGAGGTGCAGCCAGCTCCGCTCTCCCTTTGTCTGAAGGTGGCTGGATCTGTCACACAAGGTCACCTCTCCCTTCTGCCACCGGCCCTGGCCCTGCTGAACCATCCCACGTGGCACGGGGCTGGATTTTTCCCCACCTCAGGACAGCTTTTGCTGCCTGACTCCGGCACCTTGTCCCTGCAGGGGCCCTCTCGGGCCGTCAGGCTTTGACTGACATCTGTCCGTCATCTCCCTGGCAGCTGGAAACGCAGACAGCGGAGGGGCCCTGCGGAAAGGACAGGCAGGGGACGAGCCCGAGCTGGGTCCCCTCCGCAGGCAGCTCTGCAGCCGCCGGGAAGGGCACCGGGATGCCCTGGTGCGTGCGGGAGCAGAGCCGCTCCCGGCAGCATCCCTGAGCAGCGGCTCGTGCTCTGGCTCGGCTGCGCCGCGGCCTCCAGCTCGTCCGACGTCGCTCGGGCGCTGGGTAGCACATGAGTCACATTTCCTTCCAACGCCCATCGCAGCTCGGTGCCGCCGCTATTTTTGGAAACTCTTGAAAGCGGATCAGCCTTAAGAAGCACATTTAATGAATACTCTCGCCACGCCGGGCTCGCGTTCCCCGCCGACGTCTCTGTGCGGCGGCTGGGGAAGCCGCTGGCGGCCCAGACCCTGCGCTCCCCTCCCGGCTCGGGATGCGTGGGACCGCCTGCGGTGGGCCTCATCCTGCACCCCTCCTGAATCATCGGGGAGCTGATGTGGCATCTTGGTGGCAAAATATTTCCTTTTAAAGGGCTTGTTTGGGGTTGGGGTTTTTTTTGGCAATGCCGGTTTGGCATTGATCATTTGTGCTCCAAACAAGTGGATCGTTCACAATTATTTTTACTCTCAACCTCCAGTATTTTAGCTGGGGTGCAGTGGCTCACTTAGCATCTCTGAGCAAAATTCAGCTCCAGAAATCGAGAGCTGGATGAAATTAGAGGCGGGCAGACTTTGCTGAGTATCACGGTCAGCACCTCCTGGCCTTCCCAGCTCGGGAAGGATCTGGTTTTATGGGACACCAGCAGGGCTGGACCTGCATCCAGCACCCGACCTGCATCCAGCACCCATCCTGCATCCAGCACCCATGCCGTTTTCACACCTGCCACCCTGTGCCTCTTCCCTCCGGCCTCGCGGCCGGCTCGAGGAGCTGTACGAATCTATGAGTTATTTTTCTTTCGGAGCCGTGCCTGCGCTGCTCATCCAGCGCTCGGAGACGGCCCGAGGTCGGCAGCCGTGGCACCGGGGCAGCCGCCTTCCCAGCCAAACCCGGGAGCAGACGTAGCGGGAACGCGGGTGGGCGATGGCTTTGCCAAGCTGCCGCTTTTGCCATATTTTTGGGGTCTGAAGGTTTCACCTGGAGACAAGCAGCCCCTGCCCTCCCGTGCTGACGGGCTCTCAGCATCCCCGACCTTGCTGGGATAAAATTAGCCATTTCACTTTGAATTAAAGACAGTTCAGCTGAAAGCAACCCAAGTGGTTCATTTCAAAGACGTCAAATGGCAGCGTTTCCTTTTTTGTCTGCGATCGAGGAGGGGAAGGTCCTTCCAGCCAGCGCCTGGTGACAATGACATTGATTTCCTAGACCTTGGCGTGGCCAAATCTGTATTTTTAGCTGGGGGATGGGGGAAAAAAAAAAAATGTGTGTCAAAGAAATGTTTTCCCTGCCCTGATGAGAAGGGAAAAGGAGATGGAAGCTTTCGCTGCTGAAGTCGGCAGCTGAACAGGGCTCGCTGCCGCTGCCCTGGTGCCCGCGGCGGGGATGGGGGTGGGCTGGAGGAGCCGTTGCTGCATCGTCCTGGGGTCTGTCCTGGGCGCTGCCCCCCGGGCCGTGCCCCACGTCTGCCCCCCGCAGCCCCCACCCCCCGGGCTGGTCACCCTGAGCCCTCCCGCGATGGAGGGCCCGTGGCAGGGAGCAGGCAGGATCCCCGCTCCCAAGGGATGGGATCCCATCCCATCCCATCCCNACACTACAGCCTCTCCTACGGGAAGAAGGTCCGAAACCCAACAGCCGAGGAAATTGGAAATAAAAACCCGACAACCTACCGACACAGCGACCTCGACGGGAACAGAAATCACACCCGGGCCCCCCCCGCGGGACAGACCACCCGGGCAGGTACAACCGAGCCCTCCCGGGGGCGGCCGGGATCCCTTATCTACATTATTGCACGAAAGATCGAGGACATTGAGGGACCTAAGGCAAAAAGGAGAAAAAACCGCACCTAGCATCTCTACATCGGGGCAATGCTACTTCTAAAACCGGCCCTCGGCCCCGGCACCGCGGGCGGGCGGCGGGCAGGGGTGGGTGCCGCGGGGACGGGGGGCAGCGGCGGTGGCGGGGGGTCCGGCTGGGCACCCGCCTGCTGTGTAAACTGCTGCTGCTGCTGCTGCTGAATAGCGTTATAGCCCTTTGTGCGGGAATTGGGGGGACGGGGACGGGGGTCCCCACGGCGCCCACCCGATGGGAGGGAAGCCCGAACCGTGCCAGGGCTTGGGTGCTGCCGCCTCGGGGTGCCCCCCAGCCTCCCCGCCCTGGCAGCGGGGTGAGCCCCCCGCCGCCCCGGGTGCCCAAAACCAGGAGGAAGGTTGTGACCCCCCCACCCCACCCCATGACCTCGTCACTAAGGGGCCACCAGCGGCTCCTGCCACTACCCCCCCGCCTCGCTGCAGCCAGCCCAGGGGGATTTGCCCCGCTGCCTCCTCCCCGCCAGCCCCACGGGAGGGGAACCGGGGTTTGGGGAAGGGGTGACAGCAAGGAGGGTGATGGGGACAGCGCAGGGAGCCACGGGGGACCTTTCAGGAGGCCACTTGAAGCCCCCTCCCCTGCTCCCCAGGTCCTGCCCTGGAGATGTGCCACCACGACCTTTTCCAGTCCCTGGGTACAAAAAGTCTGCCGAGGGGACAAGGGGACACGGCCACGGCAGAGCCAGCCCGGCCCCGAGCTTCTGACCCGCCGGACGGACGGCACCGTGGCCGCCGGCCGAAGCCTGGAGCACAGCTCCCGGCTGGGAGGGGACCGGTCCCTCCGGCCGGGGGTCTGGGGCTGGTGTGCGGCCGCCCGGCAGGGCAGGACAGACGGACAGCGGCTGCGGGTGGCTGCAGCTGGGACGCACGACGGACACACAGACAGGGACACTTGCTACATCGATGGCTGCCAGCACCTCCCACGGCAGGGAGGCAGCCGGGGCTGCCGGGGGTCCTGGGCTGCCGGTGACCCCCCCCGGCTCCCCATCACCGGCTCAATGCCCAGCTCCCCATCCCCTCCCAGTCCCCCCCAGTGGGGTAGGGACTGGTGGAAGGGGGCAAATCACCACCCACCCAACCCCCCCCAAAGGCCTCCTCCACAGTGAGGGGTCATCGGCCTTCCCCCGCCCCCGCTGGGGGCCGAGCACGGGGTGGGGGAGAGCCGGTGGGCACCGGCTGCCCCGGACCCCCCACCCCTGGGTGGTGGCCCCCACCCACGCAGCCCCCCTCAGCTCTTCCTCCCCATATTGGGAGACCCCTCTTTGTGTCACCCTGGGGGGAGCCTTGGAGGGGGCAGTGCGGCCGGGGCAGGGGCTGGGGGCACCGACGTCCTCCCCAGCAGCGAGCGGTGCCCTCGGCCGGGCTCCTGCCGCCGGCCTCACCCGGGCGGGGGCGGGGATCAGCATCCTTGGCGCTACGCAGCGCAACCAGTTTTGTCCTTTTCCTCTTCGTTTTTGTTCCTTTTCTTTTGCTTTGGGAGACCCGGAGCCTGGTCCCGGCTCGCACCACCGCCACGAGCAACCCCCCCCATCCCTGTCCCCGGGGCGGGGGGACGGGACGGGACGGGCGGCCGCCGCGTGCTGCCCCCCGCGCCGTCAGACGCAGATCTCTATTGCTGTGGCCAGGACCATCTGCCCTTTGCCTTTGTCCTGCCGTCCGTCTGTCCTGCTTGCCGTCCCCGGGGAGGCCGCGCTCGGCTCGGAGCCGCGGGGGCCGCTCCCTTCGGTCAGGACGGTCCTCTTGAGCGGGGCGGGGGTGCAGGAGCCGGCCGCCTCGTGGCGATGGGGACCGGCCGGGAGCTTGTCCCCGGCGTGCTTGCGGGAGCGGTAGGAGGGTCGGCGCCGCACCTCGGCCATCAGGTCGCACTTGATGAAGTAGAAGACCTCCTTGACGGGACAGCGCTTCTCAGGGTCGAGGGCCAGCAGGCGCTGGAACATGCGCAGGGCGCTGTCCGTGAAGCGCCGCCACTGCGAGGGCAGGCCCCCCAGCCGCCCCTTCTGCCACCGCACAAACTCCTCGAAGAAGGCGTCGGAAGCCGCCGCCGCCTCCCAAGGGAAGTTACCGGTGAGGACGCAGAAGATGAGCACCCCGAAAGCCCAGACGTCGATGCTGGTGTCCACGGCGAAGCCCTCCGCCCGGCCGGCTTGGCAGACCTCGGGCGCCGTGTAGGGGATGGTGCCGCTGATGCGCTTGACCCGGCAGCCCACCTTGCGGGTCATGCCGAAGTCGGCCAGTTTGACGCGGCGGCAGTCGCGGTCGAAGAGCAGGACGTTCTCCGGTTTGATGTCCCGGTGCACCAGGCTCTTGCTGTGCATGTAGTCGAGGGCCAGGCCCAGCTGCTGCACGCAGCGCTTCACCAGCTCCTCGGGGAGCCCCACCTGTGGGCGCGGGGACACGGCGTCAGCCACCCACCACCGAACCCCCTGGTGATCCCACCCAGCTCGGGGACCGCCATATCCAAATGTCGTTACGCATCTGACGGGGTTGCGGCTGCTTTTTTCTGGGGTGCTTTCTGCGGCAGGGAGACAGGTGGTGGGTCCTGGGCCACCCAAGGGATGGGTGATGGGTCTCGGGCCACCCAAGGGATGGATGATGGGTCCCAGGCCACCCAAAAGATGGGTGATGGGTCTCAGGACCTCCAGGAGATGGGTAATGGGTCCTGGGCCACCCTAGGAGATGGGTGATGGGTCTTGGGCCATCCTAGGGATGGGTGATGGGTCTCAGTCCAGCCAGGGGATGGGTGATGGGTTCCAGGCCACTGGTTAGGGGTCCCAGGCTACCCCAGGGATGGATGATGGGTCCCAGGCCACCCTTGGGAAGGGTGATGTGTCCCAGGCCACCCTATGGATGGATGATGTCCCCAGGTCACCCAGGGGACAGGTGATGGGTCCCAGACCTGCTTGTAGGAGGTGCTGCAGATGCTCTGCTGCGTTTGGGGCCGACCCATACAGGGATGCTCGGTCCCCGCGCGTGGGGCCCCTTCCCACACTCCCACTGAAGCACAGCGGCAGCTTTGCTCAGCGCCCTGGGGATACTGAGCCCCCACACCCCAAAAAGGCTCCTACGGGAGGGGCGCGGGCTCCCACCTGCGGCGGGATGATGTCGAAGAGGTCCCCGCCGGGGGCGTACTCCTGAGCAAAGACGTAGCAGTCCTCGGTCTCGAAGACCACGTCGAAGACCTTGATGATGAAGGGGCTGGAGGAGAGCGTGTTGGTGATGCTGAACTCCCGCAGGAAGTTCTTCAGCTTCGTCTTGCTCTTGTTGACGAACTTCAGGGCCATCTTGGTGCCTGCAGTGGGCAGGGTGAGCCCGGGGCACGGTTGGGACATGCCGGGCACCCTGCTCCCAGCGCGGCCGTGTCCCCTGCGCCCCCCCCCAGCTCCCCTCACCTGTGCTTTTGTGGGACACCAGGTCCACCTTGCCGTAGGTGCCTTTGCCGAGCTCGCGGATGAGGTCGTAGTGCTTGCTGATGTCGGTGCCCGAGAGGGTGCGGATGGCCAGGGACTGCATGTCCTCGGTGATGAGGGGCACCCCGCAGCAGGCCAGCTTGCGCGACGGCTCTTGCTCAATCGAACCCGCGCTCATGGCTGCGCTGCAAGGCAGAGGCGCGTCACCACTTTCGGTGGGTGCTGCAAAGCCACCGCGCCCCGTCCCGTCCCGGGCGCCTTGCGAAGGGGCACCGGGCTGCTCGGGGCGGTGCTGAGCAGCACCCGCTGGGTGCCACCTCTCCGTCCCCGGGGGCCACCAACCCAATGGCTCTGGAGAGGACGCTCCAGCCTCCGCAGGGCTGCAGCCGTGCGGGGCAGGGCCGGGGGGTGCAGTGGGGTAACACGAGGGCTCGGGGCATGGCGGAGCAGGGCAGGGACGTGGGGACACACACACACACGTTTTCTCAGCCCTGGTGTGCTCACAGCCACCGCGCAGGATGGCACCTGAGGCCCTTTGGGGCTCCCCCCTGCTGCTGCGGTCCCCAATGGGGACCCCAGGAGCCGGCCCTGTCCCCCCCACCCTCCCACCTTCGCAGAGCACCGGAGCCCCCTCCAGAGCCGAGCCCGCCTGCGAGACAGCAATGCTCCGGAGCGGGGCCAGGGCCACGCCGCAGGCACCGAGCGGGACACGATGGCTCTGCAGCAAACCGCTCCGCCATACACCTCTGACCATCCATCGGCACCGACTCGCGGTTTTCCCCTACCAGGGTGCGGGATGCCCCGGTGCGGAGCCTGGCCGGCGGCGCACGGACAACAGCACCGACCTTCCTCACTCCCGACAAACGGGCAGCAGTTTTTCCTCGCCGCTGCCATCACCGCAACAAGAGCCGAGCTTGGACTCACCCGAGTCACCACCCCGGGGTCTCCTCCGATGTCTTCAGGGCGCTGCATCGCCCTCCATCATCCCCCAAGAGCACGAACCCCGTGCCCCGCCGAGCCGCCCCGCGCTGCAAGCGCAGCACGACCGTCCCGCGCAGAGACACGGGCACCCCAGGGTAGATAAATCCATCTGCTTTTTATTTTGTAGCAGATTGACAAAAATCATGGGACAGCAGCTGAGCGGGCGCTGGTTTATATTTAGATTTTTANCAGGCGGCGAGCCCACGGCTGCAAAAGACGGAGGCTGAGAGTGGCCGTGCCAGAGGGTGCGGGCTGAGCCCCGTGCCACGGGGCTGTGACAGCCACCCCAAACGGTGCCGGCACCCACGAAGCACCCCCAGCATCCTGGGGTCCTGCCCGATGCATGAGGATCCTTCCAGCCCCTTCCCAACAAGGCTGAGCCTGATCTCCAACCTCTCCCTCCTTTCTTCCCACCACCGTGCTGCCTCTCATCCCAAAGCAGAGCTCAGCTTCTTCTTCTTTTCTTTTTTTTTTTTTTTTTTTTTCCTGGGAAGTTGGGCAAAAAATAGAAAAGGAACTTCAACATCATGATGTTCCAAAAATGTAACGGCTTGACTCATAAGATCTCCAAAGCAGCTCATCTCCATAGTGTTTTATTGGCCTCCTGGAAGAGAAGCACCATTTCAGCGTCTGGGTGCTGGAGGTGGAGGTGGATCAGCGCAGCAGCTCGATGGATGCACGACTAAAAACAGCTCCCAGCATCCTGCAGGAAGAATTCTGTCTACACTTGACTTCACAATCATGCTCGTCAATGTCTCTTAATTAACCGGTGTTGAAATGCAATTATTCAAGTTGGCAAAGTTGGGGTTTGAGAAAAAAACCTGCTGGTGGGATGGGAGAGAGGAGGTGAAGGACCGACGGCTGNTCCGATGTCTTCAGGGCGCTGCATCGCCCTCCATCATCCCCCAAGAGCACGAACCCCGTGCCCCGCCGAGCCGCCCCGCGCTGCAAGCGCAGCACGACCGTCCCGCGCAGAGACACGGGCACCCCAGGGTAGATAAATCCATCTGCTTTTTATTTTGTAGCAGATTGACAAAAATCATGGGACAGCAGCTGAGCGGGCGCTGGTTTATATTTAGATTTTTAATGCCGTGTCTCACCGGGAGGGGGAAAAAAACCCCACTCAAAATGAATCCCGCTTGCACCCGGGGGGTCCGATTGGCACTGGGCAGAGCCGGGAGCGCGGGCAGCCGGGGATGCTCGGCGGNTTTTTTTTTTTTTTTCCTGGGAAGTTGGGCAAAAAATAGAAAAGGAACTTCAACATCATGATGTTCCAAAAATGTAACGGCTTGACTCATAAGATCTCCAAAGCAGCTCATCTCCATAGTGTTTTATTGGCCTCCTGGAAGAGAAGCACCATTTCAGCGTCTGGGTGCTGGAGGTGGAGGTGGATCAGCGCAGCAGCTCGATGGATGCACGACTAAAAACAGCTCCCAGCATCCTGCAGGAAGAATTCTGTCTACACTTGACTTCACAATCATGCTCGTCAATGTCTCTTAATTAACCGGTGTTGAAATGCAATTATTCAAGTTGGCAAAGTTGGGGTTTGAGAAAAAAACCTGCTGGTGGGATGGGAGAGAGGAGGTGAAGGACCGACGGCTGCTTAGAAGAGCTCTCCAAGTCAAGGACTATTTGCCTTTTCCCTTGGCTAAACCTGTTGGGTTTTCCAGGCAGCTCCTTTCCAACCGGCAACCGAGAAACGCCGTCACACGAGGTCCCCTGCCTGCTCCCTGCCTGCTCCCTGCCTGCTCCCTGCCAGGCTTTCGCAGCCACCCCAGACTGTGGCTGCTGCGTTTGCGGAGCGTTATGGACAGGCAAACCTGCCGTGGCGCGGGGCCGTGCTGCCGGGGACGCTGCCAGGGATGCGGGTGCTGCCGGGATCCTGCCGCGGTGCCTCGGTTCCTGCCGGCTCGGTGCGACGCACCCCGCTCTGTCAAGGCTCACGGGAGAACGGAGCCAACGTTGATCCCAGGGAAAACCAAACAGCGACGGCAGCCAAAATACCAACACGCCGAGGCCAGAAAAAGCGTAAACGCAGAAGTTTTCATTAAAAATTGAAACGCTTTTGAACACATGTTGGTTTTGGTGTAAGCAGCAAAGCGGGGAGAGGGAGCGAGGGCTCGTTTCCAGCGGGTTCTGCACGCTCACGGGGACAGCAGGGGACGAGGGGACATGGGGGGGACGGTGCCCATGCAGCAAGAGATGCCACCAGCCTGGCCTGGCCAGGGTCGAGGTCCCGCGCCCTTGGCTGCCTTCTGTGCCCATGCCAGTCATGCCAACGCAACCGCCCCTGCAGCTCCTGCCAGACCAGGTCAAACCAGAGCCGAAATGGGGCCTTTTCCCAGCACAGCAGCTCCTCTCCCGCCTGGACGGCACAGCCCTGGAGCCAGCGCTGCACCCGAAGGATGACAAAACCGCCCTGCCAGCGCACGGTCCCCTGGCTCAGTTGTTTCGGGTGTTCTTGATGAAGGAGCTTTTAGGAGGGAGGAACAACGCGCATCCCGGCAGAGTCCTGGCGAAGGTCCCCGCAGCACGAGACCCCAGGCACGGGTAAA
Source organism: Pelecanoides urinatrix (assembly GCA_013400755.1). Lineage (NCBI taxonomy): Eukaryota > Metazoa > Chordata > Aves > Procellariiformes > Procellariidae > Pelecanoides > Pelecanoides urinatrix. The sequence goes on along the minus strand of VZTQ01000779.1, from coordinate 79,760 downwards.
GGGGCAGTGAAGATGCTGCCAGGTGGCACCGGGACCCTGTCGCTCACCGCAGGCGGTTTGTGCCGTCATCTCCGCATCCTGAACCGTTTCTCCTACTATTCAGACTAAAATTGTTCTGTGTTTAAGCTTCAGAACCATTTATCTCATTGAGCGAGGAGGATAATCCACCCACCTCTTCCTCGCTCCCTGGCAGGTATTTATAGGCAGCCACTCGTCTCCTGTCGGTAACTGCCGCTCCTCTCCCCAAACCTCCCCGGCTCCATCCCCAACACCGCGGAGCAGCTCCCAAAAGGATGGCATCCCGTATCCGGAGCCTGGCATCCTGTATCCAGAGCCTGGCATCCCGTATCCGGAGCCCGGAATCCCACAGGCACCAGGGCCAGCACCGCCAACCCACTCCCACCCTGACGCCGCTCCCTGCAAGGGGACGCTTTCCCCTGCTCCGCATCCCGCTCCGCATCCCGCTCCGCTGCACGCCCAGCCCTGGGCACATTGGCTCTGCCAATAAGTAATTGCAAACTCATTAAGAGCTCATTGAGAGGAGCAGAGGCCACCCCGGAGAGCTGCCCCAGGCACCGGCAGAGGAGGCTGCTGGAGCAGCGGCTGCTTGGAAATTAAGAGGGGAAGGGGGAAAAAAACCCCTCTGGACACATCAGAAACCAGCAGGTCAGGAAAACAACCCGGTTATTGAGTGGGGCCAAAGGAAAAGGGTTTCGGGCTGAGCCCGACGCAGGGGTCTCCACGGCGAGGCGGCCTGCTGGAAGCCCGGCGAGGGGCCAGGACTCGCACTGTGGGCTGCTCTGGGGCAAGGAATTGGGAAGACGAAGGGAAAAACCACGCGGGGCAGGGTTAGGGTCTCTACAAGACCCAGATTTCTCTTTAGAGAGGAGAAATGAGAAACACGGGGCAGCGGGGCAGGCGCGGGCACACACTGCTCTGCCCTGCGGGTGCCCCGGCCGCACCACCCGTATTTTGCAGAGCTTTGATTTCCCCCCATCCCCATCCCCAAAACCTCCCACTGCTGCGACGCTCTCTACAACAGCAGCATGCTCATTAATTATGGTGCAATTAGCATTAGTTATTAGCGAGTAACACCGATCCCACCCCCAGCCCAGCAGGCTGGAGGCCAGGGCGCCCGTCGGGAGGGAGCTCACTCCCTCCGCACTCCAGCCGGCTCCCAAACCTCCCCTATTTTCTCCAAACCGCTGAGCCAGCAAAGCCATTCCCAAGCGAGCGCTTGGCCCTGTTGGGGCTGTCCCCGATCCCAGTTCCCCACCTCCCGCCCGGCCCCGGAGCAGCCCCTGCAGCGAGGGGGGCAGGCGGTGCCTCGGCCGTGCCCTGCGCCGAGCCGCTGCCTCCCAGCACCCCGTTCCATTTCCAGCCTCCGCCGCCTCCGTTCCTGCCTGACCCCGTTCCGGGGACATCCTCATCTCCTCCGCGCCGCTGGGACCAGCGCACCGGTGCGAGGCGTTATTAGCTGCGCTTCCCGGGGGCAGCGGCACGGCTCACAAAGGCACCTTCGCCTAACGAGGCCGACGTCTCCGCGGGCACGGGAGGAGGAACAGGCATCTCGCGGGGGGTACCCGCTGCGTCCGAACATCCTCCGGCCGGGCCAGGGGGCTGCCTGCAGGCAGCGCTGCCGGCCGCTGCCTCCCACCCCACCCAAGAGCAGCGAAACACAGGCAGGGAGAGGGTCCCTTCACCCACGCGCCGCCCCGGGGCCATCCAAAGCCGCTCAAGACAAGCCAAGCGTGGCCGGGAGGCGGCTGCTCGTGCACGGCACAGGGAAAGCGGCCAGCAGGTGCAGGCGGGCAGCATTTCGGGAGCTGCCCCTCTGCCCGCATCCCGCAACCCCAGGGGAGCAGCCGTCCCCCCCAGAGGCGACGGATGGGGCACCTCTCCATGTCCCCGCGTCTCGCCGGCTCCGTGGCGGTGGGAAGGTGCTGGGAAACGCTCGAGTGCCGCTTGCACCATGAGCCTGAACCAGCACCAAACCTCCACCGAAGGGCCCGCAGCAACGGTGACTTCCCAGTGCTCCCAGTTTGGGACACTTCTCTGCACGATGGAACTGAATTCCCAGTTATCCAGAGTTTCTTGTACTGGCTCCTTACCCGGGCCAGAGCTGGCTGCCCAGCACCAGGGTCGGCTTCAGCAAAGCCGACAGACACCCAGGAGCGCCCGGGAGCTGCTCTCCCTGCGGGGACGTCTCAGCTGCGGGGCAGGGTCAGGCCCTGTCACATCCATCCATCGCATTCCCCGCAGCAGGAACCATCTCCCATCCCAGCCATGAGCCGTGACAAGCTTCTTCAGCCTTTGGTCCCAGGATTCCCGTTTCACAGACAGCCTCCACAAGAAAAATTTGGGAAGAGCAGATAAAGCAGCGCCTGGGCTTTCTCCTCTGACAGCCCTCGGTGTCTTCCCAAGGGATGGGCAGCTGCCGCTCTCCCCTCCTGCCACCATCCTCCGTGCCCTCCGCACTGCTCTCCCGGAGCTGCCAGCAGGATTTTCCCTGCCCTCATCTGCACCGCGCCGTCTCCATCCATCGGCCCCCGACGGCAGGACCTTGGCCACCTTTCAGCGCTTCAGGCTCCCGGGATTTTTCCTGACGAGCGGGATGGCTTCGTTAGGACCTCAGCTACTCCAGCCTCCAGCTCCTCCCGCCTTTGCCGCGCCTCGCCGCCGGCACCAGGGATTTATGATTACTTCATTGTTTGATTGGTTTCATCAGCCTGTCATCATCTCCCTCCCAAAACTCTTCCACCAGCGCCGGCAGCGTCGCACGTTTGGGATCTGCAAAGACAAACGCCCCGAGCGGCACCTGCCTGTCGCCCACCCGGTCCCCACGGGCAGGGCCAGCCGGACCCGCGGCCCCTCTCGCTCTTGGGGGGCAGCGGGGCGCATCACCCTGCTGCGAAAACCAGCCCTGTCTCTGCTCCAAGGGGCTTCACGGCCTTTACACGCGGTGGGGCTGCTGTAACCCCGCAGCCCGGGCATCGCCTCGGCCCCGGCTCCCAGCGAGGGGGATGCTCCCGTGCCCCCCGGGCAGCCTCCTCCGGCTGGGTACGGGTACGGAGCGGGTACAGAGGGTACGGAGGGTACGGAGGGGGTACGGAGGGTACGGAGGGTACGGAGGGGGTACAGAGGGTACGGAGGGGGTACAGAGGGTACGGAGACATCCCGCTCACGGCCGCGCCGACGCCGAGAGCCAGGCGGGTCAGGGGCTCGGCACGCGGGCACCCAGCTCCGAGGCGTCGCCTCCCGGCAGGCGACACCCCAACGCCAGATGCAGCGCAGAGGGGTGCCGAGACCGAACCGCCCCGGCCCCCCGCCCCGCTCACCCGTCCCCGAGCTGCGGCAGGACTCCCGGTCTGGCGTCGCCCGCCCGCGGCCACAGCGGCAGCGAGGCCGGACCTGGAGGAAAGTGGGTCACGCTCCCCCTTCCCGAGCCGCAGCCGGCGAGAGGCTGGTGCGGGCTGGAGGCCGGCTCCCGCACCCGCACCGTGCTGGCGGCGAGGGGAGACGAGGGGAGACGAGGGGAGACAAGGGGAGACGAGGGGAGGTGGTGAAGGGAGGTGACGAGGGGAGCCGACGAGGGGAGGTGACGAGGGGAGATGGCCTGAGCTGCCCCCGAGGCCACCTCTCGCCCGCTGTCCCCTCCCTGCTCTCCTTCCCCCGCCTCCAGCCGCTTTCCAGCTCAGCGCATCCTTCCAAAGCCCCCCCCCCCGCCCAAATTCACCGGGACCCCCTTCTCCCCCGGGGACCGGCCCCTCCTGCGGCCCCGGTACAAGAGCAAGGCACAAGCCCCCCCAC